>JASEVX010000007.1:25516697-26116697 GCA_031761405.1 Serripes groenlandicus
TAATTTTTGTGGAGCGATACTGGCCCTCTTGGGCCTCTTTTATTAGCTCACCTGACCACTAAATGACTTAATGTGGTTAACTGTGTGATTGGCATGAGCCATCATGGCCCTATTGTTTACTGAATCTTTTCCTTGCGTTATCAATAAAGAGTTTGGATCTTAAATTGATAAATGACGTCACTTTTGTCTACGATGACGTCATTTTATTTTTTGTCGCTATTTGTGACCTAAAAAATGTTGTTCTTAAGGGGTCACATTGACACATTGACTGTTCACGCCTGACGATCCGCTTCTCTGCTAAAGCTAAATTTCCAGATGTTGATATAAACGGAGATTCATCGTCGTCGTCCCTAAATTCTGACTGTGGGATCTGGTATGCTGGACTCTGTAGAAGCTTTATTAATTATGAACATTGCCAAATTGTGAACAATGTATAGGCCTTTAGGTACTTCCTATATATTAAAATTAAAATTAAAATACTTTATTGGAATGCAACATAAGTGGCATGATCCAATACATTGCATAGACATAATAAGAATTTTATTTATTTATTAGGGTTTTACGCCGCTTTCAACATTATTTCAGTTATATCACTGACAGTTCACTTATTCATGTTCCCTGGGTAAGCAAACCAGTACTAGGCTAGAAAAAGTGCCTTGCCCAAGGGCACTCCACCATGATCGTTGTCCCGCGACCGGGGATCGAACCCGGGACACCCGGTTTCAAAATCCCCAACGCTAACCACTCGACCACAGCGGATTTCCAGACAGACATAATAAGAACTGTTCATAGACATAAAGACATGGCAAAATAATAACAGTATTAATAACTGCAGTTAAGATCAAGGATTTCCCTAGACATATTTATAATATATCAAATAGTGTGATCTAAACAACAGAATGGCCCCCTCTCTATGGTATTTAACTCTTTCCCTAATATGACAATTCTGCAGCAGACGACTTTGAACATATTTTGTCAAAACATGGAAAATCTCTTTAATTGAATGGATGACCTATGACTAAAAGTGGAAAACATTGTGTCAAAAGAAGAAATTGCACGTTTTATTTATTTGCAGCGCCCTAAAGTAATAACCCTGTCAGTCTGTCTGTCACCATTTCCTATTTTGGAAAGGTAATAAATGCATGTCCTCCACAAATTCATTATCTTGTTTTAACCCTTTCCCTCATATAGACGCTTTCTGACGCCTCTGCAGCAGACGGCTTTTTGAAAACATAGTGACAAAAGAAGAAATTGCACAAAACGTGCAATTTTTCCTATTGACACAATGTTTTCCGATTGCTGCAGAATTGTTGTATGAGGGTAAGGGTTAAGGATTTGGTGCCACCCCCTGGATCTGTGCCTTCAAAGAGTGAAATGGAAATCGGGCAATGGCACGAAGGCATCACCTAATGCAGCGCATGTACAATGTACCTTCCATATCCATCAAGTGGTCCGAATTGTATTTGTCTACATCATAGTTTCTGGCAAACAGCTTTACTGGAACATCCCAAGGAGGCAACTTCCTCTTCATCCGATTCAGGAAATCAACTGTGCCTTTGCGGAGTTCATGCACAGCCTTGATTAATGTGTCTGTATAAAAGAAGAAAAATTATGCTATGAGTAACATGTACATATATGGACATGCATTCAAGATATCCATTCCACAAATTAATGCATTATTATACTCCCTTCGAAGAAGAGGGGGGTATATAGGAGTCGCTGTGTTGGGCAATCTGTTGGTCGGTCGGAAGCCATATTTTGTCCGGCCTATTTCTTACAAAGCACTAGATGGATTTTTACATGAAGCTTCTATACCAAGAGGAGATGTGCATATCCTAAAGGGGTAACAATTGCATGATATCTTACAGAGTTATGGCCCTTTTACTAATTAAGGTTTTGGTGTAGGTCAAGGTGCTGTTTAGAGGTTATTTTGTCCGGCCTATTTCTTGCAAACCACTGGGTGGAATTCAATAAACATGAAGCTTCTATACCAAGTGAAGATGTGCATATCCTAAAGGGGTTACAATGGCATGATCTTTTACAGAGTTATGGCCCTTTTAACTAATTAAATTATGGTGTAGGTCAATGTGCTGTTTAGGGGGTATTTATCATGTTCAGTGATAGTTCTAGTTGATCATTGCATATGGTTAATCAAGTTTATTCATTCAGAAAGTTGACACAATGACCATTCCTGTATACTATATGTTACAAAGACTAGGCATAGTTCTGTCAACCATAACAGGTTCTTTTTCTCTAGCAGTGCTATATATATATATATATAGTCTTGATATATATCAAAGTCTTTTAGAAACATGTTTTTGTGCAATTTCTCCTTTTGTCACTATGTTTTCAAAAAGCCTGAACAAAATCTGTGTTATTATCCCCCCTTTGATAAAGTTCTGGGGTAGTAAATCGACCATCCAACAAACTGAAGAAACTATGAACTGTGGCGGCATCTGGCAACAGGATGCTCGCTATCCCAGTAGTTGCGGTTACCTGCACATTTTTACCCAATGTAATTAATTTGTTATACAGTTTTTGCAATATGTACGACTTTCCTGTACCTGCTTGACCCGTAATAATGTTATGACCTTTTTCAGCAGCATGTTGTATCTCAACATTGGCCATTCTTGAATTTCGCGGGAAAATGTCTGCTTGTTGACAAAAACGCGTCGACCAATGAAAACTCACCTTAAAATTCAGCCCGGGTTAACCGGAAGCTGTACCTTCAAGCACTTGTCAACACCGCTTGGAGCATCCCCAGGGTTATATCTGCCTAAAATTGCCGTTATTTGATCGGAAAAGTACACGCATGTGTAAATTGAAGGGGTGAGGACAACATGAGCGCCGTTTACACGGCTTCGAAAGGTGCAAAAATACGATTTTCTCCCTTCTCCTTTTTAATATATCCTACACAATAAAAATCGACTATCGATGTTTGTTGTGAAATTATGGGTACTCACCAATTGTATCATCGTTGTAATTGTCCTCGTTCCCCTGGTCGCTCGATGCGTCTGGGTTGTCCACCCTCTGGTTGCTCCATGCCTCTACTATAACTGAAATGTCCTGTTCGTGTTGTTCGTCTGGGAGGTTCAGGATACTCCCTGTAGCTTCTGAAAATATAAACATAAACACATTAAGTATCTCCGTACAAAAATGTATCAATTCGATGTTTCAATTAGCGTCGCGGGCTGTCAATCCAGGGGTTGTGAGTTAGAATCATGGCTCGGCCAACTTTCTTTCCGACGATTGACAAAAGTCAATGCGACATGCGTCATTTGTCTTCCACCAATGGGCTAAGTCTATGTGGAAAAGCAGCCAGTTGCTTGGGAAGATTGTTGTGTGGAGTACTGGTGTGAGAAAACCAGGAAATGCATGAGTAGGTGAACTGGCCGCCGTCATATAACTGAGAAATTGTTGAAAACGGCGTTAAACTCCAAACAATCAATCAATCAATTCAATTTATAATAATATACATTCCGCAATTTCAAACTGAAGGTTTCATCTATTAACAGTTCGTTATGCCAATATATTTATATATTCCGCAAGTTAAACAGTCGTGCCAAAGTATCAATATTATACGAAAAACTACTTAATTTACTTTAATAATAACTTACCATGGTACGGATCACAGCCGATCTTTGTCACCTGCTTCGCTTCACCATTGTCTGTATATATAGTATGAACCCTAAGGTGATTGTACGTGATAAACTTCTCACGCACAATCTCCGATTCCACGCTAATTATAGAGCGTCCCTGAAACTTAAAATGAAAACGAAATCAGATATTACTTCTTATAACTATATGGTCTGGTTCATACTTTACCGTATGAATATGTGAACTGTCGCCGTGATATAACTGAAATAATGTTGAAAGCGGCGTAAAACCCCAATAAAACAAACAAGTACTTTACTGTCACATCTGTTAAAGCATTGTCAGATGTTGAAACTCAGTCTTAGATATAATAAATCCGTGCCGCATGCATCATCACATTTCGAATGACTTGATCCTTCTTATTATTCTTTAATTTTACAGTGTAATTGCTATGCATAATATGTACTTACTGCATCCTCAGTGTCATTAAACACTCGTCCTAATCGATAAATGGACCTTCCCGTCACGAGGTTCAGATGACTGCCATTCCCATCCTTGACGCAACAGTTGTCGAAATGAATGACATCATGCAAGTTGGTATCAGGATTGAAGGAGGATATGGACATCTTCATCTCAGCTGAAATACAATAGTTAATAACGATACAAATGTGGAATGATCTTAAGTTTAAACTTATTTATTTTACATCGATTGCGAAAAAAGCTTTACTGCAACTGTGCAAAGTTTCATCAGAATCGGTGCATCCATTAAGGAGGAGTTGCGCTTACAAGACATTTATGGATAGACAGACAGACGGACGGACGGCGTGATTCCAATATACGCCCCCAAAAAATGTTTGCGGGGGTTTAAAAATGCAGGTAATTATCTTCCCTGCGTTTACCTATATACTAGTACTAAGAATAGGACATACAGACAGACAGACACACGGACGGACGGACGGCGTGATTCCAATATACGCCCCCAAACAAATGTTTGCGGGGGTATAAAAATGCAGGTAATTATCTTCCCTGCGTTTACCTATATACTAGTACTAAGAATAGGAAAACATTTGTACTTACGATCTTCTTCCTTGTGTGTTAGGTCCTCCTCAACGCATTCCTCTTTTCTGTGCACAGTATATACTTGACGGAGTTTCCTGAATGAATGAATGAATGAAAGTCTTTATTTTAGTCTTTATTTTAAGAGGGTGACCCAATTAACATTAGCTAATCTTCCTTGGGGCCCTCAGAATAAAACACATATTTATACATACATACAAACACATTAACAATATAATCAGTGATTTAACAAAATAATATCATATAATAATAGAAATCAAAATATATCAGTTCAATGATGGTAAAAGTTAAAGCATTTTCCCTGTAATTAAGATATAAAATAGCAATACACGACACATTCAAATATAGAACATTTAGCATTAGAGATCAAACAGAGGCAGTGGTTTTGAAATTATTTAAACACCAATTTTTTCATTTTTTTATAGTTAAAATGATTAATCTTTTAAACTTTATTTAAAATTTGAAGTACGAGTAAGAAAATTATCCCGACTTTATCCACTTGATAAAATTAGAAGTAAAACTGTTTATTGTAGGACAGAGTCTAATATAATCTGGGATACTATTCCATACTTTAGCCCCAGAGTAAGACATGCTTCCTTTAAATAATTCTTTATTTGGTTTCGGTATTAAAACATTTAAATGGTTTGATGATCTTAAGTTTCTGTGATTATTATTATTGTACTGAAACATGTTTTGAATGTAAGACGGAGTGGCATTTTGAAATACCCTATACATAAATTTTGCCTTTTGAAGTAAAATTCTATGTTCAATACTAAGTACATTAATACTCAATAAAGCTTCATTTAGGCAGGGACACTATATTACAGGGATATGAAACGCGTGCGGTTTCATCAGCCTTATCAGTAATATGTTGGCCTCACTTCGTACAGGTATCGGCCATTTTGATTTACCCATTCCGACAGATAACGACCTTCACTTGCGTATGATAACGGTTACTTGCGTGTAAATACGGCTGTTTTCGTTGATTTTCTAGCGCTCTTTACAGTAACCAGGGACACAAAATATAGACTCCCAGCATATTTATTTCATATATACCTGCCACGATTCTTCGAATTCTTTAAAAAGTTCCAAGCGAAGTAAAAAAAAAATGCTGTTTTAGGGGTTCATGACACTGCGTGTACCTCCCTGATATTTGAGAACGTCGAAAGAGAGATATTTACTAATGGGTTAAAAAAGCTGTCCAAATATGACCTTATAATTATCATATTAAAAGATAAATTTAGAGGTCTGCTTTGATATTCTCCGTCCTTTTGTTTTTTAAATGATTTCAATGCAAGCTGGTGATAATTAGACCTTCACTTGCGTATGATAACGATAACTTGCGTGCAAATACGGCTGTTTTCGTTGATTTGCTAGCGCTCTTTACAGTAACCAGGGACACAAAATATAGACAAAAGATTCAAATTTGTGTAAAATAATTTATTCTTTTATCAAGAAGTCTTAGTCAAGTGGTATTTTAATCTTTTCAAAATAAAAACAATAACTGGTTATTACAATACATTATTTTTTTATTAAAAAATCGTTTGATGGAAAAACAGATTGTTATTGAAAACATGAGATTATCTCTTGATTGAGGTGGCCCAAAACAATAAAATATATGCAATTCTAAAGAGGTCTATAATATCACACTGACCAGATGGCAGGGTGACTTATGTTATGTAACATTATGCAATCATTTCCTGTCGTGTTCCTGTCGTGTTCCATATGTGTTGGTTACATACTAATTAATTGGTTGTATAACCCTTTCATTGTTCATACAGGGAAATGGGCTAATTGGTAATTAAACTCTTATTAATAACCCTTCTCGACATTCAAACATCTGCAGCAGACAAATTCGAATTCATACTTGGCCATTCATTTTGCAAATATATCTAAGATTGTAAATGTAATTATGATTTAATAAAAAAGGGCAAACCATTTTTTTAAAGGAAAAAAAATGCTCAAGAATCTTGACAATCATTTTTGGATGCAGCACACGACTTTTGAAAACAGTACAACAAAAGGAGAAATTGTTCATAATGGCTCCTTTTGTCACAATGTTTTTAACTTTATTCAACACTTGTTCTTTGATATTTTGTCTATGATGTTCTAGGTCGTCTACTGCAGATTTGTTTTATGTGAGAAAGGGTTAACTTTCACTTTCATTCATATACCAATATTTTAATACATGTTACGTATATACATTCATTCATGTACATGTACCAATGTTTTAATATTATACTGTATATCATATAATTATTGATTTCCTAGCTTTCTTTGCTAAAGGAGTGCATTTGTTTTTCGTTTTCTTTGGCCTCCTGCCAATTCGTCCCCTTCTGCTGCCATGAAGTTTGCCCATTCTGAAATAAATTAACATTGAATAATGATTATACACTTTGCCTTCGTTGTTAAAACAGGGATATATTTCATTGATTAAAAACCTTATATCATGAATTAATTGTTGGAAAGTTACACACAAATCTAGGTACCCATAATTTTCATTAATTGGTCGCCCTTTGTTAAAATTTATCCGCGTTTTTCTCAAACAATTCTAGGTGAATCTCGGCATACAACAGGTTTGTGAAAATAATTTAAACCAACATTGATCATTCAACATTATCAATCTGACCTTTAAATGTATATATATTGGCAATATAGAACCGCAAATAATGTTTTGTATAAACCCGATTCGTTATTTTTCTAAATGTCCGCTATTTTTTTAAAATTTCATCGCATTTTTTCTCAGACAATATTAGATTCTCCATTGAATACATACAGGTTTGTAAAATAATTTAAACCAAGATTGATCATTTAACATTTACAATCTGACCTTTGAATGTGTTTATAACAGCAATATTTAACAGTAATTGATGTTTTGCATAGCCCCTATTTGTTATTTTGACAAAATGGCCGTCATCTTTTTTAAAATTCATCGCATTTTTTCACAAGTTTTCACAAACAATTCTAGAAAATTTCCGGCAAACATCAGCTATATTAAAATAATAGGGACACAGTTTGGCCAATGATCTTTTATAATATAACATTGAAATGTGTTTATAACGGCAATATAGAACACATGGCGGTCCCCCGCATAGCCTATATTCTTCGTTTTGACTTTATTGACCACAATTTTGTTAAATTTCATCGCATTTTTTATCATTTTTTCTCTGACAATATTAGATTCTTCATTGCATACAACAGATTTGTAAAAATAATTTAAACCAAGATTGATCATTTAACTTTTACAATCTGACCTTTCAATGTATTTACAAAGGCCACATTGAACAGTAAATGGTGTTTTGCATAGCCCCGATTCGTTATTTTGACAAAATGGTCGTCATCTTTTTTAAAATTCATCGCATTTTTTCACAAGTTTTCACAAACAATTCTAGAAAATTTCCGGCAAACATCAGCTATATTAAAATAATAGGGACACAGTTTGGCCAATGATCTTTTATAATATAACATTGAAATGTGTTTATAACGGCAATATAGAACACATGGCGGTCCCCCGCATAGCCTATATTCTTCGTTTTGACTTTATTGACCACAATTTTGTTAAATTTCATCGCATTTTTTATCATTTTTTCTCTGACAATATTAGATTCTTCATTGCATACAACAGATTTGTAAAAATAATTTAAACCAAGATTGATCATTTAACTTTTACAATCTGACCTTTCAATGTATTTACAAAGGCCACATTGAACAGTAAATGGTGTTTTGCATAGCCCCGATTCGTTATTTTGACAAAATGGTCGTCATCTTTTTTAAAATTCATCGCATTTTTTCACAAGTTTTCACAAACAATTCTAGAAAATTTCCGGCAAACATCAGCTATATTAAAATAATAGGGACACAGTTTGGCCAATGATCTTTTATAATATAACATTGAAATGTGTTTATAACGGCAATATAGAACACATAGCGGTCCCCCACATAGCCTATATTCTTCGTTTTGAATTTTTTGACCACAATTTTGTGGAAAATATCGACTTCAAAAACTCGTTGCAATAACTATCATTTTTTGTTTAAATACAAGCTCAAAATTAACGTAAATGTAAGAAAAAAAGATAGAAATTATGTTATGTACTTACATTTTCGGTTATTTCTTTTTAAACTTATTAATTTTAATAAAACATCCGTCTATCTACATCGATAGCCATCGCGGAAATGAATGTACGAAGTGGATAATGACCAGAGCGGCTAATGACCGCTTTTCTTACAGCGAGGCGAAGATAACGGAGCTTATCGATTCGCTTCATATCCCTGTATATAGTGTCCCTGATTTAGGTTAGTGTATTGCTCACCTAGGATAATATGACATGCCCGCCGCTGTAATCGAATAAGAATTTGAATGTTTGATTTGTTTGTACTTCCCCAAATAATATTACAGAAATCTAAATGTGGTTGTATATATGCCTTATAAAACAGAATCCTATAATGTAATGGCAGAAACAATTTTATTCTTGATAAGAGCCATACATTTGTGGAAATCTTTTTCCGAACGAAGGTAATGTGATTGTCCCATTTAAGATTTTCATTAATATGAACTCCAAGAATTTTATCCCCTGCTGTTAGCTCTAAATTAACATCTTTATAGTGTAATGATAATTTTTTATTTACCAATTGAGAGCGTTTTTGTGGCGTAGTAATTAATAGGACTTTTGTTTTAGCAGCATTTAAAACCATACCATTATCTAAGCACCAGTTACTAACATTATTTAAAGCTCTTTGCAAATTTCTTTCAACTACTGTTTTCGATAAATTTATATCATATATAGTGGTATCGTCTGCATACATATCTACATTAGAATCATTTTCTTGTACATACAACGGCAAGTCATTAATAAATAATAGAAATAATAGTGGTCCTAGAATGGATCCTTGTGGAACTCCACAGGTAGTAATTTGTTTATCTGAAATAACACCATTAACGCTTACCGACTGTGTTCTATTAGTGAGATAAGATTCAAACCATTTAATAGTAATGTTACTGCATTTGTATATTTTTAACTTTTTTAATAGTATATCGTGCGAACATAAGTCAAAAGCTTTTGAAAAATCAAGCATTACAACACCGACAATTTCACCATTATTTAATGACTTCAACCAGTTATCTATCATATGCACAAGAGCAGTTTCACAGTTATGTTTTTTTCTAAATCCGCTTTGTGATTTACATAATAACTTATAATGGTTAAGATAAGTAATAAACGAATCATGTACATGTTTCTCAATTAATTTTGAAAGTGTTGGTAGTATGGATATTGGTCTGTAATTATTTACATCGTTTGCTAGTCCTTTTTTGAATAAAGGGTTTACTTAAGCTGATTTCCATTGATCTGGGAAAACACCCTGTGATATACTACAATTAATTATATGTGTGATACTGCTTGATATAACATCTGCAGATAATTTTAGTAATTTCGGCCCTATCTGATCGAGGCCTGTAGCTTTTGACACATCTAAGTTAGTAAGCATTTTACGAGTTTCAGATTCTGTTATTAATGGAATGTTAAAGTTCATGAGATTCGGGACATTTGCATTTACAAAGTTTTTAACATTTATGAAATCAGAATCTGGGAATGGTTCTTTTAAATTTGAAGCTATGTTTACAAAAAAATTATTAAACTCATTAGCAATTTCTGTCTTGTCATTTATGTCTTGATTATTTATTTTAATATTATTTATTACATTTGATTTATTTTTATTTTTTGAAGACGCACCATGCTCTCTAAAAATCTTCCAAATTGATTTAGGGTCCGATTTACCTTCTTCGATTTTTCTTTCATAAGATGAATTTTTAGAAACATTTATCAACCTGTTAACTTTGTTTCGTGCATTTTTTTAATTGTTTATATCGCCTTTGGTTTTAAATTTATCTCTTTCTTTCATTGAATCTAAAATTTCTGGATTTAACCAGTCTGGTTGCTGCAAATTCTTTACTCTATGAATCTTAACTGGAATGTGATTTTCTATTACACTTGAAAAATTAGACACCCAGGCGTGAAGTACTTCATTTGTATCAGTGTTATTATTTCTAACACCCCAGGGTATGCTGATAAGATCTGCTATGAAAGCTTCTTCAGAAAATGTTTTAAAAGATCTGTATTTAATAAAATTGTGAGAATATTTTTTTTCTTTAAAATTTAACTTACGAGTGCAAAACACCGGGAAGTGATCGGATAGACCTATTCTGGGGACATTTACATGATATATATTAAGATCACAATTACAGTAAATATGATCAATCAATGTTTTTGAATTAAGACATTCTCTTGTTGGTTCTTTGACTAATTGTTTTAAGCCAATTGATGAAATAAAATTTGACCACTCGACGTTTATATTTCTATTTAATAAATCGCGATTGATATCTCCTAAAATTATAATTTGTTTTTCCTCTAATTGAACCTTTTCCATATGAGAATCAAAATTTGTTTTCCAAATAACTCTTGATTCGGGATGTCGATACATAGACCCGACAAGAAATGGTTTACATTTTACTGGCATTATTTCAAGCCAAATTATTTCAATATTTTCATCCTCTAGATCTGACCTTCTTATACAATTTATACCTTGTTTTACATATACTGCCAAACCACCGCCCCTATTTTCGGTACGATCGCACCGAAAAGGTATTTGATAACCGTTTATAATAAAAGCTTCAGTTTTATGATTGCAATAAATTTTGTTTCACTAATGCCCATAATAGATATATCATTTTCTGGAGAAGTTAACATTATTTAAGTTCATCAAATTTTGAAGACATTCCTTGTAAATTTATGTGTCCAATATTAAATTTATTTTTAGGCAAACTTAAATGTATTAAATAATTGTGTTGTTCATCTGGCAAGTTTATATTTTGGTTATCATTTATAGTATTTCTATTTTGAAAAACATCTTGAACAATTTCGTTTTGATTGTCACTTAATACACAGTCACAGTCAATTCCATTGCATGAGGTGCATATGTTAGGTAATATGTTAAAAAAGTTTGAATCAATTAGCTGATTTTCGGCCTGGACGGATATCTCTGAACTAAAATGTTAAAAATAATACATTTTACGTTATGACTTTGAACATAAAATTTTCCTTGCCTATTATGGTATGCAATCAGAATCAGAATTTTATTCGTTTATGCACATCTGCATATTTCGGGCGATTTTTCCATTGCCTCTCACCTCTGATCTATGTGAGAAAGTAGTCAGTGGCTTCGAAAGAATGTTGTGTAAGTACTGGTGTGGGAAAGCCAGGAAAACATGGGTAGGTGCACTGACCAAAGCTGTTGAAAGCGGCGTTAAACTCCAAACAAACATCTGCATATCATGTACTTGCTTTGTGTGCAGTTTCATCAAAGCCCATTGCAGGATTTAGAACACATCTGGACAGACGGATTGACGGACGGACTGATTCCTATATACTTCGTTTTTCGGGGGAGGCGATAATAAATTAATGTTGGATTCAGGTGCAATCATGCCATAACATGACGTCTTTACTGAAAATCTTTATACATTGAAATGACGAAAAAATAAAAACTTGGTACCTACTTGTAACATATGGTCCACGCAGTCTATTGTCACTCCTTCGTTTTCCATTAACCCATTTATAGTGCTTTCGTCCTAGGAAGAAACGAACAGTTTCAATAAATATTACGGACGGAAATACAGACAGACGGACAAATCACATGTTAAAAAATTAGAATAATTCATGGAATGGCATGTTATATCACGGCAATGTTGCTATACCTCGCTGCCACGTTGTGTGGATGATTAATATTACAAAGTCGTAAGGGAGATTTAACCCGAAATGAACTGCCACAAGGACAGACAGACGGACAAACCACATGTTAAAAAATTAGAATAATTCATGGAATGGCATGTTATATCACGGCAGTGTTGCTATACCTCGCTGCCACGTTGTGTGGATGATTAATATTACAAAGTCGTAAGGGAGATTTAACCCGAAATGAACTGCCACAAGGACAGACAGACAGACGGACAAACCACATGTTAAAAAATTAGAATAATTCATGGAACGGCATGTTATATCACGGCAGTGTTGCTGCAGTGTTCCTATACAAATTATAAACAGTTCATATCATAACATATAAGTAAAATATGGTACTTACTCCGAATATCCAAACATCCCACTAATTCCTTCGTTTCCGACGCGTCCTCAAATCTCTTATGGAGCCTATACATTTTAATTTGAAATATCAAAAGATTCTAGTAACTAATATTTTCTGACTTCTTAGGACTAAATCAACAACCACGATGACCTGTGTAACCTCTGGGCGGCCGTATTTATACCCTGGCGATATATCCCGGGAATCGTATGCTTTTAAGGCGCGAAAGTCCACAGCACTGTTCCTTTTAATGCTAGACTGACCTTGACCTTGGAGTTGTCCATTTTTTAGGTCAAATCCACTTGCATTGACCTAGGTCAAATATCTTACGGGAGGGACGCATGGGACTGCCTTATAGCCGTTTCGGGCCCGTCGCACATTTCCACCTGTCATACACACAGTGCTGCCTGCAGACTCGATGCGAGCCCTTCCTTCCCCGTCAGCACGGGTAGACGGCGGGAGTAACAGCCACTCTCTTCGGGCAGGAACGCAGGGGACTGCCTTATAGCCGTTACTGGCCCGGCGCACATTTCCACCATCCATACACGCACAGTGCTGACTACGAAGCCGATTCGAGCACTTCCTCCCCCGTCGGCAAGGGTAGACGGCGCGAGAGACACTTGCATTGACCTAACTCATTTTTAGGAATGGCATGTTATATCACGGCAGTGTTGCTATATCCCGTTGCCATGTAGTGCTATGTGGATGATTAATATTACAAAGTCGTAAGGGATAGTTAACCCTAAATGAACCGCCACAACGACTTTTTAGCTCGCCAGTACGAAGTACAGGAGAGCTTATGTGTTACCGTCGGCACCGTCGGCGGTGGCGTAGACACCTAGGTTTATTGTTTTCATTTGGGTTTTAAGGGTTTATACCTTTAGGAACCATTTGTCATCCATCTACGCACACCACTACACCCGTCCTGACCCTGGGTCAAGGTCAAGGTAATTTCTACTTGGTTCAGTTACAAGGTTTAAGGTTTGCGTTTAACGTTTAACATATCACTCTGCATTCACTATTATGACATTGATTGCTTTCATATTTAGTTTATACATTTAGGAACTATTGGTCATCCATCTACGCACACCACTACACCCGTTCTGACCCTGGGTCAAGGTCAAGGTCATTTCTACTTGGTTCAGTTACAAGGTTTAAGGTTTGCGTTTAACGTTTAACATATCACTCTGCAGTCACTATTATGACATTGATTGCTTTCATATTTAGTTTATACATTTAGGAACTATTGGTCATCCATCTGCCAGGGTGGCCATGGCCTCTGGAAAACGGAAAATGGTGAAAAAAAATTCCCTGCAGGGAAAAATCAGGGAATTTGAAAATTTGCAAAATATCAGGGAATTATCAGGGAATTTTACAAAGATTGGAGAAAACAAAACTTGGCTACTGGTAGCTTCTCTTCCTGACTTTATTAAAAAGATGTATTTCTTTAAACTGTTGGTAATATATCAATAAAGCAATTTACAATTATGTATCTATAGCTGAATGTTAATCCTTAAATGGTGGATTTATCTTTCCAATCAAGACTATTTGTCTGTACTAAAACTGTTTAATGGTTAAACTAATTGGGATCTTAACTGAAGAGAAGCTAAAATGGAATGGAGCAACCATTGCCCCACAGCTCAAGCACTAATTAAAATATACTGTCTTTTATTACAGTCATAAAATGATGGCTGCATGAGAATCTGTTTACCTGCATGACGACTGACTATAATTCCCTTTTTAGTGTTTAAATTAACGTTCATTCAGATGATGGTGTTTATGACCTACATTATTGTGCTTATGCATAACTTATGTTCTGCTTTACATTTAAACAAGCTAGTAGTGCTCTTTGGTGCTAGTGCTTGACTGGGTTCGCCTTGCTTGCTAATAATCCATTTTGCATTTGTTTTAGATATCCTGCTATGGTTGTAGAGCAGCATTCTTTAAAACAATACTCTTACTTATTCTCTATTGTTTGGCATCTTTGCACATTATAATAATTAATGTTTTTATACTTTACAGGAAGTGATAACAATGTAAAGTTTCTAACATTTTATATAAATAACTAACACACAACTAAACCATGGCTACTGTATTTAACATTTCCTGGCTTACACACCCAAATTATAAAGGATGGCTTCAGCAGGTAAAAGGAAATCCTTCAATGGCTTTTTGCAAAGTATGCTACAAATCAATTGTGTTAAGTAATATGGGGAAGAGGGCATTGGATAGCCATTCTAAGTCAAAAAAACACACTGAAGCATTGAAGATGCCAAAGTTCACTGGACTCACAAACTTTATGAAAGTTGAATCAAAAGAATCTAACAAATCCACTGATAATTTAACAAGACCTAAAACAGAGACTTTGGGAGTTGCCATCAAGCAATTGGAAAACACACTGGACCCTGCTGCTGATCAGTCTGAAGAAACATTGGACATTCCCCCTCCTCCTGATGATGCTAGTACTGTAGACAATGATAACAATGTCACAGCTGTTGAAGGTCCAAAACCAGCACCAATTATTTCAAAGTGGTTGCAGAGCAAGGAGTCCCGGAAGGCTGAAATTATCTGGACTTTGAGCTGTGTTCAGGATCATTATTCATTTAGATCAAGTGAGAATAAGTCTGAGCTGTTCAGGAAAATGTTTTGGGACAGTAATATTGCTCAGCAGTATAGCTTAGGCAAAACCAAGCAGTCTTACCTTCTAACATTTGGACTTGCACCATACTTCAAAGACTTGCTTGTTGACACTTTGAAGCTGAGTAGTTTCTTCACAGTGATTTTTGATGAAGCATTTAATGATGTATTACAAAGGGAACAGATGGACATACTAGTCAGATTCTGGAGTGCTGATCGAGTCGTAACAAGGTATCTTGGTAGTGAGTTTCTGAATGGTGGAAAGGCAGAGGATCTGTTGTCAGCCTTGAAAAATGGACTATCTGAATTCAAAACAGATCAAATATTGCAACTTGGAATGGATGGACCTAATGTGAATTTGAAAGTTCACAGACTGTATGTAGAAGATAGAAAGAAGTTGGATAAGGAGATGCCGGATCTGATAGACATTGGAACGTGTAGCCTCCATGTAATTCATGGCGCACTGCAGACAGGCATGAAGAAGAGCGGCTGGGAGATTGAACGTGTATTGAAGTGCCTTTAGAGATTATTTCATGACACTTATGTAAGAAGGACAAGCTATACAGACATCACTAATTCAACAGTGTTTCCTCTGAAGTTCTGTGCTACAAGATGGGTAGAAGATGAGCCTGTGGCTTCAAGAGCTCTTAAAATCTGGCCAAACATTGTTAAGTATGTTCTAGTTACCCTGAAAAAGAAGAAGTCAGAAATTCCAACCTGTACTTCCTTTGATGTAGTTCGAGAGGCAGTAGCTGATAAGCTCATGGTTGCTAAGTTGGAGTTCTTCATATTCATAGCAAAGAAGTTGAAGCCAATCTTAACTAAATACCAAGATGACAAACCTCTGGCAATTTACTTAGGAAAGGATATTGCAGAACTACTTGATGACTTAATGGAGCTGTTTGTAAAGGAGGATGTCCTTGATCAGAACAGAACAGGATACAAGTTGGCCGCTCTAGATGTTGAAAACAACGAAAACATCATAGCTGCAAAGAGTATCAATATTGGTAATGGAGCAAGACAGGCTATACAGTCAATAAAAATCAGTGAACTTCAGAAGCTTGAATTTAGAAGTAGTTGCCGTCAAGCGCTTTGTGCTACAGTTGCAAAGATACAGGAAAGATGTCCTTTGAAATATGCTTTCCTGAGAGCCTTTAGGTCTCTTGATCCTGACTTTATAGCAAGTAGATCATCAGCTGTAACAACATTTAGGGCTATAACTGCTAAATTAGTCGCCTCCAAGCGCTTCACAGTAGCTATATGTGATGAAGCAGAAGGGCAGTACAAGAAGCTAGCTAGGGATGAAAAGGAGCAGTTGGTCAAGTTCGATCCAAAGACAGAGCGATTGGATGAGTTTTACCATGCAATGTTGAACAACAAGCAGGAGTTTACAGAGCTCTGGAAGGTGGTGCAGTTGATTCTTGTGATTTCACACGGCCAAGCTCAAGTTGAAAGAAGTTTCTCGGTGAATGATGACATTTTGTCTACAAACATGAAAACCCAAACTCTGTGTGCCATCAAACTTGTACATGATACTCTCAAATCACAAGATGTTAAGGTTCATCAGTATGAAGTCCCCGACAAAATGCTGCAATACTGCAGTCAGGCAAGGAATAAATACAGTCAGTATCTGATCAGTAGCCAGGCTGAGAAAAAGAAAGAGGCAGAGAGGAGGAAAAATACAGATGATGAAGAGAAATATCAAGAGGCAAAGAAGAAAATGAAGATGCTGGAAGATGAAGCAAGTAGTTGTCTCAATGAGGCTGACAAGAAAGCCAAGGATTCCCTGAAGAAACATGATTTCAATCTTCTTGCTCAGTCACTTGCTTTACGGGAAAAGGGACAAGACATTTTGAAGAAACAAGTGTCAAAGCAGTCAGAGATTGTTAAGCAGCTGAAAAATAAAATTAATTGAATGTGACAAGAGTTCTTTAAGTCCACAAGCAAAATCAGATAATGATCACAATTAACATTAGTAACCAGTGTAAATATATCTCAATGAAACTTTATGTGTGGGAAACGGTTGCTTGTTGTTTAGTTGCTTATTAACATTAATTCTATAACCTCACCTGAGTTTGTAACCCTGCATTAGAAAACTAACAAACTGCTTTTGTCATTGTATGTAAAGATGCATATATTTTCACATTGCTTAAATGTCCACTTTGATATTGAATGAATGTTTTTATTTGTTAATTGAATGATCAAAATTGTTTGCATTGTTTATTGTTTTTGAGTATGTAATATAATTTGATTTCAAGCAGTATTGCAATTTAATGCACCCTATATGTTTTCCTTAAATGCTTTTTGATTTATAATCTTCCTTCTATGCATATGCTTTACTGTAAGCTTAATGTTTTTGTAACTGCTATAAGTTAGTGCTGAAATTAGGCATTCTCATGCATTTATAGATTTCTACTAGCAAAGGTTAGAAATTGTTTCAGTCTTATTTTCACATTGCTTACTTGCTTTTTTGTAGCATTACCTTCAAAGTGAAACAGTTTCTCATGTTAAGTTGAATAATTACTTGTGCAGGCAGTTGAAAATGTTTGAACTTGTGCAGAAATTTTGAAAACTTGGAGTCCAGCAAATGTTTCCTTGTTTAGATGTGACAGTATTTTTCAGCTTTAATGCTAAATACATAATTTTTTTCTACATCAATTATCAGTCTGTTAGTTATTGTCCTGAATATTAAATCTTCATCCCAGTCACTGTGAAAGATTAAGCATTTTCAATTGCCTACAATGCTTTTGATACTTTTTGTAAATGTAACAAGTTTCAATAAAAAAAAGAAAAGATAATTCTAAGACTTGTAAAACTCCAAAGTTATGAGTAAAGAATGTGTTTAATGGTGGTGAAGGTATGGCTATAAGGGGAGGTTGGAGGCCATGCGTATACAGCTGTATTTAAGCTATATACTAGATGTGAAAAGATCAGGGAAAATAACGTTTCAGTCAGGGAAAAATCAGGGAATTATCAGGGAATTTCATTTTTGGATTTATGTGGCCACCCTGATCTGCACCTGGGTCAAGGTCAAGGTCATTTCTACTTGGTTCAGTTACAAGGTTTAAGGTTTGCGTTTAACGTTTAACATATCACTCTGCATTCACTATTATGACATTGATTGCTTTCATATTTAGTTTATACATTTAGGAACTATTGGTCCATCTACGCACCCCACTACACCCGTCCTGACCCTGGGTCAAGGTCAAGTTATATCAGAGTTATTGCCCCTTTTCTGTCAAAAAATCTAACTTTTTCGTCACGTTTTCAAATAACTTTTTTTCTACTCAAAGGATTAGATTGAAACTTCTGACAAATGTTTATATCAATGTGTGTGATTGGTTCACAAAAGGGGGATAATCCAAATAATTTTATATCAGTTATTGCCCCTTTCCTGTCAAAAAATTAAATTTTCAAATAACTTTTTTTTCTACCCGAAGGATTGGATTGAAACTTCTGACAAATGTTACTTTTTTTTTTATTCGACGTCTGTCTGTCTATCGTCTGTCTGTCCGTCACACTTTTTTCGTCACGTTTTCAAATAACTTTTGTTCTACTCAAAGGATTAGATTGAAACTTCTGACAAATGTTTTTATCAATGTGTGTGATTGGTTCACAAAAGGGCGATAATCCAAATAATTTTATATCAGAGTTATTGCCCCTTTTCTGTCAAAAATTTAAATTTTCAAATAACTTTTTTTCTACTCAAAGGATTGGATTGAAACTTCTGACAAATGTTTATATCAATGTGTATGATGGGTTCACAAAAAGGGGGATAATCCAAATATTTTTATATCAGAGTTATTGGCCCTTTTCTGTCAAAAATTGAATCTACTCAAAGGATTGGATTGAAACTTCTGACAAATGTTTATATCAATGTGTATGATGGGTTCACAAAAGGGGGATAATCCAAATATTTTTATATCAGAGTTATTGCCCCTTTTCTGTCAAATATTCAAATTACTTTTTTTCTGCTCAAAGGATTGGATTGAAACTTCTGACAAATGTTTATATCAATTTTTGTGATGGGTTCACAAAAGGGGGATAATCCAAATATTTTTTATATCAGAGTTATTGCCCCTTTTCTATCAAAAATTAAAATTTTCTGACAAGGCGCCGGCAGGTGACACACGTGCTCCGGGGAGCACTCCATTCTAGTTGAACTTAGAATTTTTGTCAAAAGTATTGAAAAGGTGTATTATCTTGCAATAGGTGATACTGTGCGACTTTACCTAATACTTTAACTGTTCTGAAGTAGGCCCTGATAGGCGAGCTATATTGTCGTCCGACAACTCTTGTTTTATACAAATCATCCTCACGCACAAACGCCTAAAACAGACATCAGCACGGGTAGACGACGCGAGTGACAGCCACTCTCTTCGCGCAGGGACGCAGGGCACTGCCTTATAGCTGTTTCGGGCCCGGCGCACATTTTCCCCAAGCCATAAGCAGCGCGGCTATACGGCGGAATATCCCGGGAATCGTACCATTTTAAGGCGCCAAAGTCCGCAGCACTGTTCAGTTAAAGGCGAGACAAACGTTCAAAATGATTTACTTTGACCTTAGAGTTGTCCATTTTTGAGGTCAAATCCACTTGCATTGACCAAACTCATTTTTTGGCGCCAAAGTATGCACTGTAATATAGCGTGGGCAAGTTTCGCGGGAATCGTACCAGACGAACGTTCAAAATGATTTACTTTGACCTTAAGAGTTGTCCATTTTTCAGGTCAAATCCACTTGCATTGACCTAACTCATTTTTAGGCGCCAAAGTATGCATTGTAATATAGCGTGGGCAAGTTTCGCGGGAATCGTACCAGACGAACGTTCAAAATGATTTACTTTGACCTTAGAGTTGTCCATTTTTCAGGTCAAATCCACTTGCATTGACCTAACTCATTTTTAGGAATGGCATGTTATATCACGGCAGTGTTGCTATATCCCGTTGCCATGTAGTGCTATGTGGATGATTAATATTACAAAGTCGTAAGGGATAGTTAACCCTAAATGAACCGCCACAACGACTTTTTTTTATACAAATCATCCTCAAGCACAAACGCCTAAAACAGACATCAGCACGGGTAGACGGCGCGAGTAACAGCCACTCTCTTCAGGCGGGGACGCAGGACTGCCTTATAGCCGCTTCGGCGGTTTTTTCTTCTTCCCCGTTGTTTTTTCCCCGTCCAAGTTCATGGTGAATGCGGACTACATACATACACACGCTCGCACACGCTGTTCCACTCCGTTGTGAGAATCATCCCAAACGCCCAGGGAGGGGTAGGCCGTTCTTAGTTAATATAACGAGTAGACGAAACGTGAAAACATAGTGACGAAAGAAGAAAATGCACTAGTCGTTCAATTTCTCCTTTTGCCATGATGTTTTTAAACTGATCAATATAAAATTATACTGCACTGTACATGTGCATTAAGTGGAAATATCAATCTTAACAAATAAGCCGAAATATGGTCAAATTTGGCCTGAATCCGCTCGAGTTTATATATTTATTCCGGTTTCAGACATCTGCGCCATAAATGGTTTTTAGAAGCAACGTTTGAAAAGGAGGAATTATCGGAGATTTTCAAATTCTTCTAGTTTTCGTTTTATTAAATGGCCGATAAAAGGGCGTGTAAAGTTTTCTAAATGGGTCATTATTTGTTCATTGAATCCCGAGACTTGGTTTATATACTTGGCTATAATTCATGAAATTCACACATATTGGCCAATATTTAATTTGCACCATGGACAGTGACAATTTCTCTAATATTAAAAACAATTACGGTGTTGCATCTAAGCTATTTCGTGATTTTGACTAGTAAAACCTCCCAAAACTGCCTTCAAATTTATGGGTTTTCATGGTTGTCACACCCCTTGCACTTTTTTAAATTGAATACACGACATATAGAGAGTCAAAACCATTATTATTATGTTATGTAAACTAGTACGTCTTTATTTGCATTTGTCATTGAAATAAATATAAAATTATGATCTTGCACTTATTTATGAAGTCCGAAAAACCACCCATAATTTCACGTAACGTCTGTCCAAAATGCAGATAAATATTTTATAACTATATTTTCTTATCAAAACCAAGCTAACGCGATGTTTTTTGCTCGATACATAGAAAAATATATTTGTTTTGAAATGACATTAACAATTTTCATTCAAATCGCGGGATTTTACTGAAAAAAACAATTTCAGTTTTGCCGAGGTGATGTCTGTCCAAATTGATTTGTGTTACGTTATCTGGGAAAACCCCGTGTAGAAATAGAAATACGTCACCAGTGTTCAAGTGCGCATGCCGGCGCATGCGTATAGACGTACTTCCTTGTTTTGGTTTCAAGTTCATGGAGGACAACGCTATGCAAAATGTGACGATTTTGTATTTATATTTTCTGTCCAGAAAAGGAGCCCTGTGACGTTAATTGGTGAGTTACGTGAATTGATATATTGTCCAAGCTTGTATGCGGTACGCATTGCATATGACGGCACAATTGTGTTGTGAGAAAGTCGGATACATTTTGAAATCATCTGGTGATTTCTTTTTCGTATAAAATTTGAAAACACTCAGCATCCAAGTAATTTTAGGCATATTTAGACAGACTGTTGCATAATTTTAACGTAACAAGGACAGATATAAGCTGTCTGTACCCGTTACGTGAACATGGCATTTTTTATAGTACCTATAAATCGTGTTATCCTGGATAAAAATACATTGATATTTTATCTTTTTAACATCTATTTAATGTATGGAAATGGCATTTACACTGAATGGCATATGTAAGAGTATGGTTGGATGCATTTTTTATTGTCACAAACATGGACAGAAATCTATGTCTGTCCAAGTTACATGACTTCAAGTGTTCTATATATATTGCCACCTACATTGAAAAATATTTGCATATAATGTTTAATTTCAACTATGTGTTACCCATTTAATGCAAAAAAATGCCATTATAGTTTATTTGATTACATCAGATTATCATTATATGTGATATATAGGGTCACAAACATGGACAGACATAAATGGCTGTCTTTGTTACATGAAATTATTTGTGTTGTGTGCATCATCTCCCGACTCTCCAACATACAATAATGTATGATGTATGTTTCATTTAACTATTTACTAACTTGTAAATGTACAGAAATTATAATTATCTTTTTTTTTGCTTTTATCTAAGTATCAACCAAGGTATTATACAATGTCACAAACACGGACAGACAAATTATGCCTGTCTGTGTATGTGACTATTGCTTGAAACCGTAAGGCCGTCCCTGATTCCAATTGCAATCTATCTAAGGTACATTTACGCAACCATTGAATATAAATAGTTTAAAATAATTTAAAATGTGAAACATTTCATCTCTAATTGGGTTGCGTGATTCCAAATGGATAAAAATGCATCCAATAAGTTTAGTAAATTCAGTAGCTATTAAGAAAAAACGTGAGCAAAGTAAATTAAGAATGCAATATTGTTTTGATCACAGGTGTCCTGAACATGGTTGTCCCAAAGTTACGAGATTTACTGGCTACCACTACTACAACACGTGAAGTGAAAAAGAAAAAACATGCAGAGAATATGAGATTGAAAAGGGCCATGTGGACTGAAGAAGATATTAAGAAAAACCGTGAGCAAAGTAAATTAAGAATGCAAAAGTTGAGACAGCAAAAAAAAACAAATACACAACCTGCAACATCTTCAAAAGACATTCCTCGCACCCGAAAACAAATTGAAAAAGAATCCGAAAGATTGAAAGTTCAAAAAGAGAAAAAACGCGAATACCGCCAAAAATTACATCCACAGAAATTAAGAAGGGTAAAGGAAAAAGACAGAATAGCAAAACAACATAAACGACAACAATTAAAAGGCCAACAGACACCAAAAACATGTAAATATAGTAAAAGTAGTAAATGTTCGGCGGACGACACCCATACGTGTAACAAAGAAAACAATCCTGAGTCATTAAATGTTTTGAAAGAAACAATAAGCAGTATGAACGGAAGGTCACAACGTTATGTAAAGAAACTTTTGGTCACACATGTTGCACAAAACATTAGGAAGAAATACGGACTGAAATACAATGTGGGGAGAGCCCTTGGTGTGTCTTCTAAATATTTAAACACTTCCATTGACAAAAAGGAAAGAAAAGACGCAGTTGACAAAACAACACACAGTTTGGTATTGGAGGAATATCGTGCAGAGTACAACTCGATAAATGTTCCTAATGTAAAATCAATAAAAAAAGATCTCAAACCAAAGTTTGTTCTCCAGAAATCTGTACGATGATTGGAGAACACGTTTTCCTGACAAGAAACTCTCATTTTCCAAGTTTGCCAGTCTGAAACCCACTGATGTGAAACCACCGAGTCAAAGGTCACTTCTACAGTGCCTTTGTGAATATTGCGAAAATGTTAGATTGAAACTAGTATGTGTCAATAAGCTCGCTGTCAGAGCCAATACAGGCCTTTCTTTGTTGAAAGATGTGTATAAGACTGTAGATATGTGCTTATGTGAAAAGGAAAATGGACATTATAAGGTGTCATGTGTTCAAGGGAAATGTGTCAAATGTGGCACAAAGAAGTTAGTTGATCATCTGCAACCTTTAATGACCGGAGAGATGAAAGATGTGGAGGTAGAATGGTCAATTTGGGACAATGTGGACACAAGAAATCCGAAAACAGGAAAAGCAATGACAAAACGCCAAGTCGTGTTACGGAAAGGAACACCTCAGATTTTGGTTGCCGAATTGGTAGAACAGGTTGTATTTCTGTCTGGACATTTGTTCGTTGCGCATTGGCAACAACATCAGTTTGCGCAGCTCAACAAAAATGTCCCGTTAGACTGCGTTGTAATTACTACTGATTTTGCTGAGAATTATACTTGTTTTCAGCAAAATGAAATTCAGGGGGCCCATTGGGCCAAGGACTCGGTGACTGTACATCCAACTGTCGTTCGTTACAATTGTGCTGAATGCCCGGGAGAAGAAGTTGTTGATGTTGTGTCAGATGACCTCCAACATGACACACATTCAGTTCATGAATTTTTGAACACTGTGTTTAAACATTTAAGCAATGAAAGACAACTAAACATTAATAAGGCTTATGTTTTTACAGATGGATGCGCAGCGCAGTACAAGTGCAAAATTGCCTTCTTGGACACAAGCATGTCATTCAATGACTTCGGATTTGAAATGGAACGAGGGTATTACGGATCACGTCATGGAAAGAACAGGTGCGATGGAGAGGGTGGTGTTATTAAATCTAGAGTTGCCAGAGCAGTCACAAATGGAGAGGCAATAGTCCATAATGCTGAGAGATTTTTTGAGGTTTCCAAACAAGCGGTTGAAAAGAAGTCTGTTAATCCAAATGGATCCTGTAACCATAATAGGAGAACAGTTCTCTGGGTGGGGTCTGAATCAATAAATCATGATAGACAAGACAGACAATGCAAAACAGTACCTGGGACTAGAAAACTGCACTCTGTAAGGGGAATCAGTAAGGGATCAATCAAAACAAGATGGCTGTCCTGTTTCTGTGCAGTGTGTACATCCGAGAGTGACCTGTCACCTTGTGTAAATCGGCATATTGTGGGAGACTGGGCTTCAGTTGTCATCAAAAGTATTCTTTACCATGTTGAAGTTATTGAAATGGTCATGATATGATCTTTAGCATGATATAGTTGCAAGGCACCATACAACCTTTAAATTAAAACTTAGTGAACAATGCGTTAATTCATTAACAAAAATATACAACATTAAATAGTTAAACAATAATGGGTTACCATTATCATACATTTTATATTCCGTAACTCCTATCAGCTATACCAGCAGCTAGGGGACAGGTAGCTGCAGACATAGAGCCAGCTCTAGATGTACAGTCCGCTCCAGATGCACAGCCCACTCCAGATGTACAGCCTGCTCCAGATGCACAGCCAGATCCAGGTGTACAGCCTGCTCCAGATGCACAGCCTGCTCCAAATGTACAGCATGCTCCAGATGCACAGCCAGTGCTAGTTGCACAGCCAGATCCAGATGTACAGCCAGTGCTAGTGGCACAGCCAGATCTAGATGCACAGCCAGTGCTAGTTGCACAGCCAGATCCAGACCTTGAAATAAGTTTCGCAGCAGTGAAATAAGCATTTATTAAATTTACACTTTAATATAATTGAGCTGCTTCAAACAAAAAGGACCTTATATGCATAAATTTACATGTAATGTGGTTGCATTGCCTTCTTGGTATCCAAAGTAACAAGAAATAAGTAATTTAAGTAAGATTTTTTTATTATAGTGACATTATGTAATGTAAAAACATGATATAAAATACAAACATATATATTTTTGAAAACAGTGGAGAAGAAGTCGCCATTGATCTCATCGAATAGTGACAATTTGTTCTGTACAGCTATCTTTCAGAAAATTAGACCATCATTTTCTTTATTTCCAAATATACAATTTTTGAAAACAGTGCAGGACAAGCCACAATTGCTTGCAGAGAATAAATAGCAATTTGTCTTGCACTCTTTCCCACTATATAATAAATTCTTAAGAAATTCATTTTCAAAATTTTGTTTTTTAGATGCAGATGTGATTATGACAGAATTGTTGGAAGACAACAGTTTCGACATTAATATTGGTAAGTGTTGGTGGTACAAAGAATGCATAAATTTGTATATTTTTACAGAATTAAACACACTAACCTATATATACATGTATTTAAAGCAAATTTAAATGTCAATTAATATACTCTGAAAAGCCATATACTGGACTATCTGAAAGCCATTGAAAATTGTGTCTTGCATAACCAAACTCGGTCACTCCGATGCTAGTAACTAATTTAAAATGTTTATTTTTTAAACTCTAAAGACTGATGAAATGGTGAAATATTTAGTCTAACAATTTTATTTTTTATTTTTTAAAAATTAATAAAAATACGTGTTTTCAGAGGAAATGGTTGAAGCCGTTTCAAACAGTGGAGATCCATGTGTGCCGACAAGTTCCTCCTGTTTGCCTGAACATAATTAAGTATATCAGGATTTGATATGCACAAGTCCTACTTTTCTCTGTATAATTCTATACTTTAATCTCTAATTACACTGGAACCAGGGTCCTGTGTGGTCCAGTGGTTAAGTTATAGGACTAAGATGCCCGGTTGGTGGTGCCTAGAGGCAAGGTACCTTAATTCCCAACGCCTACTACTGGTTTTCACCTTGGAAACCCACCTGAAATTGCTCCAACTGTTAAAACGGTCGTAAAAACACCATTTAAACAAAAGCACTGGAACCAAGTCTAGTTGTCCATTACAACCAGTGTAGGCCAAGATCTTCTTGTATAATTATATCCTTATAGACTTGTCAAGGTCTACAGTGTTCCCTATCCATCAGTGTATTCCTCGTAATTTGTCAATGACTGAATAGCAAACAATGCAGACCCTGATCAGACTGCACAGACATGCAAGCTGACCAGTATAAGTGTATATATTTCAAGTAAAGAATGACACATGATGGATGTTGCTCACACTAATCATTCTATTGTTAGGACCAAGTATCAGGTTGGAGACTTCATTGTTGTCGCCCTGTTAGCTGGAAAGCGTAGCATTAACTATGTGGCTGAGGTACTTGTTCAGACCTTACTGTTCAGATGTTACTGTTGTTGGTATTTTGTTCAAATTGTTTATTTGTAGACTTTACTGTTGTTCGGTTTCAAGTGTTTCCATGTTTCCTATAGATAATTTATAAAATTAAATGATCAAATAGTTCATACTGTTAAATTTATATCAGTCCATTTTCGAAAAGCAAAACATTTTTTAAAAAAATAGACTTAAAGATTTATCATAACATTTTAACTTGATGAAATATCAAGCCTAGATGGTCATTGAACAAATTTGTCCCGGGATTATTTTAATGTTAAGTGAAAATATCAGTTGTTCTGGTGTATAGTGTGGTGACCGTTGTGCTCTCTAAGAATTATGTATTGACATTACAATTCTTTGATGAAATACTTTCAGATCAAAGAGATCACAACAGACGAAGAAGTACTGTTGCAGTACATGCAGGAAGTCGGAGACAATCTATACATGTGGCCATCCAAGACTGATGTTTCACAAGAATCGTTGCAATCTGTCATTAAAAAATTGCCATCTCCAAGTTTGGTTGTTTCTAAAAGTTCTTCCAGTCGACAGTTGTTTAAGTTTTAAACATTTTAGACAATACATATTTGTCAGATAGCTCAAATATAGGGCAGGAATACTTATTTAAAATGTATATCTATGTAGATCAATGAATTTTATGGCATAAAAAAGTGTTTGTTTCTAGTTAACCGACAGACACCAAACATTATTTTCCGTCTTACTTTTTGTTAGATATCGGGGATATTATTTCTAGTATTTTCAGCGTTCTTTTACTCACATGTATTCGAAATTATTAAAATAAGCGCAAAAGCATCTTTTTAATATAAACAATGTTTGATGTGAACAGTTTAAGACATAATGGTGCTGTTGAGAAATACTTAAAAATAAAAATATTTAAAAATTATTTATGACCTAAAGGTAGAGCTACCTTATTTTTTGGGCCATGTTATCAGAAACAAACAATTATTTATTAGGCCTAATATATAGATATATTATTTATATGTGAAGTATAATAGTTTGAACTGTTTGATAAGTCAAATGCATATATGTTTAGTCAATTTATAGACATCATTTCAAGAATTTCATACATGTTTAATGGAAATGTCTGTCCAGTTACGTGAACCTACTGAGGGGACTATTATAAATAAATAGTGGAATAATTGTACAATTGACCTTACATAGAATGGAATACTATGGAATATTAGTGCTATGTTGATAATTTGTTGTTGAAAAAAGGCTTCCACTGAAATTTACGGAATATAATACTATTACTAAAGATTATGAAATTCAATTCTCTAGCGCATTATAGAATTTCAGGAGATGAAGATCATAATTTCCTTAATATTAACTTCATCTACCAAAAAACTGTATGCTGGTGATGTTTTTGATTGTTTCTATGTATTTCAACAGTTTCTTGCCATTTGGCATAAGTTATAGAGTGTTTATGAATAATATGATGTTGTCTGTCCATGTTACGTGACCTCCATTAATGGCTGGACACAAACCGGAATAAAATTTAACAGACTGAAAAACTTGTCTTTCTATGACCATTTTTGTTGATGGTAAACATCATCTAAACTACAGAAAAGCTGAGATGTACTGAATTATCACTTTCATATTTTTGTTCCAGAACTAAATCCTTACTCATTGAGCAAATAATGACCCAAATATCAAAACTTAAAAACCTTATTATGCTATCATAGGCAATAGGTATACGTATATATTCATAAAGTTTCGGAAGTCTCTGCCTATAATTGACTGAGACAATCAACGTGGCAAAGAGAGCAAATATCGGATTTTTCATTTTTTATGTAATTTCTACTATATTCAATGGCCGTTAGAAGGAAGTGTATACTTCTATAGAAATCAGAATTTAAAAACATTCATATGGTATCATAGACAATCGGTATACGTATAAATTCATTAAAGTTTCGAAAGTTTCTGCCTATAATTGACTGAGACAATCAACGTGGAAAAGAGAGCAAATATCGGATTTTTCCTTTTTTTATCGGAGATTTTCAAATTCTTCTATTTTTCCTTTTTTTAAATGGCCGATAAAAGGGCGTGTAAAGTTTTCTAAATATCAAAACTTAAAAACCTTATCATGCTATCATAGGCAATAGGTATACGTATATATTCGTAAAGTTTCGGAATTCTTTGCTTATAATTGACTGAGAAAATCAAGGTGGCAAAGAGAGCAAATATCGGAGTTTTCATTTTTTTTCTAATTTCTACTATATTCAATGGCCGTTACAAGGGAGTGTATACTTCTATGGAAATCAAAATTTAAAAACATTGATATGCTTCCGTAGACAATAGGTATAGGTATGTTTTTATTCCAGTTTCATCAATCTGTCTGTAAAAATGAGTTAGGAAAACAATGTGAAAAATTAGCCTATTTCCGACTTTCTGCCGCTTCGGGCCCATCCCACAGCTATACGCAGATTGCTGCCTACAGACTCCAGACGACCAGTTCCCCGTCAGCGCGGGTAGACGGCAGGAGTAACAGCCACTCTCTTCGCGCAGGGACGCAGGGGACTGCCTTATAGCCGTTTCGGGGCCGGCGCACATTTTCCCCAAGCCATAAGCAGCGCGGCTATACGGCGGAATATCCCGGGAATCGTACCATTTTAAGGCGCCAAAGTCCGCAGCACTGTTCAGTTAAAGGCGAGACAAACGTCCAAAATGATTTACTTTGACCTTAGAGTTGTCCATTTTTTAGGTCAAATCCACTTGCATTGACCTAACTCATTTTTAGGCGCCAAAGTATGCACTGTAATATAGCGTGGGCAAGTTTCGCGGGAATCGTACCAGACGAACGTTCAAAATGATTTACTTTGACCTTACAGTTGTCCATTTTTCAGGACAAATCCACTTGCATTGACCTAACTCATTTTAGGCGCCAAAGTATGCACTGTAATATAGCGTGGGCAAGTTTCTCGGAAATCGTACCAGACGAACGTTCAAAATGAATAAACTTGACCTTGGCGTTGTCCATTTTTAAGTTCAAATCCACTTGCATTCAGTTCTTAGATAGTGTATTGCAGTTATATCCCGGCTTGCTGTTGATTTTAATTAGAATAATTCAAGGAATGGCATGTTATATCACGGCAGTGTTGCTATATCCCGTTGCCATGTAGTGCTATGTGGATGATTAATATTACAAAGTCGTAAGGGATAGTTAACCCTAAATGAACCGCCACAACGACTTTTTAGCTCACCTGAGCTTTGCTCAAGGTGAGTTATTGTGATCGCCTTTTGTCCGTCGTGCGTCGTCCGTCATCTTCTTCTCCTCAGTAACCAGTGGGTCAATTGGGATGAAACTTCACAGAAAGCATCCTCTCAATGACCTCACCAGATTTCCTTCAAATTTTTGGGATCCATGCAGAATTCTGGTTTCCATGGCAACGAAATGAAAAAAACTTCAAAATTATTCTTCTCCCAAACTAGTTGGCAGATTTTCAAATAATTTTGTAGAAATGTTCCTTGGATAACCCTCTATCAGATTCCTTCAAGCCATGTTGATTGGTCGAAAAACATGGCCGCCAGGGAGGGCGGGGCTATTTTGCCTTATATGGCTATAGTGAAAACTTAAAAAATCTTCTCCTCCGAAAGTGTCAGGCCGATTTTCAAATAATTTTGTAGAAATGTTCCTTGTATGACCCTCTATCAGATTCCTTCAAGCCAATTTGATTGGTCAAAAAACATGGCCGCCAGGGGGGCGGGGCTATTTTGACTTATATGGCTATAGTGAAAACTTAAAAAATCTTCTTTTCCAAAGTGTCAGGCCGATTTTCAAATAATTTTGTAAAAATGTTCCTTAAGGGACCCACTTTTAGATTCCTTCAAGCCATATTGATTGGTCAAAAAACATGGCCGCCAGGGCGGGCGGGGCTATTTTGCCTTATATGGCTATTGTGAAAACTTAAAAAATCTTCTTCTCCGAAAGTGTCAGGCAGATTTTCAAATAATTTTGTAGAAATGTTCCTAGGGTGACCCTCTATCAGATTCCTTCAAGCCAAGTTGATTGGTCGGAAACTATGGCCGCCAGGGGGCGGGGCTTATATAGCTAAAAAAAAAAATCAGGTGAGCGATTCCAGGGCCATCATGGCCCTCTTGTTTTTATACAAATCATCCTCACGCACAAACGCCTAAAACAGACATTAAATATTGTTCTAGAAGTCTGCCCTCCTGCAAACTAATCGAAATCGAAAGAATACATAGACACGCCACATATGGAATCACTTTTCCCAGGGCCGTTTGTATGGTCTCGGGGAAAAAACGCGTTTTTTTTCAATTTTGTTCTTTGATCCATGTGCATTGAAACTTTTTTCTAGAGATCTCCCAGACTCCAGACTAGGGCGATCGGTAGAATATATAGACCTGACACATATGGAATCGCTTTTACGGGGGCCGTATGGTCTCGGGAAAAAACCCGTGTTGGAAGACATATATTGTGGAAGACAGCGGTGCAGAGGTAGAGCGTCGGCCTCTCGTATCAAAGGTCCCTGGTTCGAGTCCCGTGATGAGCGGGTCCTGACTTTGGGATTTGTCCACACAAACGGCGCGAGTACTGGTTAAGTCTCCAGGAAGCAGACATCGAGAGTGATTAATCTAAGCCAAAGGCTTGTTTCGCAATCGATGTAAAATAAATAAGTTTAAACTAAACACAATAAAAAAATAACTATAACTACGAGCCCCTGTGGCTAATCCAGTTGGTCAGCGATAGTCATTATCTGCCCTGCCCTGCCAATGAATTTATATGGCTACGTAGTTGTTCCATTTCATGACTTTCATAAAAAAAAAAGACCTGTGGTCAAGGAGAACAATCTTGACCCCGATTTGTCGGAATTCATTCCTCCGACAATGAACAATGCAAGGTTAACTTCCCAGCAATATCCCAGCTTAAAGTCATCTTTGAAAATTATTGAAAAAGATTACTAAAGCAGGCAAAGGGTCCTTTTCCTTTTCAGGATCAATCAAACATTTCGAAAAGTTTTAACTATTCAAATTGTCATATTTAAATTTGGACTATGAAAAAGAAAACAATATTTTTTTTTTTTTTTCAAAAATGTGTTCGATGAAAGTGAATGTCTTTACTCAATGAGAAAACAAATCAGTTAATTTTACCCCACACAATATGGCTCTAATATTTACAACCTTTTTATAAAAAATAAATGTCAATTCAATTTTATTTTATTCCTTGGAACTTCGCGCTCTGTGTCACTCTTACGTTTCTAGGGTTTGTTGGTTTTTACCACAACATCTGGGCAGGTTTTCTGTTTCTGTTTTACTGATAAAACAGTTTCGTTTCTTCAACTTCGGCTTTATTTTATCCGTGACAGTTTTTAGAACGGATTGATCTGATGGCGTTACTTGATCCGTGACGCCTGGGGTTTATTCTAACTGTAGCAGTGTATTTATGGTAAGTTCTCAAGCAATACCAATTGAAGTCGTTGCAGTGAGATGTAAAAGCTCCAACAAGTATCATGTCTTTCACCGCAGGTGCACGATCAAGGGCAGACTGTTAGACGATACCATGAGTGTGTGGGCTTACATACACAAACTGGTATTTCCTAATCTGATTACCATTCTCTGGACTAGTGATACTCTTTGTGACAAATGAAATAGAAATTGGGTCTTTATCCATCTGGTCCATACATGTAGTCGATAGTGATTTTGTCAAATTCTCTGTGTTTACCAAATTCTGTATTCGTCGTCATTGCGTGTCTCGAATGAAGCAAAAGAGTCAACGTATGACCCCCACATGTCTGATCTGGTAAGTCGTTAGTGTGTTGGTGATATTATATTTATGTGTATTTGCGTTAACGTACACATACAATATTTCCATATTTTTGGCCATGTTGAATATTGGTGTTATCTCTCTGGATATTTCAGACTGAATATTAGTACTGATGATCGCCCGATTGTATAGGGTGTGACAGACAACTGTTATATCAAACATGGATTTTACTCATTAGCAACCAGTCTCTGGCACAATGGTTACATGGTTGAGAGACTTGTTCCGTATTCAGACAGTGAAACCGACGATGATGATGATTTTCCACCGAAACCAAAAAAGAGAAAACTTGATTCAAACGATGAACTTGACTTGATACAAAAGAAACCTGTTAAAATGCTAGAAGAAGAGTTTTGCAAGAGCTTTAGCAGTATGTATTTGCCATGTGAATCGTCAGGATACAGATGACTGGAGATTGACATGATGCAAAATAAAAATCCGATAGACAACTTCAGAAGAGTGAATCTGAAGACATCCTGCTAGAAGCAGGAATTATCACCAACCGAGCCTTTATGGGTTAGACGAGTAAAGGATCATACAGACATTCCTCTATGCAAAGGATTATGTTATCAAATGGCATCAACAGTATACTTATGTAAAGTTCGTCTTTGAACACTGCTGTGTACAGACACTGTAAAGTGATTCATTTGTATAATCATCAAGGGTATTATGATTACATTTCTAGTATAACTGATTTTCTTGGCTATAGCTACTATTGCAAGTTATGTGATGTTGCATACAACAATCGTGAAAGTCATTCTTGTTCACACAATTGAAAAGCATGCTTTACCATAGGAAAAAGGTGTATCTTTCGAAAGTGGATAAGAACGAAGCAAAGATTGTAACATATATTTCTATGGTTCAGCATGTTTCCACAATCATAAGATAGTTGGAAAACAAAAGAAATCCATTTGTCAACTTGTGAAAACTTGTTTGAAATGTGGAGGTCACTATCAAGTGAGAAAACAGGTCCAAGTTTGTAAAGGTATGACAAAATGCCGTTTCTGTAAAAAATAATCACTGCCTTATCTCATCGTTGTCATATTCAACCTTACAAAAGGATGTTGGATAAGACAGACGATAAAGCCAGTACTACAGTCAAGAAAAGGCCATTGTTCATATGTTATGATTTTTAATGCAAACAAGATACTGGTGTTCACATCCCCAATTATTGCATTTTCCAGTATGCATCTGACGTATGAATCTCTTGATGTTTAATGTTCAACTTGTAGTATATTTGCAGAAGGTAGAGAAGTAGTATTTCAAGGAGAGAATACATAGTCTGAGTTTTGCAACTGGCTCTTTCTGATCAACATAAAGGCATAACAGCTATTGCTCAAAATTTTAAAGGTTATGATGGTGAATTCATTTTGAACCAAGTCATTTTACTTGGAGTGAAACTTCCCAAGCTAATCATGAATGGTAACAGTATCATGAAACTTGATTTGAATGTGGCTCGTTTGATTGATTCATTTAATTTCATGAGTTTTGCCTTGTCAAATGAAAATAGGTTACTTTCGCCACAGGGCAAAAACAGATCAGTTCTGGAGTTATGTAAGTTCATGATCTAGTAAAAAGTACTAATGCAGATGATTGCAATAAGGTATGGAATCCAAAAGGACAAGTTGCTATTAGTTCAAGTAAAGATTCATCCCAACGTCGCTGTTCTATGAAAGCGATACGGTGGATACAAAGCGTGGCTGATGAGAAACAAGTGGTCGCTTAAATTTAATTGTCCAACGGGGTCTTACTTAACACCATCACATGTAATGGATGTTATTAACGAATTGATACAAAACACGATAGGCGATATACTCGCAAACAAAAACGCTTTATTGCGTGTATCATATTCAGAAAAAACAAATCGTCCAAAACTTGGATTAGGTCAAGTTATTAAAACAGGAGTAAAATTGCATCCATCATTATACCCCCAGATACATAGTATATGGGGGCTATATAGGAGTCACGCGTGTCGGTCCGTTGATCTGTGGACATTTCTTGTGAACACTATTTCTCAGCAACCCTTGGTCAGAATTCAATATAGCTTCACAAGAATGATTGATACCAAGCCTAGTTGTGCATATTGTGGGCGTGTTGCACTATAATTATTTTCCCCTTGAATTTTTCATACATATGTATATTGTCAGGCACCAGCTGGGGGGTATTCATCACCTTCAATGATATTTCTAGTTGTATTTAAAATTCAGTGGATCGCTAGAGTTCTGAGTTAAAACAATTTTACCACGGACAAATAGTTTACAAATATTACAGTACAGTGCAAACATTCATGCAGGTTATAATCATTTGTTTGTCTATTCAGTTATTGTTGAGCAAACCATCGCTGGTGATACAGTAGCCTTTATACTTCGTGTCGTCCCGTTTATAGCATCTAATTATGTTGAAAATGATAATGGTAGCCAACATATCAATCATGAGATAACAAATTTACATTATGTCCCAGTCTGAATTTGATGCAATTCATATCAATATAGCTGGTAATTCTGGTTATCCTGTTCATTTTGTTATTGACAAGACAATCTTTAAGTTACATTTTAGACAGCTTCACTAGGGATAACCAATACAAAATTATTCCTGTATAAAGAGGTGTAAAACACCAGTATGGGTATGGACTATGTTAATTATTTAAGTCCGCACTCAAAACTATTACACCACAAAACCTTTTAGTCAAATCTGCTTTTAATGCGTTTAAAGAAGGGGAGATTATTAAACAATGAATAGGTGCAGCTCAAGACAGATTTGTCAGTCTTATGTGTATATTAAATTCAAAATTATATAAACAAATGGTGATAACTTAGATGCAGATAGTAACATTGCCCCCAATTAACAATTTCCTTCACAGTATGTTTAGCAGTATTTAAACATCGAATTGGTCAGCTGTAATATGGACCCGTATCCCTACAGAGCATACATTATAAATATTCTGTCATACAATACAGATAGTAAAACCACTCATATAAAAGCTAGTGAACTTTAAGTTAAAGAAACGGCGGGGTAATTCGATGCATTAACTCATGATGGTGCCAACGCTAGGCTAATAAAAAGATTGGCTGAAATAACGGATAACAAAAACACAAGAGTCGTGTGGACGAATCCATCTTTCACCAAGAAAGATATTTACCAAATGGTATTGTAATGTGATTAAGATTCAGTAGGTTTTCTCCTAACTTTTGTCTTACAGGTTATGCCGGGTCACCGGCAGCAAAAGTTGATTGAAACTGTTAGTTTCAATGTTAGAAATGTCGAAATATTACCAGTCGTTGCAAATGATTTAAATCAAGTCATTGCACATCAAAACATGAAAATACAAATTCATAGATTTGAAGTTAAAACGTTTACAATCGGAGTTGGTCTTCAGTCTAAAGTTCAAGATCATTTGATCCAAGGACACTAGTCGAAACGTATTTTCATTGGCATGGTACGAAATGATCCTTTGAATGGTCTTTATTCACAAAATCCATTCTGTTGTTTACACTTTAATCAGTGTAAACTAAATGTTTCACGTAACGGGCATAGTTTTCATAACTGACTGTTTGAACATGGCCTCTTTCTTGAGTTGTACATATCGTTACACCAGGCTTCCTCGGCTATTTATGCAAACAAATCATTTGATATAAATAAAGATTAGTATGAGAGTGGTTATGCATTGTGAGGGTACGATCTGACTCCAGATCAAGGAAGTGAAGCAGGCCTTACAGGAGTCTTCAGAATTGAACTTCAATTCGAACAAGTACTTGCTAGAGTCATCAACGTTATTGTCTTTGCTGAATTTGACAATCAGATAGAAATCAACGCCTTCAGAGAAATCATCACAGATAACTGAACATAAAAATCATGACGGGTCATGAATTTGCGATTCTACTTAAACCTGAAAAGACGAGATATTCAACCAATACCAGTGTTGAAAGGAAAAAGGACATTTATAATTATTTTGAAAAAAACATGATAGATAAATTACAGACACTCATTATTGAAAAAGTACATAACCAATGCAATGGGTGTCTTATAAATCATCCAAGTCAAATAGAACATCAAGTTTTGCCTCTTAACGGACGGACAAGAACACAGATATGTTCATTGAAAGAGCAATGACAAAGATTAATCCATACAAGATCATGAAGAAATGGTACCCTCCTTTATTACAATGAATGAAACTGCAGGAATCGAAAATTGTAGAAGCATACAGACTTCGGCGGAGTTTAAACAGAATGTTACCTTTGTAATCACTAATAAATGGTTGGAACAGTGGTGTGAGAAAGTCAACCAGGCGTGGAAATAATGCATACTCGTGAGTTACAATACATAATGGGTCATGGAACTTGGATAAAAAACCATCAAGCACAAGGTATGTGCTAAAGATCAATTACCAAACAAAAACCAGTCAGTGTACAAGCTTACATTGTCAAAACGGACTCATCCAACAGATCTGGTAAACATTGGGTAGCAGTGATCTTTAACAGAAATGGAAATTCGACGTACTTCGATTCATATGGATTACCACCACTCAACACAGAAATCATGAGCTTCATCCACAATAACTGATCATCATCGACATACAACAAACAAGTTATACAAAAGTTTGTTGAGTGAAGTGTGTGGATAATACTATATATTTGCACTGAATGCAGTGGCGAGAGGAAACAATTTATAGAAATGTCTACAACTAACATTTCGGACAACCGAACATCAAAGAATTGATCGAAATGTGACCACTTGGTTCAAACAGATTTATGGAACAATACATGAAAATACTTTCAACTCTTTATTGTAAATATGTTGTTCACTATAGCCATATGTTCCCCTCCCTTACTACTACCGTTAATGTACGGCCATTTCCACAGCAGCAGTTCTTAAAAGTTAAGACAGAACCACTCAGTTGTACGGTATCAACATATAATGAGGTTCTACAATATGGAGACATTCTATTTATTGATATAGTGAATAAAAAAAATCTATTCAAATACTTAAGCTTGAAGATATTCCCAATACTATAAATAATGTGAAAGTTATCATATCTGATCCTTTGTATGGAATTGTTGGACACTATCCATCAAGTTATCCCTTTTTAAACAGTTACAAATCTTCGATCACCATACTTTTATACTTTTCGGCACAACGAGCGTTAGATGGAACATACACAACGAACATATTTTGAAAATACTCTGGTGATTGATCGTGAAGAGTTTTTGAGTAAAGTCAGAATTAGATTCCACTCTGTTCTGCAAGAGTAGCCAGTGAAGTTCTTTCAACACGGGGTTCATATGACTAAAACGGGTTGTCCTAGTTACGATTAAGTCGCTGTTTTCTGAACAGTTTGTCCATAGTGATCTTAGGTAGGGGAGACCGGGGCTAGTTCATACAAATATAAGTATTTTGTTATTATTAATTTACTTTTATCACAAAGCAATTGTTAGAGTTAAGAACATCATGAAATTGACAATCTGAGCAGACGCTTTAAGAGCGGAACGGAATTTTGCGCTCTGAACGAAACAATCATAATGAATGAAAAAACAAAAAGTATTAATATGATCATTTTCGTAATACGATTTGCTATTACCGATTGTGCTGAAAATATCAAGTCGCAATATGGCGGCGAACATATTCGGACAGTCGATCTAGGTTCGTGGAAACTTGAATTCAATTTGTCCGCGTGTTGAAAGACTAGGCCCTATGTTTTATGTATTAATAAGATATCGCATTTTCTTACGAAAGTGAAATTGTTCGTTCTATTTCACGTTTGTTTGGAAAAGTTTTCGACAGAACACAATCCAGTCCAAAATATGATTCGTCAATGTGTCGTTCACTCTAGATCGTATATTGATATATAGGGTAAAGTAAAAAAAAAAAAACGATATAAACGAAACGAAATTAATATAAGCAATTCAAATCGTTGAACGGATTTTGATAAAAGAAAAGCGTTCAATCTGAACGGAACGGGAAAAAGCAATCACAATTAGAATCTTGATTTTTCATGATTGTAGGGTTATTCTCAGTGACATTATCTGTGTTTCTTCGAAGAACATTGTAATGTGAACCAGCATTTTGACCGTGAAGAGCAAGATAAAGTTGACCCCTTGGCTGTATACCTGGACAACAGTTGGTGTAACTGTTTCCATGATGCATTTGATACACGACGGCAGTAACTTACTTAAAATGTACTGCAAAGCATACCAAGAATCAAATCGATAGTCTCTATGTTATACTGCTGGTTTTTAATGTATTACTTCTTTCATGTCGTGTTTCAGTTGTCTCCCTTCTGTAAAAAATATGCCTCATCGTAGAATTGCTTGCTTGCATTTGCAAAGGAGACGGCGTCCAGTCTCTCACAATCTAGACCTTTTATCAACTGCCTCGACAGGCGTATACTCTGTGTTGGAGAAGGTGTAGTATCTACAAGCACGATTTCATGTCTACAATTTGTACCTGTTTCACAACTTCTGGTTTGATCAAGGGTTCTTTGCATTTTGTCTGGTTGTGGTCGATCTGTGACAAGTGAGGTAGCAAAATCTGTATCTTGAACTATCTCATTGCTATATCGGTAAAAACCTGATACGTCAAAGCCTTTGACGATATTATTGCTTTAGGCCGTGTATCCCTTACAAGTGTATGGTGATGCACTTGCCTTGATATGACGGTTTAACGGTTTAAACACCGTCCTGTGAAATGCTCTAACGTACGGCTACAGAGCGTTGGAAAACATAATAATCCACTGTTCATGGCAACATTGAGAATATGCGGTTGATGATTATCAAGAATTAAAAGAACCAGGGTTTCTTTTGATGGTTTGACATGGATAACAAAGTGCTGCAGAAACAGATGGAAATTAACCGCAGTCATCCAACCAGACGGGTGGGCACTACCGAATAAAATGTACTTTAAAGTGAGTTCTTGAAAACACAAACATCGGTGGAATTGTGTTTCACCAAATTATTTAATGCCCTTTTAAGCAACAATTATCCGGTTTCATCAATTTTCCATATCTGATGCGGAGAGAAGCGATATGTTTCCATTACTCCTGCAAGCTTGGTAAGAAAACATGTCCACATTGGTCCAGTTAAATCTATACGCTATAAGCTCACGACAATCTGGCACTCATGTTCCTTCACATGAAAGATGATAACCAGTAAGGTCCTGCAGATTGGTTGACCTTCCAGTTCGAGGGCATTCTGATTCCAAAGCCATATGCTCATGCGTTGGAGAAAGTCCAAAGTAGACATTTGATGCATCCAGTATGTATTTGGTTAATATGAGTTATTGTACAGATGTGAACACCTGTTGTTTGTTGTCATACCCGACCTTGATGTTTCTCAATACCACTGTCCTTAGCTTTCTCAAGTCTTTGGGCTCTTGCCTACAGCCTCAGCCTGAGACCGGAGGATTTTCCAATTTTCGATTACCATTCGGATCGCTGACACGATAGCATCCACCGATGCATAAGCATCACATCTGCCAGTTTTTCGTTTGTACATGCGAACCATTCTCAAATATAGATGCAGGTATATGTAGTTTCCATGTAAGTATAATGATGTATACATAACACGGTAAGGTAACTTTAAAATATATATAATTAACCGAACATGTTATGTATTCTTCATGCGACAGTTAATAAGAGATTTATTAACACGGACAGTATGCATTTTCAAAAAGAGACGACTTAATCAAAACAATTCACAACTCAACGTTCTAGTGTTCAATAGTTATCCACGATGAATTTAATGAACAATTTCGAGAATCGTTTTCAATTTCAAGAAAGGAAAAAACTTAGAAACTATTAAAATAATACCCAAGTCTGATGTTTTCATTGAAAATAACACAATGCATCTTGATATACATCTTGTTAATTGAACGCATAGAACTATGTGAATCTATGACCGGGGCTTGTTACACTGTATTAAATAGCCCCGTTGCTCATGTAACAATAAGCCCCATATCACACACACACAATGAATTTAATGAACAATTTCGAGAATCGTTTTCAATTTCAAGAAAGGAAAAAACTTAGAAACTATTAAAATAATACCCAAGTCTGATGTTTGCATTGAAAATAACACAATGCATCTTGATATACATCTAGTTAATTGAACGCATAGAACTATGTGAATCTATGACCGGGGCTTGTTACACTGTATTAAATAGCCCCGTTGCTCATGTAACAATAAGCCCCATATCACCCCCCACACACACACCTATGATGTTAATGGTCTCATCCGCGTGAGCGTGTACCAGAAGGAGACTAATACTTCTTGATCACAAAACCGCACGTGCACTTGTATAGGACTCCTGCCATACACTTTAGGAATAATCAATAAACTGAATAAAAATCTACAAAATGCAATAACGTATTAAAAGTTTACTTTCGTGATTAAAAATGTGTTTGTATCACGGTAGAGTTCTGTCGGGCAGTGCCAACGATTATGTCATAATAAGTGTGTTTATGAAAGAAAAAAACACATTACGTCTGCGATGACGTAGAGCACAATGACAATGCCATGTGCGTAGTATCTGTCCTCTAGATACAAGAGGGAAATTCGGAAAGTTCCTTTGATAAATCGTTATATTTCAAAAGCTTATATTTAGATTATACTATTGTGATGTCAGCCATCCATAGCAACATGCGTTGTAAAAACCAGGCACAACCCTAAAATCCTCGATTACATTGTACTATATTGAACACACTATCATGACAAAAACGTGCGAAACGTTGTAAAACATGCATGACTCCATACTTAATTACGACATTTCCTAAAAGTATTCCGGAAGTAATAATTAAAATACACACACATAGCGAAGCATATTTACTAAGCGCATAATACAAACGCAAACAAAAGAGGAACAGCGGATTTTCATAAATGTTTGTGTCAACCTCGGGAAAACGCCGATGGAAACTAAGAAGCTGTTAGAGAATGTTATTAACGGAGAATCGGCGAGCAGAGCACTTATGTACAGATGGCATAACACTTTCCGTGGCGGTAGAACATGTACACAGGCCAAACACAGATCTGGTCGTCCGTCTGTGGTTGATGAAATGGTTGCGATTATAAAGAACCCGCTTGATACAGATCAGCGAATGACGGTTAAAGATTTTGCAAATATGTTAAATATAGGTGCTCACAATATTTTGAAAGAAAGGTGTATTTGAAAAGTGGGTGAAAAGACATGAGAAATGTGTACAGTGCAACGGCCGCTACTTTGAGAAGGATAAAAATTAGGAAATAATTTAAAATATCGTTATTGTTTAGACTATTATTATTGTATTGTAAGAACGACGTTACTGCGTCGGGGACTTTGTAGATATGGTGATCGATGTAGTATATCCACTGTTTCCGACTTTACATTAAACAAGATGGCCATGATGGCCCTGGATCGCTCACCTGATTTTTTTCCCCAATTTAACTATATAAGCCCCGCCCCCTGGCGGCCATAGTTTCCGACCAATCAACTTGGCTTGAAGGAATCTGATAGAGGGTCACCCTAGGAACATTTCTACAAAATTGAAAATCAGCCTGACACTTTTGGAGGAGAAGATTTTTTGAGTTTTCACTATAGCCATATAAGGCAAAATAGCCCTGTCCAATGGCGGCCATGTTTCTTGACCAATCAACATGGATTGAAGGAATCTGAAAGTGGGTCACTTAAGTAACATTTCTACAAAATTATTTGAAAATCAGCTTGACACTTTTGGAGAAGAAGATTTTTTAAGTTTTCACTATAGCCATATCAGGTAAAATAGCCCCCCCCCCCCCCCCCCCCCCCCCCCTGGCGGCCATGTTTTGTGACCAATCAACATGGCTTGAAGGAATCTGATAGAGGGTCATCCAAGGAACATTTCTACAAAATTATTTGAAAATCGGCCTGACACTTTCCGAGGAGAAGATATTTTAAGTTTTCACTATAGCCATATAAGTCAAAATAGCCCCGCCCCCCTGGCGGCCATGTTTTTTGACCAATCAACATGGCTTGAAGGAATCTGATAGAGGGTCATCCAAGGAACATTTCTTTAAAATTATTTGAAAATCGGCCAGACACTTTCCGAGGCGAAGATATTTTAAGTTTTCACTATAGCCATATAAGTCAAAATAGCCCCGCCCCCCTGGCGGTCATGTTTTTTGACCAATCAACATGGCTTGAAGGAATCTGATAGAGGGTCATCCAAGGAACATTTCTAAACAAGAGGCCCATGAGGGCCTATGCTCTACTGGTATGGTTCTTTGGTCATTTTCAATCCAGAGCATGTATGTATGGTGAAGATCGGATAGTAAATGGGGGCTCTTTTGTTTTCACAAGCTGTATTATAGTAATTTTTACAATTTCATGGGCCATAATCCAGTCTTGCATTGGCGGATCTGGCTGGTTTTCAAAAGGAACCAAGCTCTAATCAGTATTTAACTACTATCTAAGTTTGGTGAAGATCAGATAGTAAATGGAGCCTCTATTGTGTTCACATGCTCAATTATAGCAATTTGGACAATTTCAAGGGCCATAATCCAGTCATGCATGGGCGGATCTGGCTGGTTTTCGAAAGGAACCGAGCTCTCATGGATATCTAACTACTGTATAAGTTTGGTTGAGATACAATCAAAAGTGAAGACTGTATCGTGTTAACAAGCTCTTTTATAGCAATTTTGACCATTTCAAGGGCCATAATCCAGTCATACAGGGGCGGATCTGGCTTGTTTTCGAAAGGAACCGAGCTCTCATGAATATCTAACTACTGTATAAGTTTGGTTGAGATACAATCAAAAGTGAAGACTGTATTGTGTTAACAAGCTCTTTTATAGCAATTTTGACCATTTCAAGGGCCATAATCCATTCATGCATGGGCGGATCTGGCTGGTTTTCGAAAGGAACCGAGCTCTCATGGATATCTAACTACTGTATAAGTTTGGTTGAGATACAATCAAATGAAGACTGTATCGTGTTAACAAGAAATTGTTTACGGACGCACGCACGCACGCCGGACGACGGACAAATCGCCACGACATAAGCCCTTCTGGCCTTTGGCCAGTAGAGCTAAAAATTATTTGAAAATCGGCCTGACACTTTCGGAGGAGAAGATTTTTTAAGTTTTCACTATAGCCATATAAGGCAAAATAGCCCCGCCCCCTGGCGGCCATGTTTTTTGACCAATCAACATGGCTTGAAGGAATCTGATAGAGGGTCATCCAAGGAACATTTCTACAAAATTATTTGAAAATCGGCTTGACACTTTCGGAGGAGAAGATTTGTTAAGTTTTCACTATAGCCATACAAGGTAAAATAGCCCCGCCCCCCCTGGCGGCCATGTTTTTTGACCAATCAACATGGCTTGAAGAAATCTAATAGAGGGTCATCCAAGGAACATTTCTACAAAATTATTTAAAAATCTGCCAACCAGTTTGGGAGAAGAAGAATTTTGAAGTTTTTTTCATTTCGTTGCCATGGAAACCAGAATTCTGCATGGATCCCAAACATTTGAAGGAAATCTGGTGAGGTCATTGAGAGGATGCTTTCTGTGAAGTTTCATCCCAATTGACCCACTGGTTACTGAGGAGAAGATGTTGACGGACGCCGGACAAAAGGCGGTCACAATAACTCACCTTGAGCAAAGCTCAGGTGAGCTAAAAACAAAGCTAGTCTCAAACTTTCTGAACGTCCCTCGTATATATTAATAAAACATTAAAGAAAATGAAAGTCATTATATATATATATATATATATATATATTATATAATAATACACAATTTAAGAAAACAAGTCATTTCTAATACAAAAGATATTTTTCTAAGCCAAATTTCATTATTGATAAAACACAAATAGGTTCATGGTAAAAAAATCCCCATGCTGCAACAGCATGTTCATGAACTTGTATTTCAAATTGTTTGACGGTTGAGATATTTGTTAAATACATATAATGTATATGTGTTGTGATAAAACGTTATGCCAACAACCTTACAATTTAATTTAACCGGTAATACAATTCTAACTTTCTCATTACTTGTGTGCATACTCTTTTTTGCTACTCAAATTCCTGCGCATTTTGAGAATGTCTCTTATTTTGAAATGCCTGCGACCAAGAAAGGATTGAACAGGTTCAAATTGTTTCTTATGTAAAATTGCCGAGGCCTGTGGAAATTCTAAATTCACGGGATTGCTATTTCCAGAATTTCTATTTTTTCATTCAAAATTAAAGAATCTCTGTTGAAGTCAATATACACGCCTATAGTTTCGTTTAGATCGAGCTTATCCTTGAGCGACAGAGTGAAATTACCGACCGCTGACATGTATATCCTGTAAAATGTCGAGGAAACCTTGTTTCTGATTCAAACATCTTACGAATAGTTTAAAATGTTTTGCCATACCCATCCATAATTTCGTGCATCATTGTTTCGAAATCAATATAAAATAATCAAGTTTAATAGTATAATTAAATGCAATATACATGCCCTAGTGACAAGCAGGTTTCATATATTTAGTTTAAGAGGGTTTGGCATCTCCCAATATGTTCAGTGTGAAAGGTTTCAGTAGAGTACTTGTTAACAGGGTTTTCCATTGGAAAAGGTACAAGTTTCTTAAGAGTGTAGTACTTCAATTTTATCAGGACCTGCAAAAATGGAAAGAAGCTTCTAGCCAGCTGATGTATGTAATATTTGAACAGTGTAATCTTGAATCGTGATCAAACTGCGGGTGCACAGGCATATCTGGTTCTACACTGTTTATGTTCAAAGAAGATGAGTGCAAGTGTCATTAAATGCACCAATCATGTGTTTTATGATGATACACAAAATGTAAATCCGCTTACGAAACCAAGCCTTATTGCCGTATATTTTCAAATCGAGTCTTGTCAGTGGAAAATGTAAATCAGTGGTTGTTTTCTTAAATACTGCGTACACTTATGAGCCAGAAAGAGCGGGGGAAGGGAGAGATATGCGTAGAAGGCAAAATAATTGTTTCGCATGGCTGTTTCATTATCGAATTAACTTCACTACATGGAATCTAAGGTCGTAGAAACATTACCTTTGCAATTATTGTTGGGATAAATATTTGAACTCTGTATCATAACTGCACCGTTGGTTTGCTTTTCTCATATAAGTTGAAAACCCTCGATTCTGAAAATATAATATCAAGAAATCAACTTATTTACAAGAATAGATATGCCATCCCTGTATAAAAGTAAGAATTGAGAATATGACCTTTTATTCCATCCACAAGAAAGACCAATTAGATCTTGTTAATCGTTTTTGTTTACGATAAATGGCGTTAATAACCACGTGTCAGTCTAGAATGTGAATCTCTCCGTGATGTATCGGTCTTTGTTTTTGTTTTTTACCGTTTCCTACATACAACAAATCTGTATCGGACGACTTACAAAGCATTCATTCACCAATGTGCTACTCCTAAAAACGGACTTGGTGAATGAATGCTTTGTGTTATATGTTACTGCATCTGTATAGGAAGTATTGTGTTAAACGAATTCCTTTGACAACTCATCCGAAAGGACCGACTCCCCATAAAATAGTATCAAGCGTACATTTTTGGTTGAAAATATAACAGAACGAACACATGTAACGATTTATAGCCCTGCTTGAGATTGGTATTTTCCTTGGAATATCGATTTTTCATCGTCAGGGATAAACATGCAAATATAAAAACGATGTAAACATTGATGACTGGTCTATAATTTAAATGGAGCACTTTGTAATATACATTTATGGCAGTAATAATCTTAATGCAAAACCATGGCGTTTAATATGAACGGGTAAAAGCATCGTTTTTCAGATGGAAATAGAAGCAGCAATCTCAAATTAAACAATAAAGATTAAAACATGGTGGCAAAAGGAGAAATAAGCCATTTTGAGCAATTTCTCAATTTCAACAATGTTTTTAAAAGTCGCCTGCTGCAAGCTGAAACATATTTTTAAGTATTTCTGTGTGTGCTTCTTGTCTGAAGGTCTAGGCTCCATAAGAATAGAGGTGCGTTTTTTACGCAAGCTTACTTTAGAAATGTAGAATACAATGGCGTTGTTAGAATAGTGCGCGAACCAATCTAACATTATATTTATTTATTTATTGGGGTTTTACGCCGCTTTCAACATGATTTCAGTTATTCACGGTGACAGTTCACTTATTCATGATCCCTGGGTAAACAAACCTGTACTAGGCTAGAAAATGTGCCTTGCCCATGGCATGACCGAGATACCGCGACTGGGGATCGAACCTGCGATAACTCTAACATAGGTAAACTTGGGATACACTGTTTTACTATCTGCGTTTTGATCCTAAAACCTCTTGAAAGCTCGTTTTATACGGACCGTAAAGTAAATATTGTACCTGAAATTGTTAAGTTTGTTTAGTACGTAAAACTACGGTATATTTCGAAACAATTAAGAATGAGATGTTCATGCATGAAATTTTTTCATAGACTTAAAATGTGTCATTGTAATTGACATAGTGTTGGAAGGTATGGCATTATGCATATGATGCTTCGTTGAAATCAAACATTGTATGTCAATGTTTCAACTCTGACACTATGATATAGTTTCATCTTTAACTGATCATACATGTAGTGACTGCACCATGAGGATACCATGAAATACCTGATACGGTATCATCAACCTTTTAGCAAGAGAGATTATTTTGCCCTACGCCCTACATCATACACGCATAGCTTTGTTCTGTGTTCGCATTTAAATGAGCAGCGTCTTGCAAATTGGAGTCTTAATGACACTCCAATTTGACATCATATGAAGACATATTGACATGAAATTATCGAGGCTATATACAGAGAATGAAGACTATGATGAGACGCGCGGATGCACAGACTTAATCATCGGTGTACGCAGATGCATTTTATACGGAATCACATTAGGGCCATCGTGGTTTCGCGACATTGACGCGAAAACTATCGCGTTTTCGCGCTATTAATATCGTGTTTTCGCCCTATTGACCGGGTACCGGCAGATATAACTCCATAATGTGTTGTTGTTGTTTATGGATATCCAACCGGAAGACGAAAGTGCGATAATAAAACATCGTCTTTTTGCGTTTTCGCCTTAGCGTTTTAGAGCGAAAATGAGAAAACACGATAAGAGAGCGCGAAAACACGATGCGAAACATATCGCGTTTTCGCGCTATTAATATCGATATTAATGTAACGATAACGCGATATTTTTCGCGTCAATGTATCGTATTTTTCGCGATTTCGCCCTAGGGCGAAACCACGATGGCCCTAACGGGATTTCGTATTATTTTAAGACCATAAATCGCTAGACGCGACTGTAATCAGTTGTATGCGTCAGTGAGACGTAAGAAATTCCAACGAAAATCTAACGTTCATGTATTCTTCTTGTTGTCAATGGGAAATATCACGTTAGTCTTGTAACTCATTTCTGTAATACTCGCCCAAGACAATCTAGTTTAGTTGGTAGAGACATATATACGCACAATATCAACATCACTATCAAAACTGCAGATGTATTGGTGTTTTACAAGATGCAGATACCTTCATAGGTAGGGCATATAGTTTCTCAATATTTGTTTCCATCCTGTTTGGATAGGAATGGTAAGTGTGACTGATTGGTTGATTGATTGATTGATTGGGGTTTAACGCCGTTTATAACAATTTCTCAGTTATATCACGGCGGCCAGTTCACCTACTCATGCATTTCCAGGTTTTCTCACACCAGTACTCCACACAACAATCTTCCCAAGCAACTGGCTGCTTTTCCACATAGACTTAGCCCATTGGTGGAAGACAAATGTCGCATTGACTTTTGTCAATCGTGTGACTGATTGGTTAGTTAACCTAAACATGCATTTAATTTCTAACCAATACCCAGCTTTGTATCCCCTCTATATCTACAGCCTTGTGGGTTTTAAATGTGCAAAATACTGATCATCTTTACCCCATTGTATGATTATTAGTCGCCGGGCAGAAATGACATGGGAGGACGAGTTATTATTAAAAAAAAAAAAAATTAAATGTCTTGAACATATTACAATTGCGTTTGATTAAAAGAAAGTTATGACACATCTAAAATGAAATAAATATTCCGATGTTTTAAGTATTTGCAGTTTCTTTATTTTGACTCGAATTTATGTGTTTTTGTTTTATTTACGAAGACAAAACAGTCCCTATTAGACTTGCAGCAGACTGTTATGTTTTAATATCGAGATAAAAATCACGTCGAATTCTCCATTTAATAGCAATTTTAACTTACTGAATGTTATTTTCATGTTCAAAGAGATGTCTTGATTTGTGAAGAATGCATTTAATAATGTTTATCAATGTATATCTAAAATATGAACTGTTTCTAAGCTAAAACTGTTGATCACGTGACTAGCGAATATCGTTCGCGTAGATCAATCTCCTTTGCAGAGAGCCTTTCTTTACACTCACTTACAAATAGTTAATTATAGGTAATTTAAAATGTTTATTTGGTTCGAAACAAATGAAGAAAAGAACAAACTGAGATAAAACTGGTTTTAATAGAAAAATGACTTTGAATGAACACTCTCTGCCTATAAAGAGAGTGTAAAGAACGACAATTCTGCGAAGATGGGTCTTTCGTACAAAATTATTTCGTCCTTGACAATTTTAAATGTGTCATTAGATTCCCTACAGGCATTTTGCTTCCGATCTGCATATTGTTATGTATCATTGCCACAAGGGCGCTCATCATAATATAATTTTAAAACATGAGTAGTTTGTTATTTTCAATATAAAAAAGGAAGGAAATAATTACAATAAATTAACATGTTGTAGGGTTCAGTTTCTGTTCGAAATTAAGTTTGACATTATACAACAATTTCAATGAAATTTAAAAAATACTGGTCTACATTTTAACATTTGTCAAAGTATGATATAATTAGGATGCCAAGCTAATATAATTTTGAGAAAAAGAGAAAACTCATGTCTTCAGCAATTTAACCATTTTCTCGTTGTTTTAATAGTAGATTACTGCAAAGGTTTCCAAAGGTGTACAATGATGACTTTAATAGGGGAAAGGTAAATTGACGTTCTATTGCATGCAAATCCTAAATTGTCAGTTTTGTGTTTTTATTGATAAATAATAAAATTCAAATATTCTGACAAACATCTTAAAAGGTCTATGTGGAATTCACAAATTATTCCTTAATGAAAGCACTGTATACATACTAGGACTAATGATTGGCAAGATTACTCATTTCCATTACTGTTTATGATCAATAATAAGTTGGCTGTGTGTATGGTCAACCTACCTTAGAATGGATATTGATCATAAACAATGAAAGGCTTCAATTATATTTTAATGAAGGACATTCACTTGGTTGACAAAAAAATGCAAGTTATAATACATTTTCACTTGACCCCACCCCTGATGTTCCAATATGCCCTTCAGTTGATAACTGGTTTTTTCAACTACTTTGATGTAAGTGTTATGCATAAACTGCAGTATGAATTTCCGGTTTTGTAGATATTCTTTATTTCGTAACGTAAATTTTACATAGTTTCCAGTTACACACAAAAAGGTTTATTAAAGGGTTTAATGTATGTTTTGGTACAGTTATAAGAGTATAACACGAAATTGCCTAATTACTCAGCAAATAATGCCCGAAGGGCATTATGTCAGCTGTGTAATTTGGCTATTTCGTGTTATACTATTATAACTGTACCAAAACATACATTAAACCCTTATAATTGCAGTTTAAGAAAAACAGCTATTTTTCATCGAAAGAATTGTTTGAAAAGGGACATATAAATTGAAAATTGGGATCTCTTTTTTATGTTCTTTACGCCGATAACATGATCTAATACTAGGAAAATTACCTAATACTAGGAAAATGACGTCACGTTAACGTTTTGACGTCATACGTTAGTCGCTTTGGCGCCAAAACCCGTAAATTTCATCTAGAAATATTGTAAACGTTAAGTACATTTTTATCGAAATACGCCTCATAAGTCACTTTATGTGATAGATATAATATCTCATGAGTGTTATTTATCATTACTTTTAAAAAATTAAGCTGAATATGACCTCGGCATAATTATTTGTGGCATTGTTTACGGTTAACTGTCGAAATTAAAGGTATTTTCCGAAAGTAGTTTCGTGAACTGGTCATGTGATCAATTGCAGTTATTGGAAAATAAACGCAATTCCTTTTAGTCACGTGATCGGTTTTGAACCAATCAAAACGAGCGATTCATCGTGCTTTTGAAGCAACTGCAATTATACTCTTATAACTGTACCAAAACATACATTAAACCCTTTAATAACACGAAATTGCCTAATTACTCAGCAAATAATGCCCGAAGGGCATTATGTCAGCTGTGTAATTTGGCTATTTCGTGTTATACTATTATAACTGTACCAAAACATACATTAAACCCTTATAATTGCAGTTTAAGAAAAACAGCTATTTTTCATCGAAAGAATTGTTTGAAAAGGGACATATAAATTGAAAATTGGGATCTCTTTTTTATGTTCTTTACGCCGATAACATGATCTAATACTAGGAAAATTACCTAATACTAGGAAAATGACGTCACGTTAACGTTTTGACGTCATACGTTAGTCGCTTTGGCGCCAAAACCCGTAAATTTCATCTAGAAATATTGTAAACGTTAAGTACATTTTTATCGAAATACGCCTCATAAGTCACTTTATGTGATAGATATAATATCTCATGAGTGTTATTTATCATTACTTTTAAAAAATTAAGCTGAATATGACCTCGGCATAATTATTTGTGGCATTGTTTACGGTTAACTGTCGAAATTAAAGGTATTTTCCGAAAGTAGTTTCGTGAACTGGTCATGTGATCAATTGCAGTTATTGGAAAATAAACGCAATTCCTTTTAGTCACGTGATCGGTTTTGAACCAATCAAAACGAGCGATTCATCGTGCTTTTGAAGCAACTGCAATTATTCATATTTTATCAAAGTCATAAATGAATTATAAGCATGAATTCGGTATAACACATACATATATGAGGATGAACAAAACAAAGATATAACTTAACAACGTTATAACGAAAAGTACAAAGAAATTCCGCATGTGTCTACTTTAGAGAGGAATAAGGTCAAGAAGTATTTCTATATTCGTATAGTGGAAAATAATTGACAATCTTATGTACGGGATACTGTCTTTTGTAACCTACTTCGACCTCCGTGTTTACACCATACTAAACATTAACGGTACTCGTTTGTTCCGTCTTTAATCCAAAGGTACGTTTTTGTGTCACCTGCGTAGTATGGTAGGCACTTAGGGATTACTTTTTTTTTGTCCGGCGTCTGTCTGTCCGTACAGGTGGCCGAGTACTTGTGGGGTGTGGTGTTTTCCTAAAGCCCAACCATCACCCTTATAAAGACACTTAGATAAATATTTTTTTTTTTTATAACGGGCATCTCATTTGCATATTAATGCTATTCATTCCGTAAAAGGGGGTTGGTTAATTATGGAATGAATTGCATGCTTGTGGGGTTAACCCCACAAATACACGCCATCAGTACGTCCGTCCGTCTGTCTGTCCGTCACACTTTTTCGTCACGTTTTCAAATAACTTTTTTTCTACTCAAAGGATTACATTGAAACTTCTGACAAATGTTTATATCAATGTGTGTGATTGGTTCACAAAAGGGGGATAATCCAAATATTTTTAATATCAGAGTTATTGTCCCTTTTCTGTCGCCCCGGCAGGTGAAACACGTGCTCCAGGGAGCACTCCATTCTAGTTTCTATTATCGGGAACAATTTAAATGCCAAGATGTAACTTTTAACGACAAGTATTTTCACCCAAATTATTCATGTGCGTCAATTATTCATGAAGAAAATATTTGTTTGTGAAAATATATGTAAGGTGATAACAATGTTAATGTTGACACTTAGGTCAGTATCTCGTTAATAGCCTTGTAAAAACATCTTCTTGTTCAATGAACAGAATGAGTACATGCTGTTTTGTATCAATTGTTCGTAATACCATTAAATGTTGCGTGTACGTATTAATGGAATTACCACTTCGCCTCGAGATGACGCATCACGGCATAAGTCGGCAACAATCGTTTTTTTTTTTTTTTTTTCGATAAACAGCCATCGAAAACAACAACACGCCATCCTTTAGCTCACCTGAGCAATAAGTGATCTCTATGAGCTATTGTGATCACTCATCATCTGTTCAAATCTTAATTTCACAAGAATGCTTCCTAAATGGCCTTCATCTCAAATCGCTCAAAATGTTCTGCTCCTGGCCCAATTTTCAAATATGTTAATTATACCCCCCTCGAAGAAGAGGGGGTATATAGGAGTCACTGTGTCGGGCTGTCGGTCGGAAGCCATATTTTGTACGGCATATTTCTTACAAACCACTAGGTGGAATTTAATAAAAAAAATTAAATGAAGCTTCTATACCAAGAGATGTGCATATCCTAAAGGGGTTACAATTGCATGTTATTTTACAGAGTTATGGCCCTTTTACTTATTAAGTTATGGTGTAGGTTAAGGTGCTGTTTATGGCTTATTTATCATCTTCAGTGATAGTTCTATTTTTATTTTTATTTTATATTTCTCTTTATCACATTTGTTCAAACGGTTTCGCTTAGTTGTTACAGTATATAATATAACTATTATAAACATCATTACTTCATAAACAACTGGCCCAATTTGACAAAGACTTCACACAATTGTTCAATGGGTAACCATATGTCCCAATTGTTCCGCTGTTTTAAACAAGATGGCCACCAAAGCTAAAGATTTAAACAATGTTTGAAGAACATCTAAATCACTGTCCAAATTCCAAAATAATTTCACGCAAATGTTTTGTAAGAATCTATCTACATATTTTGTTCAAACCATTCTGCTCTGCTGAACAAGATGTCATAATTTATAGTAGAAAAACCTTTCAATGACATTTCTTCCCAAACCACTGACTCAATTAAAAGTCACTATGAGGTTCCTAAGATGTCCCTCTATCAAACTTGATCAAAAAGTTCCACTCTGCTGCACACGATGACTGCTAGAGTTAAAAATATATAATTATTCAACCAAATGTTTCCCCTAAACCGCTGTAATCATTTAAAGTAATTGTGAAATTTCCAGGTCGATCGCCAAGTTCAAATATACGCTCTTTTGGTATTCTATATATCTAAGAAGAACAGCCGCAACATCAAATGACTCTATCAAAATTCTAAATGAATGAAGAGGTAGAAAACCGAAAAAGGACATAATTTGGTAATATAGTTTCCTCATGATTAAACGCGAATGGAATTTCGCATATTACATTACGATTCTTCGTTTGTATGAGTGGTGAACACAAGGGAATCATTATTGAAGTGTTTGTGTAAAAGGCATATAGTTCTAGAGAGGATATTAATCACAGGATAAGTGTTTTATCACGTAAGAAATATATTCGTATAAATACAATACAATATACTTTATGGCATAAAACTACAAGTTGTTTTGTAAGTTTTAAACTGACGCGTGCTGCGAAAGAAAAACAACCTTGGTGTATTTATTACCTGCAAGAATGTGATGTGAAGATAAAATCGCAAAAGTTCAAGGCAGGTCGATAATTATCTCTTCATGGTAAAACGCTTAGACCAAGCAAGCTTAAAATAGATCACGATGGCATGGTATCAAAATATATTGCCAGATATAAGACGTGTTTAGTATATTATAACAAAATGGCCCTAAATCGATATCCTGGGTGATAGTATAGTAGCCAAAATATATATGCTAATAAAGGGGAAAATTTGATGAAGAATAAAAAATGAAACTGCAAAAGTGGACACTGTAAACGAAACAGCTTATCAGTCAATAATAATTGCATTAAGGCATTAAATCGTTGAACAATTTTAAGGGGGAACAATCAATGGTTTAGGAGATGAAGCCAAAGGTTCATTGGTCACAATTTTCTGATTTTTACTGGCGGCTTTCTTTTTCAACCAATCAATATGGCTTGAAAAAGTTATTAAGAAGGTCATTAAAGAAACATAACTGCTAAATAATCTAGAAAGCCTACACAAAGTTTTATCAGAATGGAATTATTAAATTTTATAATATTGCTAATTTTCTAATGCCGCCTGGCCCATGGTTTGCAACCAATCAATATTGAATGAACAAAGTGCGTAGAGAGTCACTCAAGGAACATTTTTGCCAAATAATATTGGTATCAAACAGGTCGATTCAGAGAAGAATAATTTTAAAGATTGGGCATTTGTCTCCCTTCTGATGCCGCAGCAACCAATGTTCTCAATATAGTTTTAATAGTTGAATAAATTTGAAAGAAGACCAACAAAGGAACATTCCTGTTAAGTTTGGTTTAAAGATTAGGAGGAGATTTCGTTTAAAGCTAAACTGTAACGACGACGACGGAATGAGAGTAATCAGAATAGCTCATCTTGAGCCTGTGGCTCAGGTGATTGAAAATCCCATTACGTAAACAGAACATAAGATCAATTTTTTCATCGCAGGTGTGAGGAAAGCTCTCATTATATATCATCTCCTTGTTTTAATGAATTGCTTTTATAAATATCTACCAGTTTGACTTAAATAAATATTGTAAATTGCTGAATGTGTGGTTTTACCTTACATGGCTATAGTGGAACTATAACAATTCTCATCAACAGTATCTTGCCGATTATAAAACAATTTTGTAGAAATATTCCATGGTGACCATCTATCCAAGTTCTTAAAATCGTGTTGCATGGTCTTAAAACGTGACCGCCACGGAGTTTGGCTGTTAGCTTTATATTGGCTTTAGTAAAACCTGTCAGCATTGGCATCTAGGACAAACCTACACGTAGACGACCTACAGTGAAGGCTCTGACCGATTATAAAATAATTTCGAAGCAATGTTTCACTGGGTGACCAGCTATCAGATTCTTTCGATCAATATTGCTTTATCTAAAAACATAGCCGCCAGCGGCGGTGCTGTCTTGTCTATATTACTGAAGTAACACTTTTTAAGATCTTTACCTCAATAGTATCCGACCTATTTTCAAATAATGTTAAAAAAAATGTTCCTTGGTGACGCTCTATCAGATTTCTTAGTTATGTTGATTGGTCTTGAAACATGGCCGCCACAGTCGAAATGTGTATCTAGGACAAACTTACATGAAGACGACCCATAATGAAGGCTCTAGTAAGAATGCGCGAGTCTTCGTTAGACGGGGCCCATTTCTACACAAACAGACCTTGTTGTTATAACGTAGTGACGGAAACTGATCTATTTATTCTAATAGATGTACGCCAATCGTTTTAGGTTGCAAAAAAAAAAGAAGCGCAATTATATAATAACAGTATTCGGACAGACAGCCTGAAAGGCAAATATTCAGCAGAGACTTAATAGTTAACGTCCCTTTTAACACTGTGAACGAACTCTTCTTGCTTAGTAACCCTTTTGCACGCTCAACAAATCCGCATCAGACGACTTTTAAAAGATGCAGAAGATATGAAAAATATCAATAAAAAAAAAGTAAATTTACTAAATAAATTTTAAAATAGTATGACAAGTGGGCAATCTTCTTATAAAGAGCAATTGCTGATGTTGCCATATTATTGTCAAAAGTCGGTTGCGTCTGTTCTCGGAAAAGGGTCAAAATTGTTTTATCGCAAAGATAACGTCAATTATAGTCGATTCCTGCCTTAAACCAGTTTGCTAATTATAGCTCAGCTAACTGCATGCTGTCAACTTGTCTCCATCATTCTGTTAACCGTTTACCTGATCAATTACTTTATCGGTCCTCTGCTTTGATATGTGAATATAAAAAGTTATATTGAACAGAAATAGCAATTGCGTCTTACTGATCCCGTTACGGCATTATAGAAAGGTGCTTCAGTTTCACACAAGACGGGCTTCAATTATAGTGAAAAGTTACCTCGTACTCAACGATACATGTCCGTCTTAATGCAGGTGAACGTTGAAGGCGCTGCATGGCGACTGTCAATCGGAGTCTTCACTCTGCATTAATGCTACAAGACATGCTCGCAGGACGTTGTATAGGTTTTCCGCCGTGGCCGAGTGCTTGGCGGCGGTTATGGTGGATTGCCCTAAGGCAATTCATATGGTTATGCCTTAAATGGTTTATTTACCAAGGGATCACTAAGTGAGCTTTCGCCGTGTTATAACTGAATAATGTTGAAAACGGCGTAAAACCCAAATAAAACAAACACAACATCTCGATACTTAATGTCGGGTCCATGATCTGCTCTCCCAAGCATTCTTTATTATTCATTGATTGAAGTTCAAGGCTGGTTTTTTTTAACAGTAGTTCAAACAATGTTTTTTAAAGTAAACCCATTATATCACGGCGGCCAGTTACTTTTCCAAGACATGTAGATTCCTTCCCACAACGATTGTTAAGCCACTTTGATGAAGACGAATGCCGCTTGTCACAAAACCTTTTATCAGTTACCAGAAAGACAGAATGGCCTAAAATTGGGTTCGAACGCATGACTCCAGAAATGATAACCCTCGTCGATATAGACCTAGCTATCGGGACAACATAACCGTCCTACAAATAATGTTTTCAGAAAAAAAATTATATAAGAGAGGCCTAGCAAAGATCAAAGGAGATCCATAAGATACTTTGAGCGATTCCTCGATGTATGTTGAATGCATTTATATATTTTAAGCTTCGAAATTTTGTTAAAGGCAAGTAATAAAATCATATTAAGAAAACAGCGCTGCAGCATATTTGTTACGCTGTGTTCAAAAGTCAGTTTCCTCCCATGTATTGGTTTGTGTAATAGGTATATTCGAATTACTACATGTCAAAAGTGTTCACCGTTTTTCAGTAACAATTGACCTGATCAAGGCGACAGTTGATATGAAGTCAAATATGCTGCAGATAAGTATCGTTTCTCCTCAATGTTTTGAAACTAATCCTATTTTCTAGACCTTTAATGTTTCATAAAAACGGACAACACTTATGTATCATATCAAGTTTACGTAAATAAACCTCTTAACGTCGGTTTTCTGGTGATCGACGACGCCAGTGTAATGGCAGACGAATGCATTCAACCCCGAAGATACTACTATTAGCTGACCGATATTACAGAAATGACGTCGGAGAGACTATTATCATCGAATTCGGAAAAGATATAATTTCCACTTATGCTTCGGAATAGATGTTGCTAATACGTGACAATTTAACCTAGCGACACGCATTTTGGATAAGGACCACGACTAAGTTACTCATTATTTCGACATTGTAACTCGTATGTTCCCGCCATTGCGTGAACTGTTCATAACTTGACATGGCATAACTATGTGTCATAATTGTTGTGTGTTTACCTGCCTTCTTGCGATTAAAATGGCACGATTATGTTGGTCGGTGCGAGGCCAAAGTTCGTGCACATGTCAACGTCGCTTAAGGATGGTTTCTCTTACTTCAGGTCACTTGCATCCTTTAAAACATTTACTTTGTCTCGACATAGGCTTATCCATATTGTAAAATAATGTAGGAGTATTTGATAAGAATTAACGACCCCATTACATCATAGGTAAACATAATACATTCTATCTAATCACGGTTTTAAGACGCTTACGTTTTCAACGACGTCGTAAAGTCTATAAAAAGATCCAGTAGACTGTTTCCATAGAATCACTATAATAGTTATGTTGTATCAAATTTACGGAGGCATCATATTCCATGTCATTGTTTATTGGACAGTTTATCCTCAATCCTTCGCAAGTATAACTTACTTTGTTTAAGCGCAAAACTGATCAGGTTATTTTCGATTTTGTTCTGAATTACTACTCTTTCGCATATATAGACACGTTTTTACATCTGAAAACATTGTGACAAAAAAGATATTCCTCGTCCTGAATAACATCTCCTTTAACTACAATATGTTTAACTCTGTTTTTCTATTAAACTTTCATTTATAAAGACTTCATGGGTTTAATATTATACAGTCATATTGAATACTCTTGAATCCGTTGATACTTATAGTACATACATATAGTTCGCTCCACAAATTTCACATTACCATATAACATAAATAGTTTTCAGTCAACTCAAGCAAACATGAATACGATCTTCTTTATGTATTCATATTTGCCCATGTGGCTGTGGGACGATTAATAAGAATGGCAGCCATAGTCTGACCCTTATATGAGCCGTAAGAGGTGGCTAAAGGGGACTGAATGATTTCTTGAGCTCTAGCAGGAGATGTGGTATTGGTTGTATACCTTTTATGTTTTATCTCCATGTAAATATAAGTAGTGGGACCAACATCATCTTTCCCTACCACCGCGATTTGACATAAGCTGTTAAAAGCGGCGTAAAACCGAAAAACAAGAACATATATATATATATATATATGTAGGCCTATAGGATTCATAATTGAAATATCTTAAAAACTTAAGATGCCGTTTACTCCAAAATGTGCTTGTGTAATATTGACTAACAAACGGACCAACAGGCACGTGATTCAATCATACATGTACCACTGACAAATTTTGTTTTCGGGATGTACCAAGAATGTTCGAAATAACTTTTGTATCACCTGCAAAATTAGTCCACACAAAGATAGGCAATAATTAAATAACAAAAAAAAAGTACACAGCATAGTATTGCAAGGATGTTGCTTTTATTTGATACGTCCGTCATCATTTTCTTTAACATTTTTTATTGACTTTGTACTGCAGGATCATGTTACGGTTTGCAAGTCAAAATACGTTTATACCAGAAGTAATGTATCATCCAAGAGAAGAGGGAAAAAGTCAAGTTTAGTTCTTCAAACCAGATCTCCAACACATACATGCATTCCTTTCAATGTGTTAGTTTAAAACAAATCCATTAAACAAGTAGGCTAGATTGATCCTGTAGCGCTTACTTACATATCATTAGTCGCCGGGCAGAATGAATGTATATTGTTTTATGGCGCATCGACAGCTAAGGTCATTTAGCGCGCAATTAAATTTAATTATGCATGATCCCTGGGTAAACAAACCAGTACTAGGCTAGAAAATGTGCCTTGCCCAACGGCACTCCGCCATGACCGTAGTGCCGCGACTGGGGATCGAACCCGGGACACCCGGTTTCGAAATCCCCGACGAAATTGTGTTTGTTTAAAAACACTAAGTAATGACACATCTGAAATGAAATAAATATTCCGATGTTTTAGGTATTTTTTTGTTTTTTTATTTTGACTCGCATTTATGTTTTTTTTGTTTTATTTACGAAGACAAAACAGTCCCTGTTAGCTAGACTGGTATACTTTATTTTACAATATATACTACGTGTACTCAAAAGGCGATAACTACACACCTTTACGTCGCAGTCTAATTTGTTACATACGCGCACCTGCTTGAAGCGTGACTCGCGAATACCAACTGCGTATCAATCTCCTTTGCAGAGAGCCGTCTCTTTACACTCACTTACAAATAGTAAATCGTAGGTGATTTAAAATGTTTATTTGGTTCGAAACAAATGAAGAAAAGAACAAACCGAGATAAAACTAGTTTTAATAGAAAAATTACTTTGAACGATCACTCTCTGCCTATAAAGAGAGTTTCAAGAACGACACCTCTGCGAATAAGAAAGAATCGGGTCTTTCGTACAAAATTATTTCGTCCTTGACAATTTTAAATGTGTCATTTAATTCCCTAAAGGCATATTGCTTCCGATCTGCATATTGTTATGCATCATTGACACAAGGGCGCTCATCATAATATAATTTTAAAACATGAGTAGTTTGTTATTTTCATTATAAAAAAGGAAGGAAAGAATTAAAATAAATTAACATGTTGTAGGGCTCAGTTTATGTTCGAAATTAAGTTTAAATTATACAACAATTTCAATGAGATTTAACTGTTTAGTTGATATTATATTTCGAAGGTAGTCTAATTTATAAATATTGGACTTCATTTCAACATTTGTTAAAGTATGATATAATTAGGATACTAATATCATTTTGAGAAAAAGATAAAACTCATGTCTTCAGCGATTTAACCCTTAACTCATTGTTTTAAAAGTAGATTGCTGCAAAGGTGTCCACTGTTGAGTTTAATAGAGGAAAGGCAAAATGACGTGCTATTGCATGCAAATCCTAAATTGTCTGTTTTGTGGTTTTATTGAAAAATAATAAAATTCATATATTCTGACAAACATCTTGAAAAGTGTATGTGGAATTCACAAATCTTATAATTATTCCTTAATGAAAGCACTGTATATATACTAAGACTAATGATTGGCAAGATTTCTCATTTCCATTACTGTTTATGATCAATAATTAGTTGGTTGTGTGTATGGTCAACCTACTTTGGAATGGAGATTGATCATAAACAATGAAAGGCTTCAATTATCATTCACTTCGTTGACAAAAAAATGCAAGTTATGATACATTTTCACTTGACCCCACCCCTGATGTTCCAATATGCCCCTCAGTTGATAACTGTTTATTCAACTACTATAAGGTTAGTGTTATGCATAACTGCACTATGGATATCCGGCGACATTGATGCGTTGCATCAACTTTCTCTTGTTTCTTTGTATATAACGTGTTCATAAGCACTACACTACTACCAATGTTGATCATTAAAACATAGCATGCCCTGTATTCAAACCTTACAATCCAGTGAAAAGTTGACCTTTGTATGACTAAGATTCGACTTGCCCTAGGTATCATCAAAACCAACATTCTGGCAATTGAAAATTGCAGACTCGAAAGCATACTCCAACAGGATTAAAATCTTAAAATTGACCCACATTTGAATTTCACAAGTTTCCTGGTTATTACTTAGTTAATCTGACACAGTGACCTCATCTTTTATACAACATGTCCCATATCTAAATATAGACTAAATATCATTAAAATAAACATTCTGGCAAAATATCACCGTTCTTAATTCAACAAGAGGGCCATGATGGCCCTGGAATTGCTCACCTGATTTTTTTTTCACTTTAGCTATATAAGCCCCGCCCCCTGGCAGCCATAGTTTCCGACCAATCAACATGGCTTGAAGAAATCTGAAAGTGGGTCATCAAAGGAACATTTCTACAAAATTATTTGAAAATCGGCCAGACACTTTTGGAGGAGAAGATATTTTAAGCTTTCACTATAGCCATATAATGCAAAATAGCCCTGCCCCCCTGGCGGCCATGTTTTTCGACCAATCAACTTGGATTGAAGGAATCTGATAGAGGGTCATCCACGAAACATTTCTTCAAAATTATTTAAAAATCGGTCCGACACTTTCGGAGGAGAAGATTTTTTAAGTTTTCACTATAGCCATATAAGGCAAAATAGCCCCGCCCCCCTGGCGGCCATGTTTTTTGACCAATCAACATGGCTTGAAGGAATCTAATAGAGGGTCATCCAAGGAGCATTTCTACAATTATTTGAAAATCTGCCAACCAGTTTGGGAGAAGAAGATTTTTTAAGTTTTCACTATAGCCATATAAGGCAAAATAGCGGCCATGTTTTTCGGCCAATCAACATGGCTTGAAGGAATCTCCTAGAGGGTCATCCAAGGAACATTTCCACAAAATTATTTGAAAATAGGCCTGACACTTTCGTCGGAGAAGATTTTTTAAGTTTTCACTATAGCCATATAAGTCAAAATAGCCCCGCCCCCCTGGCGGCCATGGTTTATGACCAATCAACATGGCTTGAAGTTATCTCATAGAGGGTCATCCAAGGAACATTTCTACAAATGTATTTGAAAATCTGCCAACCAGTTTGGGAGAAGAAGAATTTTGAAGTTTTTTTCATTTCGTTGCCATGGAAACCAGAATTCTGCATGGATCCCAAAAATTTGAAGGAAATCTGGTGAGGTCATTGAGAGGATGCTTTCTGTGAACTTTCATCCCAATGACCCACTGGTTACTGAGGAGAAGTTGACGCACGACGGACAAAAGGCGATCACAACAACTCAACTTGAGCTCAGGTGAGCTAAAAATGCGACCGCTTCTCAGTGAACCACACATGTTGAGGACAAAGACATCTTTCGGTAGTATTGATATGCTAGAAATTCAAAAGGCCATACTTCTGTGAACAAGATATCGGCGGAACAGATTGATGCATGTGATGGAATCTCATAAAGGCTCACCCAAGAACCATTTCTAAAATAGTTTTTGAAAATCGACTCTATACACTTTCAGGAGGATATTACCTATGAATATGCGTCCCAATTGACCCAGTTGTTAACGCATGGATGCACAATGGAAGATTCTCCATAACAGAAGCTCGACTGGCGTTCAGCCAGTGGAGCTAACAATGAATGATTACTAAGGTCCTTACAGTTACGATAATTTGTTTATTGACTACACAAAACGCACAAAAGCAAATCAAAATAGCTCACTTTGAGAACTGTGTGCTCAGATGAGTAAAATATTTAAAACAAATTGAGTAACTAAATATTACAATAAGTAATAATGAGTAGTCGATCCCGTCGAACACACAACAAAATGGCCATGTAGGTCCTGGACTCGCTCACCTGAATTATTTACCCATCAACATGGTTCGAAGTAATCTTATAGAGGCCAAGCTACATTTCTATAAAATAATTTGAATATCGGCCTGACACTTTCGGAGGAGAAGATTTTTAAAGTTTCCGCAACGACCGTATGAGGCAAAAAAGCCCCACCCCTGTCGGCCACGTTTTTTTTTTCACCAATCAACATGTCTTGAAGGACTCTGATAGAGGGTCACCGAAGGAACACTTCTACAACATTATTTGAAAATCGGCCAACCATTTTGCGAGAAGATTTTTTTAAATTGTTTTCGTTTGGTTGCCATGGAAACCAGAATTATGCATGCATCCCAAACAATTCTGGTCTGGTCATTGAGAGGAATGTTGAAGGGAAAGTGTTGACCCTTCCCCTCCTGAATACTGCATATGTAATTAACGTTATCATCCTTTATTCTAGAACGGTTTTGCATATGTCTAGAGTACATTTCTAATGGATGCACAATGGATAACACTACCTTTCAAGATTATTCTGTATATGTGTAACTCAGTATAATAGCCGACCTCTGCCTCAATCACGTGTGTCAAATGATGTTTTGAAGTCAATCCTTTCACACATACTACAAATCTGCAGCAGATGACTTTAAATCATCTAGGTCGAAACAAAGGAGAGTTCTATAAATAAACGTATATTTATTGAATAGAGTTGAAAACAGCGTGGTAAACTGGCTTCTTTTGTCACACTGTTTTCCAATTTCGTCTACAGCAAATATTTCTATATGTTGGAAAGGGTTCAGTAAAACAGGACTAGCGTTTATGTCACATAAGGTAAACAACGGCCTTTGGAAATAGAAAAAAAAAAAATATTTATTCTCCCACTAGAGAAGTAAATAGAATTAAACAAATTCAATTTGGAGTAGCAAAAATCACAAAAACATCTTTATTTCAGGCTTTTTCGGATATACATTGAAACTTTTCTTAGATTTCGGTATGTGCAATACATTTATAAAGATGTTGTATTGTAGTTTTTAAATTATACAATTTATTACAGTTTCATATAAGTGGTTGTGGCCATTTGATGTTGCCTGAAGGTCAGTGGCCATTTGATTTTGATTAAACTGTATCTGCAACATTTCCATCCAATTAGACTCCTTCCCTCGGATAAGTATAGTATTTATTTATGTCTATTCCAAATGGTTGGCCAGAAAGAGAGGGTTTCCGAACTTGGTGTCACTTTGTGTCACATCATCCTTGTCTTCCTGTACGTGTAATGGTTCCTTCTGACTCAAGCTTTCTCTATGCTGTTGAGATAAACGGAAAAATAAAGTAGAAATGTACCTAAAGGTAATTTTACTCTAAGCGCCGGATTCAATTTTGAGATTCTTTGTTACAAGTGTAGCACCAGGCTATCTAGCACATCCACGCCATCTGAAGTATCTATACTTCTGGCTGCTCAACTAAACATTTTTATCTTGATTTTCTTATACTTGGCTATTGACGCTTTCGCACGTCCATTTTAAAAATTTAGAATTGAAAGGGTTAATCAAGTACCCGATGTGACATTTAAGGGTCTTCAGCTTTTAAAATGTCTGAGGAAAAGTAGCAAAATATATAAATCCTGAAACTAATTTCAAATAGAGTTAAAACCAATGTCTACAACAGTTAAAGGTATTAAACTAAATTTACGTCAGGTAAACGGTTAATACCCTCGCTTATGATAGAAAAACAAAAATGTCAATGTTAATAAATCGGTCTTGAGTATATGGCATATCGTTTTATTCTTTTATTTACCGGGCGAAGAGGCCCTGTAAAGTTCACCTGAGTTCCATGGCGCTTAGTATGTGGTGTTCATAAATACTTATTAAGCTGTTATCTGATAACCAATTACTTTGTAAACGGATTTTGACTCGACACGCTTTTTCAACTTAGCCTAGAGATCATTATGAAAAAAAATATTAAGACAAAGTTTCATTGGAGTGTCCACAAGATAGATATTAAAAGGTGTCTAGTGCCATTGCTTTTGTCCCGACATGATCAATTTTCAAAATTGCGTAAATAACTTCAAGAATAACATTCTGACAAAGTCAGCTTCAACCTGCTCTCGAAAGTCAAAAATGCAGTCTTAAAGTGTCCACATTTGACCTAGAGATCAAGTTATTTAGTCTTGTATTGTAACTGTACATGGTCCATATTTGAGCTTAGACTTAATTGCTTTATTTCTCTTTTTTTTCTGATTTTTTTTCTTCTAAATCTGGCCTTGTGTCCTAGTTTTTGACCTGATATGATCTTTATTCAAACTTTATTAATGATATAAGAAAAACATTCCGACAAGGTCTCAACATGCTGCATCAATGAAGACTAGATGAAAACTGGTGCTTCTATAGTGTCCACAGGCAAATTATTATATACAGTCGACCGATGATTACAATAGCTCACCTTGAGCACTTGGGTGTGTGTTAGCTGAAATGATTAAATATTTAAAGATGCACCAGAGTGTCGATTTCCCCATAGATCTTGCATAAAAACATAATTACCTGCTTTGATCTCCATTCATGAAGTATTTGCCAATAATTGCTTCTTGATGTTTTTATCCAAATCACTGCAGCACCAACTGTGAGTAGTATAACTAAAAAAGCAGCAGTGACAGAGATCCCAACTATGGCTCCTGACCCAATACTAGACTTTGAAGCCAATGGTGGTGCCGTGGTAACAGAGGTAAATGGTCCGGACATCAAATGAATAATGCCATTTGTACATTGAATGTTGCCTTTTATCACATAGGTATTGTTTACATAAAACTGAAAGAAAAATATATTTATTTCTTGTAACTTAACCCGTTGACACATTCGAGCACTTTTTTATCCATCTGTAGCAAACGACTTATATAAAATAGTGTGACAAAAGGAGAAATACCAACTCTTTTCAATAACTAGAATTGTTTTTGCAAAAAAAAGATGTCTCCCCCTCAAATATCTGTCAAAATCTCTCAAAACATTCCAACCTATAAAGCAGACAATGGATTCTGCACATCGCCTTGATGAGGTGAACATGTGACCCAAGTTTCATGAAAATCCTTCAAGCCATCTTGGAGATATTGAGCGGACAGATTTTGGACAGACAGTCGAGACATGGGTTCTGCACATCGCCTTGATGAGGTGAACATGTGACCCAAGTTTCATGAAAATCCTTCAAGCCGTCTTGGAGATATGGAGCGGACACGATTTGGGACAGACAGACGGACGGACAGACAGTCGAGACATGGGTTCTGCACATCGCCTTGATGAGGTGATCATGTGACCTAAGTTTCATGAAAATCCTTCAAGCCGTCTTGGAGATATGGAGCGGTCACGATTTGGGACAGACAGACGGACAGACAGACAAACAGTCGAGACATGGGTTCTGCACATCGCCTTGATGAGGTGAACATGTGACCCAAGTTTCATGAAATTCCTTTAAGCCGTCTTGGAGATATGGAGCGGACACGATTTGGGACAGACAGACGGACCGACAGACAGTCGAGACATGGGTTCTGTACATCGCCTTGATGAGGTGAACATTTGATCCAAGTTTCATGAAAATCCGTTCAAGCCGTCTTGGAGATATGGAGCGGACACAATTTGGGACGGACGAACTCATGGAAGTGTACTTATGGGGTTATTTCCTTTGATGTTTACTTGTGGGGTGCACCCCACAAGTATGCAATTCATTCCGTAATTAACCCCCTTTTACGGAATGAATAACATTAATATGCAAATGAGATACCCGTTATAAAAAATAGAAAAAATCTACTTATCTAAGTGTCTTTATAAGGGTGTCTTTATAAGGGTGGTGGGTGGGCTTTACGAAAAACACGCACCCCACAAGTACTCTCCCATGCGGACGGACAGACAGACTGACAGACAGTCGAGACATAGGTTCTGCACATCGCCTTGATGAGGTGAACATGTGACCCAAGTTATATGTAAATCCTTTAAGCCGTCTTGGAGATATGGAGCGGACACGATTTGGGACAGACAGACGAGACATGGGTTCTGCACATCGTCTTGATGAGGTGAACATGTGACCCAAGTTTCATGAAAATCAAGCCGTCTTGGAGATATGGAGCGGACACGAAATAAAGTCTCAAACCTTTGACCTTCAAGTGTGACCTTGACCTTGAACCGGTATGGTCGAGACATGGGTTCTGCACATCGCCTTGATGAGGTGAACATTTGACCCAAGTTTCATGAAAATCTTTCAAGCCGTCTTGGAGATATTGAGCGGACACGATTTGGGACAGACAGACCCCAAGGACAAAAACAATATATCTCCACTGTATACAGGGGGAGATGGTGGGTGGGCTTTAGGATAAGGACAGTACCCAACAAGTGTCCATTCTTGCGCTCAGACGGACAGACAGACAGACCCAAAGGACAACAAGAGCTGTCGGAGGACAGCGCGCTCGACTACATGCCGCTTATTCACATAAAGCACTATTTCATTATATTGCATTTAAGTACTATTAAATCATAAATGAATAGATATACATACATTTAAATATAATTTAAATAATAAAAATAAAATTTCCTAAGTCAATCAAGGGCCATTACTCCATATTTAGGATACAATGGAGTTATCTAACCTAATTGTACGATGGTCCTTAACAAATATGTGAAGTATGAAATGATTTGAATGATGTAACTTTAACGTTGAGCTAAACGCAAATGTTAAAACTGACCGAGTCCAAAATTAGCAAAACCTTAAAAAAAGGTTTTCCTAATGTTTGACACCATGCAAAACCCGTTTGATATGTTGAAGAATTATATTTGATAAATAAATGATCACAATTAGAAAGAAATGTAACCAAAAATTAAGAATTTATCTAAAATTCTCAAAATCAAACAAAAATCATGTTTTTTACCCCCTAAAAGTCACACTCAGCATCTTCAACATTCAATGTGAAGAAAGGTATTACATGTAATTATATTCCAAATATGGAAGCCCTAACACAAGTACTTATTTAGAAAAATTAGAAAATTAGAAAATTAAATGAAAAAGCCAACTTGCCCTAAAACTTTAACCACCCAAAATCATGTCTTTTACCCCAAAAAGAAGGTAAAACTTCTTCAGCATACAATATAAAGAAAGGTATTAGATGTAATTATATTCCAAATATGAAAGCCCTAGCACAAGTACTTATTTAGAAAAAAAAATAAAAAAAATAAAATCCAACTTGCCTTGAAACTTTAACCCCCGAAAATCATGTTTTTTTTTCCCCAAAAGGAAGGTCACACTCAGCATCTTTAGCATTCAATGTGAAGAAAGGTATAAGATGTAACTATATTCCAAAATTAATATGAAAGCCCTAGCACAAATACTTATGAATGAAAATCCCAACTTGCCCTAAAACTTTAACCGGACGCCGACGCCGACGCCGGGGCGAGTAGTAAAGCTCTCATATTCTTCGAATAGTCGAGCTAAAAACAATATCTCCACTGTATACATGGGTAGACATAATTATACTTGCATATTATAGAGATTTTTCCTATTTGGCTAGATAAAAATTCAAATTTGACAGCTGCAGATTTCATGTATTTGAGAAAGGGTATATATGCACCCTTAAATAATATTTTGCTGTTCATTATGTAACTTAAATTATACCCTTACACACACATGCAACAATTCTGCAGATAAATTTGAAAATATCTTGGTAAACGGATTATCAATTTGAACAATTTCTCCTTTGTCACATTTTTATATAACAAGACATGGAAATTCCATGAAACCAGGTTTTCTATAATGGAAGGTGTTTGATTAAGAATTAACAGATCTGTCAAATCTTTCTGTTAATAGTTAATCAAAGCTAGTAATTCAAGTAACAGGGAATATTTCTATTGATGAATAATCATAATTACTTTGTCAATTAAATATATCACAATTTTATCTAACAAATATCAGTTCAATACAGTCAATCGTGTGTTGATGGCCTCATTTATTAAGAAAATATAATAGATAACAGATATTAAGCAACCTTTTGTTGTAAGCAGCCACATTTTAGAATCCCTAATGCCAGGTTGATAATCAGTGATCTGCCTTAACCCTTTACTTGATAGTAACGCATTTATGCCTTTGCAAACAGACTAGATCCAGGGCCCGAGATTATGAAACTTACTCATATCTATGCTATATTCTTTTAAATTGCCAAGTTATTTAATATGGAGCATATTTGCGCAAAGTTATTTGAAAATATCTATATGCATGGTGAATTTTTATGGTGCATGTTTGTGACAAGTTATTTGAAAATATCTCTATGCATGGCAAAGTTATGGTCCGGACAAGGAAAGTTGACGCCCGCCGACTTCGCCAAACTAATAACCAGATTTTTCCTTCGGAAAACCTGGTTAAAAAGCAACTGCTTAAATTGTGTCAAAGTTCAGATACATCTCGGAAATGGTTAATATTTTTGCATTTGACACATCGTCTTGATATGGTGCATGTTTGTGCCAAGTTATTTGAAAAAATCTCTATGCATGACAAAGTTATGGTCCGGACAAGAAAAGTTCAATTAAAGTCTATTTCTTATCACTGTGACCTTGACCTTGAATCTGCAGATTTTTTTTTTGCATTTGGCACATCGTCTTGATATGGTGCATGTTTGTGCCAAGTTATTTGAAAATATCATATGCATGACAAAGTTATAGTCCGGACAAGAAAAGTTCAATTAAAGTCTATTTCTTATCACTTTGACCTTGACCTTGAATCTACAGAATTGTTTTTGCATTTGGCACATCGTCTTGATATGGTGCATGTTTGTGCCAAGTAATTTGAAAATATCTCTATACATGGCAAAGTTATGGTCCGGACAAGGAAAATTGATGCCCGCCGACTTCGCCAAACTAATAACCAGATTTTTCCTTCGGAAAACCTGGTTAAAAAGCAACTGCTTAAATTGTGTCAACGTTCAGATACATCTCGGAAATGGTTAATATACACAAACTAGTATAACACAAACCTCACTCATATGCACCACGGACTACTAACATGTATTATTAGTTTCTGTATTCATTGACCTAAGAATCATACAGATACATTATTGACGCCTATGAAGCAGATCACTATTACTATCAATTTTTCAATTTGCCACAATGCTTTCATCTGTATTCAATATTAATAATTTCATTTGTAGAGATTTCAAATATTGTTAAATAGATGTCTTTAAAGCCGCCTGCTACACATTTGCTGCATGTGGGAAAAGTTTAATCAATATAATTTGACGTATTAAAAACAAGGGGGCCATGATGGCCCTGGATCATTCACCTAAGTTATGCAATCTGATTTGACATGCCAATTACAATAACTTATTTTGCAGTCAGGTAAGCTGATACAAGAGGTCCAGTATAGCTCCACTGCAAAAAGGCAAACAACCCAAACCCTATGGTGTCTTTTGTCACATTAATACCTTAAAAGGTCACCAGAAATTGTGTATGTACTAGCTAGAAAATAAATCTAAACCTTTAAATATGGGCTTAAATGGTCCCTGGTTTCCATCTTTTTTTACCAATCAACATGACTTGACAAAATCAGGTAGATCATCATCCAAGAAACATGTATACAAAATTATTTAAAGTTTTCACTTAAAAGAAATATTTCTTAAAGATTATTTGTAAATGGCCAGATACTTTCCTAAGAAGGAATCTCCTAGAGGTTCACCATTTCTACAAAATTATTTGGAAATTGTCCAGAAACATTCTGCGGAGAAGATTTTAAAAGTTTCACTTTAGCCGTGTTATGTTTAACATTTTCGCGCACTCTAGCAGCCATGTATTTCCAGCAATAAATATGGCTTGAAGAAATCTGATTGAGAGTCTTCCAAGGATCATTTCTTCCAAAAATATTGAAAATCAGCCAACCTGTTTGGGAGGAGAACATTTAAATAAAAAAAAATGGTAACCGTGGACAAGAAAATTTTGACTAGCTAAAAACAATGAAGGAAATTTAGTCAGACTTGGGAGGATTCTTGCTGTGAAGTTTCATCCCAATTGAGTCACTGGTTACAGAGGAGAATAGGTTGACACACAGATGATGGACAAAGTGCAACCATAATAACTCACCTTGAGCACTTTGTGTTCAGTTGAGCTAACAAGAGTCCAAAAAGAATTTAACCTGCTCTACTTGCTCTTGGAATATTTTGTTCTATTTGAATAGGTTTGTGTTCTTGCAGATATAACCAGAGAAAGCAAGTTCTAAAAGAATCAGATGTAACATTTAGTATCTTTTCCACTAACATATGACTTTCCACCATTTGTGTTAAGTTTGCAATGCCATGTTCTCAGATTGTGTTCGGTTTTTTTTAAATTTTATAGGCTAAATGAAACAATAATATTTTACAAAAAAGATGACATTGAAATAGGTGGATCTGTCATCCAAAACGAGCTGCTATGATGTGACTTTTTTATGAAAATTTGAAATTGGCAAATAGAATAGTTTAGTATACTTTGGTAGATTTTGTGTGCTCACTAATTTGTGTGCTCACTGAAACCATATGGAAACATAATTATAGGTTTTCAACTTTTAAGCTCAAAGTTAATTTTACCCCCTTTTTGATGATGCCTGATTGCTATAATTTTAAAACCAATATATTTAACTTGAACAAATAAAGTAGAGGGTCACATAACCAAGATTTATATACAATTATCTTGAAATCAGACAAGCAAATTTCATAAGATTGAAATTTTGTAATTTTGCCCCTTTTCTGATGACTCCCAATGTTCCAAAAATTAGTATGGTTTGAGCGATTTCAGCAGACGGTCACTGAAGGATTATTTTTACTAAATGATATAGGACATTCAGAGAAGAAGAAGTTTAATGATTGGGCATTTTACCGCCATTCTGATAGCACTTTCCATGTAATTTATATCTTGAACAAATGAAAGAGGACTACCAAATGAGCATTCCTGTTAAGTAAGATTAAAATTGGTCTAGTGGTTTTTAACCCTTTCCCTCATATAGACGCTTTGTGACGCCTCTGCAGCAGACGGCTTTTTGAAAACATAGTGACAAAAGAAGAAATTGCACAAAACGTACAATTTCTCCTTTTGCCACAATGTTTCACACTTTTTGTCATAGGTTATCCATTCAATTACGGAGATTTTCTATGTTTTGACAAAATACGTTCAGAGTCGTCTGCTGCAAAATTGCCGTATGAGGGAAAGGGTTAAAAGGAAATGTCATTTCAGGCTTTAAGAGAGTGACCACTTTGAGCCTTAGGCTCAGGTGATCTAATAAAAGACTATATTTAAAATTGAACCCTGTTTTGAGCTGAATATATGTTGAAAAATGTTATATTTCAATTGTGTGTATCAAATTTGAAGCCAGTCTACCAAAGATTGAAGATATTAGTTTTATTTATTTAATGCCATCTTAGTAAGACTGTTTCGCTCATTCATTGATGCCAGACAAAAACTGACATTACAAGCAAAACTGTTAAAATATACTTAACATTAACCATTTCCTTGATACAGTTTGTGACCATGCATGATTGATGAAGACTTGATAAGAAGTATATGTATCAAATTAATTACAGACGAACAGGTCAATTTACCAAATTTCGGCAATAAATGGGGCAAGCTTGCAATTCTCAAGAATTATGTTTTTATCATCAGGTATTTTAAAAGCTGATGACTAATTTAATGTAACAAACCAGAGAAAGGGTTAATAGATATAAATTTGTTACTACATACCAGACTGTTATTTGTGTTAAAGGTTACAATAAGCTGTTCCCCAGCCATATTAGTCAAATTGTGTACCCTGAAGTCGTCATTTCTTAAAATCACACTTCCTAGAACTAATTGCTGCTGAAATTGTTTCATTCTTGGAATCTGAAACAAAAAATATTCTCTTACTTGAGACTAAGCCCAGAAGAATAATCACATCACACTCTGTGGAGAAAAGATAATGATCTAAAACACGAAACATGACCATTTTCTCAAGCTTGATTTTACATTTTATTTTTGCGATATTTTGTGAGTTTTTATTTCTTTCTTTGCATCAAATAATTCTACTTATCAGATCAGCATCGTAAATAGATTAATCAAATTTAATAATATACAGGAAATGTAACAATTTCCACAAGATTCAATGATTATCCATAGGCATGCTAATGTTGTTCCTAAAATGTAAACGACTTTTGAAAACATTGTGGCAAAAGGAGAAATTGCTCATTATGAGCAATTTCTCTATTTTTTCACAATGATTTTACCCCATTTCCCATAGAATCCTTTAATTTATTGAGATTTTTCATATTTTTATGCATAGAAGATTTTCAAAGTTTTCTGCTGCATACTTGTTGTATGTGGGAAAGCGTTAAAATACTACATCAGGTAACAATTGAAAGGATGACAATAAAAGGTCATACAGGATAGGGTAGTCCTTTATCCACAGGAACAAACAGTGTGAATTTCCTGGAATACGATGAGTTCTTTAGTTCTTCAGATAAGTCATCACCAGCCAACTGCCTGGTACTCTGTAAAAACCAAAAACCAAAACCAGTTTTACCTCTGAAACACCTCTGGAGTCGACAATTTTGAAAACATCTTGCCAAATATACAGAAAATCTTAATGAAAGGAAGTGTGATTATTGAATTAACCCTTTCCCTCATACGGCAATTCTGCAGCAGACGACTTTGAACATATTTTGTCAAGAAATGGAAAATCTCTATAATTGAATGGATAACCTATGACTAAAAGTGGAAAACATTGTGGCAAAAGGAGAAATTGTTTTTTTGGAATAATTTCTTCTTTTGTCACTATGTTTTCAAAAAGCTGTCTGCTGCTGGGGCATCAGAAAGCGTCTATATGAGGAAAAGGGTTAAGTTGAAAACAAGTGGAAATTGATCACATCAGTCAACCAACCTTCAGAATATTTGAAACTGTGAGCGATTATGATCAAATTGCACTAGTTTTTTTATTCAACCTTTCCCCTCTTGAGCACATACGACTTTTAACCCTTTCCCTCATACGACAATTCTGCAGCAGACGACTTTGAACATATTTTGTCAAAAATTAGAAAATCTCTATAATTGAATGGATAACCTATGACTTAAAGTGGAAAACATTGTGGCAAATGGAGAAATTGCACGTTTTGTGCAATTTCTTCTTTTGTCACTATGTTTTCAAAAAGCCGTCTGCTGCAGAGGCGTCAGAAAGCGTCTATATGAGGGAAAGGGTTAATACATTCTGGCTGATGAGCAAATTCTCCTTTTGTCAGAATATTTTAACTTTTACTCAATAATTGTCCTTTCAAAATCTCCTTGTTTGTCACTCAAAATGTTTCAAAGTCATCAACTACAGATTGGTTGTATGCGGAAACTTGTTTATGTTGACAAACAGAATGATTCTGATAAGACTATATAAGGTGTAGAGGATCTCCTTTGCCTGTAGAAGGTCCAGGTTTTAAAATGCATTAACATTCTCAATGAAACAACAAATCTGAAGCAGACAACTTTAAAACCATGTAGCAAAAAGTATATCTATTAATGAAAGCATGATTATTAATATCAGCAACTTTCTCTATTGCTACAGTGTCTTCAGAAGTCGCCTGCTGCAGAGGCATCGATGTGTCAATATGTGGGAAAGGGTTAAGTTCAATGTGGTATGAAATTTTCATAATTGTGTTGTTTTTCTCTTCTTATTCTTCCTTTGTTGGTAAGAAGGTGTAATTATCTAGACATAAATGCCTTACAACCTAACTTTAACCCTTTCCCACATTTTGACACTTTCTAACACTTCTGCAGCAGACGGCTTTTTGAAAACATAGTGACAAAAGAAGAAATTGCTCAAGACGAGCATTTTCTCCTTTTGACACAATGTTTTCCTCTTTTAGTTATAGGTTATCCATTCAATTATAGAGATTTTATTTTTTTGGACAAAATATGTTCAAAGTTGTCTGCTGCAGAATTGTCGTCTGAGGGAAAGGGTTAAAATCACATGCTGTCAGGGAGTTGACATAGTAAAATGTCTGCGATTTTTATTACACAAATTATAATTATTCAGGATGACTGTATTTTTACTTTTTGACATTCATGCCAAAATCAAAATAGGGTAAACATGCATTTTAGGACACAATAATTATGTGCGAAAAATTTGTTCCAAGCCAAAACATTGACCTTCTCTCCAGAATTTGGACCCGTTTTACTTGCACCTCATAAATAGCTATGTTTTAAACCCTAAAAGAGGGCCTGTACAAACTTTGTAGAAGATACATTTAGGAACATGATTTATTGTGGAATCAAGCTAGAAGTTTCAGAGATGATTTACATGCACAACCATATCTCTCTTTATGACTCGACCATAAACCCCATGTTAAGGAAGAGTAAACTAGTCGTTGCACAACCATATCTCTCTTTATGACTCAACCAAATCCTATGTTAAGGAAGAGTAAACTGGTCGTTGCACAACCATATCTCTCTTTATGACTCAACCAAACCCCTTGTTAAGGAAGAGTAAACTAGTCGTTGCACAACCATATCTCTCTTTATGACTCAACCAAACCCCATGTTAAGGAAGAGTAAACTGGTCGTTGCACAACCATATCTCTCTTTATGACTCAACCAAACTCCATGTTAAGGGTGAGTAAACTGGTCATTGCACAATCATATCTCTCTTTATGACTCGACCAAACCCCATGTTGAGGAAGAGTAAACTGGTCGTTGCACAACCATATCTCTCTTTATGATGCAACCAAACCCTTTGTTGAGGAAGCGTAAACTAGTCGTTGCACAACCATATCTCTCCTTATGACTCAACCAAACCCTATGTTAAGGAAGAGTAAACTGGTCGTTTCACAACCATATCTCTCTTTATGACGCAATCAAACCCTTTGTTGAGGAAGAGTAAACTAGTCGTTGCACAACCATATCTCTCTTTATGACTCAACCAAACCCCATGTTGAGATTGACTTATATGGATATTGGAATGTGAAATACTCTTCTAACATGTATCTAGAACTCTAATCATAAATGCTTTTCACAATCATAATGTAAATATGTTGTCATTCATACATTTTAGAAGTAAGAAGTTAAGAAACTGTATTCCTGGGAAATATATTGTGTATTGCAGGTGCTGAACCCTTTCCCACATACACCTTTGCAGCAGACTTGTGGACAAATGTAGCAGAAGGAGAAATTGCTCATTTGCCACAATACTATAACTCTATTTTAATAACTATACTTTCATTTATGGAAAGTTTCCATGTTTTAGCCTATAATTTTTCCTAAGTGGTCTGATGCAGATTTGTTTAATATGGGAAGGGATTAAATCATTACTAGATGTTTGATGTCTCCTGCAAGATAGTTATGTCTTTATTTGTATGTAAAATGAGCCCTGGATATATGGTATACAAGAGAAAGTTGATGCAAGGCATCAATGTCGCCGGAAAAGACTGCATTGATTTATTTTTTAACACACATGTATTCTTGACTTTCATTAGTCTAAACATACACATAATGTTTTCATAAGGACTAATTCCAGGATTTTTGAAATTCCACATAGATCTACAAATTTCAGGATTTCTTTAGGTCAGGATTTTGGATGTTTTGTATTTGTCAATAAAACCACAACAAATTAATACATTTTGGGATTTAAATCTACATGCTATAAAAAGCTATTAAACCCTTTCCATGTCTGAAGCAACAATGAAAACTTTTAAACGCTTAAAACATTGAGAAAACGGTTAAATTGCTGAAGACATGAACTTCCTCCTTTTTAATAATAATTATAATAAAATTGATTTCACAGATGTTAAAATTTATCCTCATGTTTAAAACGTAGACCACACTTGTAACAACATATCAGCTAAATTGTTTATATAAATCGTTGATGCATACAATATATGTTTGGCGCAAGAGAAATGCCAGTTGCGAGTCCCATTACTATTTAATAGATGGCAAGTATGAAATTAATTGGGTGCGAAAGAGCAGATTTTCTTTATTTCTAAATCTATTGTTTATCAGAGTTTGTTCTTCTCTTAATTTGTTTCAAGCCAAATAAACATTTAATATCACATATATTCAATCATTTAAGTGTGTAATATTAGCTATCTATCTGTAATAAGGTGTTTGAGCATTCTTTCGAAATGTTGACCCTCGTGTCAGGCTTCATTGAGTCGTAGTGTCAGACATCGAAGAAAGTGAATAAAAAATCAGGCAAAGCTTTAGTGCATGTTTTATTCCACTGCATTCGAGAGAAAAAAAGCATTTCTCTATTATCTTTCTTTCTCCTACATTCGGCCCATGCACTCGTTTCGTGACGTTTAAGAAATCAATTTATCATGCGACATTTTTTGTCTGCCTAAACAAGTCACTTTTCTAAGTTTACAATTTACTTCCGGTTACTTCGCTTTGTTTACATTTTGGCAATATGAAACTAGGTCACAAACTGAGGAAAAGGCGTTTCGACGTTCACGACCGATAAACAGGCTTATATATTTGAGACATATTTTCACAAATTATTTCTTATTTTTGTTTCTGTTACCAGTTTATGTTGATACTTATCTATTAAAAGGAGAATTTGACGTGATTTTTTATATCGATAGTCTACTGCAAGCAGGTGCGCATATGTAAACAAATTATAGACTGTGCGACGTAAAGGTTTGTAGTTATCGCCTTTTGATTACATAGTTTATGAAAATAAAGTATCGCAGTCTAGCTAATAGGGACTCATTTGTCTTCGTAAATAAAACACAAAAACGTAAATGCCAGTCAAAATAAAGAAACTGCACATACTTAAAACATCGGAATATTTATTTCATTTTAGATGTGTCATAACTTAGTGTTTTTAAACAAACGCAATTATAATATGTTCAAGACATTTAAAAAAAAAAAATCTAATAATAACCCCCCCCTCCCATGTCATTTCTGAAAATCTATTAAAAATAGAAGTCGCGGGCTTCTGCCCGGCGACTAATAATTCATTGACAGGCGCGTAGCTGGGTCGATTTGTGGACTACGCACCGAAAAATAATTCGGCTCTATGGGCTCAGGTGACTTCTGGTGTATATTTCACAATTTCTAAATGAGCCTACTTGATACCCTTATGTACGGCATATCTACACAAAATACCCTAACCACGTTTGCAGCATTCATAATTTATTTTTACCAACATTGACTGGCACTTCAACAAAAGTGAAACCTCGAAGAAACCGAACTGAGTGATCGCAGTTCATATGCCCCGGCTTTGGCATCACCATAGTTAAGGAAGAAGTCATCTAAGCTGTCAACGACCGTCGTATACGAGCATTTGAAATTGTTAAGTGCGACTGTAATTTAGTCCGATTTTCCATGTGTTTTATGCTTACTTCGTTTCATGAAAACGCAACAACCGTTTGCCCGAGAAGTAAAACAGGAATGCCACTTCTTGAACGGTCTTTATCATGTTTCTGGCAAGTGGCTCTTTGGGCGCATGCTATAGCAAGGTTTGGACAGTGAGCTCTGTAGTGGTTGTACACTGGCTACGTCGGGAATTATCTGCCGAACTCGCTCGAACACCACGGAACTTTCCGGACATGTTGGATGCTCCATCGTAGCCTAACCGACGTGGTTGTATGGTCGAAGTACCTCAAACAGAGCGCCACTTGCTCCATAGTAGATACGTCAGTGGCTTCGTCTGTCATATACCCAAAGAACGGAACACTTTTGCATTTGCGCACAATTTCCTCACTAATTCGATCCCCGCATATCGTGATTACTTCATTTTGTATAGCGGATGAAGTGTATCGCGTCACCGTTCTTCAAATGATCACGCAGCACAGGGTTATATTTGGCTTGGTATTCTAAAAGTGCTTTAAAGTAACTATTTGTATCCTCATGACCATGCATAGCTAGATTGTGTTTACAACAAAGGATATAATTGTATCAATTATGCCTTGTAAGTTGTAATACATGTATGTTCTTGCTAGGTCACCATTGGCATTGGAAACTGATTGGGCAATGCTTTTCTCAATTCCAGACATAACTGCAGTGAAATGTTCAGCCGCTTCAAGCGAATGCGCATGTGTTTTGCACTTAATGTGAGCGGTGATAACCTTGCCAAGATTGCTTGGGTCGGTTGATTGTTGCAGGTTGCGACACTAGCGATCTCTTCTCAGATCCAAATAAATAGCACGGACCACAATTCGCTCCAACAATATACGTCGAATATCGTACTCCCATGTACAATATGAAAATACTATATGACTGTATACAAACTACATAGGACATCTAATAATTATCAATAAATATAGATTATTCGTGATCATGTCTGAATTGTTCTGATTTGTCCGTTTTCACCCTTACCCTCCTTAGGGTCCAGTTTTTATTGCATTTTTCGCATTTGTTTCATTTTCATTTTTGGAACTCTCAAAGTATTTCTTACGCATGTGCGTACGTGCGTAAGCCTAGCTACGCGCCTGATTGAACAGTTTACCTCATTTGTTTTTTTGCAAAAGTCACCTGCGAGGGAAAAAGCTGCATCTAGAACATTTGATGTATAACATTTTAGGAAAGGGAACAGGAGCTTGTTTTCAGAAATCTGTAATTTGTCCTTTTCTCACATTGTTTTCACTACAATTACTGCAGATAATAGTAATATTTACAGCAACAGAAAACAGATAAATTCTGCAGCAAGCATATATTATTATATCTTGAAAAAATATATTGGAAAATGACAATTTGTTCAAAACAGTTTTAATGTTCGAGATGGTACCTGGTTTTCATGAGATGTTTTTAAAGCAGGACAGCCTGAAAATATTCTATCAGGTTCCATTACCATAAAAGTTAACTCTGTGATCAAATATCTGATTGGTCAGGAACAAACACTTTCTGGAAAATGACCATTAAGAAGTATCATATCCAGCATAGAGTTCCTTTCCAAGCACAGTAAATAATTCCAGAGTTTTATTATAAAGTTTTTGGCCACATGTGTACAGTAAACATACCTTGATAAATGAAGAGACTCCGTGTAGTGTCAACAAAGTTGAAAAGATATCAGCATTGCAGGCAGTCTTACCATCTCCTACAAACGGTGATTTACAGCTGCATTTTACTCCTGTCGACACCTGAAATACACCTTTCCAACATGAAGACACATTCTGACACTTCTCAAACAGACAACTGTTGAAAACATCGTGGCAAAAAAAAAGAAACTGCTCAATATGAGCAATTTCTTTTTTTACCACATGTTTTTAAGTATTTTCCATGTTTTTATCCAGATGTTTTGAAAGTCATCTGGTGCAGATCTCTCACAATATTTGGGTCAAGACTTATACACAACAATGGCTATTTCAAACGTAATTTTCCTTTACAATAACACAAAACAATACAAATTTGGCCCACCTATAATAGTATCAGAATTAATTCTTTTTGTATATTTGAAAATACTCAAAGCATGTAAAAGCCATTACCATCTACCAAATGATTAATGCTCTCCCACCTACAGGTGCTTTTTGTTACCATTGTGTAAACAGGAAAAATAATATAGTAATATTTTCAATCATATATATTTTCCAAAGATTTATCTTTATATGTTTCAATGTAGTCTGCTATAGATTTGTTATATGCATGAAAATGAGGGTTAATGCATTACTTCACAATATAAAGATATATTTTCATGTTTAAACATCATAACTTGCTAATTTAGGCACTGTCAAAACATGCATACCCCCAAAAAATCCCTATACCGACTTTTTTTTATATATCTATAGCAGTAATTTTGACAGTTTCTACAATATTTTCAAAGTTCAACTGTCTTAGCCTTGCCTATATTTAACAATGTATGTATAGGCAATATTATTGTAAATATCTATAAATGTAACTGTAATAATTGAATAAAGTTGAAAACATTGTGGAAAATAAGAAATAACTCATAAGTAACAAGAGGGCCAAGATGGCCCTAAATCAATCATATGAATATTTTTAAAGTGTTTACCTAAACGAGTCTATGTAAAACAAGTGATCCCCAGGGTGGGGCCATTTTTGACCAATCTTGGTAGAGGTCCACTAGATGATGTTATATTTCAAATATCAACTTTTAGACAAGATTTTTTAAACTTTTTCCCTATGCAAGTTTAATATTATGTAAAACAAGTGACCCTGGATGGGGCCATTTTTAACCCCAGGGCTATAATTTGAACAATCTTCGTAGAGGTCAACTAGATTAAGCTACATACCAAATATCAAAAGCCTGGACATTCTACCTTTCAGACAAGAAGATTTTTAGAGTTTCTCCCTATACGAGTCTTTGTAAAACAAGTGAACCCTGGGCTGAAGCCATTTTTGACCCTAGGGCTATAATTTGAACAATATTGGTAGAGGTTCAATAGATGAAACTACATACTAAATATCAAAGGCCTGGGCCTATCTGTTAGACAAAAAGATTTTTAAAGTATTTTCCCAATATGAGTCTATGTAAAACAAGTGACCCCCTGAACAATTTTGAAAGAGGGCCACCAAAGGTAAATTCCTGTGAAGTTTAATTGAAATTGGTCCTGTGGTTAAGGAGGAGATGATGTTTAAAGCTAAAAGTTAACGACGGACGACGGACAAAAGTGATCAGAATAGCCCACCTTGAGCCTTGAGCTCACAGGTGATCTAAAAATGGGCCATAATTTGCATTATATGCAGGATAGAGTTATCTTTTTTGATTATCTATATGGATGTGATGGTTGGGAAGGGTTGTATAAAGTTTCAATGCAATCCATCAAGAAATATGGACTATTAATGTGATTGCACGCAAAACTTTAACCATAATTTTAAGTAAAAAAGGTCCATAATTTGCATTATATGTAGGGTATACTTATCTAAATTGAATGTTAAAATAGGTGTGATTTTTGGGAAGGGTTGTATAAAGTTTAAATGCAATGCATAAAGTAGTTACGCAGAGACAGACAATTAATGTAGTTGCACGCACAACTTTAATCAGAATTTCTAAGTAAAAAAATGGATTTTGCAAAATTTCTGCTAAAAACCTACTTGTACTGATCTCATAGCGTGGATGAAAAAAGCGCATTATGGAGATAAAACTGGTAATTTAAGTTATAATTATCTTCTTTATTACCCAATCAAACCCTATGTTTCGGTTACAGAAAAGAATAATCTTAGTGAGACAATTATTTTGGGTATCTACAACAAAGGGTCTAAGAGTTAAATAATGATTTAGAAAAATGAAAACAGGTCCTTGCAGATGCATATTGATGCAGATGACCTTTGAAAATATTTTCCCAAAAAAGAGAAATTACTCGTGATAAGCATTTTCCTATTTTGCCATTATGTTTTCAAATCTTTTCGATAATTTATAAAGATTTTCAATATGTTCGCAGAGATATTTTTTTTAAAGCAGTCTGCTGCAAATGGTTTCTTTGGTGGCCATATTGCATACTCCAATGTTGTTGTGTGTCTATTCTAAAAATGCTTCCAAGCATGCTTTTTTTATGGTATTTTTAAGGGGCTCAAAAGTATATACCCCTCCCAACATTAGTTTCTTACTCCCATACCAAATAAGGAATTGAGTAATATCTTTTCCTTCCATAATGTACTCTAGAGTTGTCTGCTAGATAAGTCACAAGAAGTGATCTGCACCACAGAAAAGGATTAATAGTGACTTTTAAACACTGATAAATTAAAATTCCAATTAAGTGAATTCCCATCATATTTTTAAAATTCATTCCCTAATTTGACTTTTTAACCCTTTCCCTCATACGACAATTCTGCAGCAGACGACTTTGAACATATTTGAACTACTATAATACGTATTAGTAGTCCCAGCACTACACAAACAAACGGTCATTAATAAAATCAAGTAAGGCTACTGAGGTGTGAATAATTAACCTCTGGTCAGTTACAAGTGACAAATTGAAAAGAAGAAAAGGTGAAACACAACTGTGTATATATTTTATCTATTTTTCCGGTTACTTGAATTACTAACTGATTAATCGAATAGCATATGGTTATCCGAGTAACCGATTAATCGCCGACATCCCTAGTGCACATGCAAAATTATGATATATAAATCTAGGTACATCTCTTGACACAAAGTGTTACCCCATCAGTCTTAAGCAAATGTATCTTTACATGGTGCCAAAAACTAAGAAGCCACAAGATTGCCTTTACTTTGATGAAGCAAGTTATAAAAGAAAGAAAACAGTTAAACCTGGAATGAACAAATTGCCCTTTTGTGACATCCACCATTATGCTGATCACAGGGTCCTACGCAGTCGTACCCATCTCCTGTAAAACCTTCCAGGCAGTTACAGGAAATTTGGTGTTGTCTGTCCATTGTACAAAGGGCATCCATATCACAGCCACCATTCTGGTAAGAACAGCTTTTCATGTCTATAAAATTACAAGAACACTAATATAATAACCCTTACTTTGATAAAGGAAATATTTAACCAACGCCATTGCAGCAGACTACATCTGATTGGTGAAATTGTTCAAAACAAGCAGTTTCTGCCTATCCAAAATTGTTTCCAATTTTGCGTTAAATTACATAACCAGTTTTCAAGAAGTTATAATTTTTTAATTGATGAGTTTTAGGACTAAACATGCCGGGTTGTTATGAAGGCTCTGACTGCCCAGTTCTGAATGTAGGCTTCAGCATGACCTTCATTAACATAACAGTAGACAAATAAGAATACAGGTGTATAAAATTAACCTTCCACCGTTGAAAAGTTGACATTTGTGTGCTGCCTGAACCAATCAACATAGACGACTTTGAACATATTTTGTCAAAACATATAAAATCTAAAAACATTGTGGCAAAAGGAGAAATTGCTCGTTTTGAGCAATTTCTTCTTTTGTCACTATGTTTTCAAAAAGCTGTCTGCTGCAGAGGAGTCAGAAAGCGTGTCTATATAAGGGAAAAGGTTAATGATGCTTCCCTTTAAGTGTCATTGAATTCCTATGTGTATAGCTGAGACATGAACTTATAGCATGCTACATGTTTATAGAAATTCATAGAGTCCTAATTATGTGCAAACCTTTTAATAACATGCACATCTTCTCCTTAAAGTGAAGCTTCAATTTAACCCTTTTCCTCATATAGACGCTTTCTGACGCCTCTGCAGCAAACGGCTTTTTGAAAACATAGTAACAAAAGAAGAAAATTGCTCAAAACGAGCAATTTCTCCTTTTGCCACAATGTTTTCCACGTTTTCTATTTTTTTACAAAATATGTTCAAAGTCGTCTGCTGCAGAATTGTTGTATGAGGAACAGGGATAAGTATCATTGAATTCCGACTGGTGTTTCCTGAGAAAAAGCCCAGACACACAAAATCCTATATCATACTTTAGAGAAATTAAAAGGGCAATAACTCTGTGAAAAATCCTCGCACCACAATTTGTTAATTATATCAAGATTTTTGGGAGCCTTGCATTTTATGTTATTTAATTTGCAATTGAACTTTTTACACTAATCTGCAGCATATGATTTTGAGATTGATCACCTACCAAAATCACAACTGTCTCCTGTCCATCCCTCCATGCAGCTATCACAGTTAAAGCCGGTCCAACCCATATCACAGACACAGTCTCCATTACCCTTTATCCCATCTTGACACTGACCGTGCCCACTACAAGGAAGTTCTGGGCCTCCAGGACATTCTGTAAGTATATTATAAACTTTTTTAACACTTCCAAACATAAATGATTGATTGATTGTTTGGTGTTTTATGCTTCTTACAACAATGTCACAATTAAATCATAGCATTTCCTGGTACTTCTGGTCGAATTATGCTGACACCAGCCAGTCAGTGGTAATGCTAACCCCGCAACCCTGAGCACCAAGGAGTGAAGCCATTACTACCATGTTTTATTCCAATCATAAAACAAATGTGATTACTCAAACTCAAAAGGGACCCATAAATAATAATTGGGTTTATGCTAAATATATTTACGGTATGTATAGACAGCTTCATTACAGTCCTGTATTTATTTTCACTAAACTTATTCCCACAAACAAAATTCTGCAAAATACTTTGAAAATGTGTATGCAAAAATAGAGAAAATTTATATAAACGAAAGTTCTATTATTAAATAGAGTTGAAAACATCATTGTAAAAGGAGGAATTGCTCATTATGAGACATTTCTCATCTTGTCACTTTGTTTTCAACAGTTGTCTTGTGTATGAAAAGCAAGGCAGTGATTAAATCCTTTCAAGAACTAGCGCTGCAGAAGTTAATTCTGATTGCATATATGATTGATCACAATTGCTGCTTTGCTATTTTGAAAAGACATATCTGTTCCAGGAAATGGTTTGAGATAAACAATAAATATATATATATTCCAATTTCACATGTTTGAGCTACTGAGAGTCTACTGTATGTAGCAGATGATTTTTGAAAACATCTCAGGAAAAAAAATAGTAAAATGTCCATCAATAAAAGTATCATACTGGAATAGTCAAAAACATTTCTTAAAATAAAAGACATAACACAATTATTTCCAAAAAACAAGACATTTTGTTATCATGGTTTAAAATAAATAATTCTGTTGTAGACAACATTGGTAAACAACTCATATGGAATAACTCAAAAAAATAAAAGTAGGAAATAAAAGTATTTTTAATAAAATCTGGTAGATAGGGGAATTCAATTTGTTGAACAACTATACGACTTTTTGGGAATGTCATTATGCCCAACATTTTTGGTCTAAGATTTGATGGAGATGAATGTTCTGATACACTTTCATGAAGATTGGATGCAAAATGTAGCCTGTAGAGTGTTAACAAGCTGAAATGTTGACGACGCACGGACGCCGGACAAAATGTGATCACAATAGCTCACCTTGCACTTCGTGCATAGGTGAGCTAACAAGAGTTGTCGGAGGACAATATAGCTCGCCTATCTGTATCAGGGCCATCGTATATCAGGGCCTACTTCAGAACAGTTAAAGTATTAGGTAAAGTCGCACAGTATCACCTATTGCAAGATAATACACCTTTTCAATACTTTTGACAAAAATTCTAAGTTCAACTAGAATGGAGTGCTCCCCGGAGCACGTGTGTCACCTGCCGGCGCCTTGTCAGAAAATTTTAATTTTTGATAGAAAAGGGGCAATAACTCTGATATAAAAAATATTTGGATTATCCCCCTTTTGTGAACCCATCACAAAAATTGATATAAACATTTGTCAGAAGTTTCAATCCAATCCTTTGAGCAGAAAAAAAGTAATTTGAATATTTGACAGAAAAGGGGCAATAACTCTGATATAAAAATATTTGGATTATCCCCCTTTTGTGAACCCATCATACACATTGATATAAACATTTGTCAGAAGTTTCAATCCAATCCTTTGAGTAGATTAAATTTTTGACAGAAAAGGGCCAATAACTCTGATATAAAAATATTTGGATTATCCCCCTTTTTGTGAACCCATCATACACATTGATATAAACATTTGTCAGAAGTTTCAATCCAATCCTTTGAGTAGAAAAAAAGTTATTTGAAAATTTAAATTTTTGACTGAAAAGGGGCAATAACTCTGATATAAAATTATTTGGATTATCGCCCTTTTGTGAACCAATCACACACATTGATAAAAACATTTGTCAGAAGTTTCAATCTAATCCTTTGAGTAGAACAAAAGTTATTTGAAAACGTGACGAAAAAAGTGTGACGGACAGACACGACGCCGGATAAAAAAAAAATTAGACAGACAGACGTCGAATAAAAAAAAAGTAACATTTGTCAGAAGTTTCAATCCAATCCTTCGGGTAGAAAAAAAGTTATTTGAAAATTTAATTTTTTGACAGAAAAGGGGCAATAACTCTGATATAAAATTATTTGGATTATCCCCCTTTTGTGAACCAATCACACACATTGATATAAACATTTGTCATAAGTTTCAATCTAATCCTTTGAGTAGAAAAAAAGTTATTTGAAAACGTGACGAAAAAGTTAGATTTTTTGACAGAAAAGGGGCAATAACTCTGATATAACTTGACCTTGACCCAGGGTCAGGACGGGTGTAGTGGGGTGCGTAGATGGACCAATAGTTCCTAAAGTATAAACTAAATATGAAAGCAATCAATGTCATAATAGTGAATGCAGAGTGATATGTTAAACGTTAAACGCAAACCTTAAACCTTGTAACTGAACCAAGTAGAAATGACATTGACCTTGACCCAGGGTCAGAACGGGTGTAGTGGTGTGCGTAGATGGATGACCAATAGTTCCTAAATGTATAAACTAAATATGAAAGCAATCAATGTCATAATAGTGAATGCAGAGTGATATGTTAAACGTTAAACGCAAACCTTAAACCTTGTAACTGAACCAAGTAGAACCAAGTAGAAATTACCTTGACCTTCACCCAGGGTCAGGACGGGTGTAGTGGTGTGCGTAGATGGATGACAAATGGTTCCTAAAGGTATAAACCCTTAAAACCCAAATGAAAACCTTAAACACAAACCTTAAACCTAGGTGTCTACGCCACCGCCGACGCCGACGCCGCCGACGCCGACGACGCTGGGGGTAACACATAAGCTCTCCTGTACTTCGTACTGGCGAGCTAAAAAGCATGAGGAATTTGTACATCAACATTTGAAATTTGCCCCTCCCCCTTTTAGGTTTTTTATTTAATTTGAAAGAGTCTACAAATATCTCATGAGGTCAAACACAAATAAATTTGTATAGACTTACCAGCACAAGTTTGACCATAGTAACCGGCACAGCAACCATTTCTCTGTCATAAAGAAATAAATATTATAAATGTTTTCCAGATAATGATATTCTAAGAGTCATCTGCTTTGAAAAGGTCTAATGAGGAAAATGTACGACCTTGAAAATTTGAAGTAAAATGTTGATATGACAACAGTGTGGGGAAAGGGGAAATTGCTTGTTTTGAGCAATTTAATTTTTTCCATAATGTTTTCAAAACCCATCTGCTGTTGTGATCAATAAAAGAGAGAGTAAAGAATATCATGAGAATACAGGCCTTAGGGAATCTGCTAGCAGTGCATTTCCAGATCTCTGATCAGGGTTTTCACTGTTAACTAATAGGTCATACAACTATCAATAGGAGCATCAAAATAATCTACTTGAAAATATCTCCAAATGTAATGTGATGCATTATAACATTTTTAAAATTCAATGTGTTATAATTATTTCTTTTGCTGTTTTCTAAAGGGTTTAATGTATGTTTTGGTACAGTTATAAGGGTATAACACGAAATTGCCTAATTACTCAGCAAATAATTCCCGAAGGGCATTATGTCAGCTGTGTAATTTGGCAATTTCGTGTTATACTCTTATAACTGTACCAAAACATACATTAAACCCTTATAATTGCAGTTTAAGAAAAATTCAGCTATTGTTTGAAAAGGGTAATATAAATTGAAAATTGGGATCTCTTTTTTATGTTCTTTATGCGGATGAACATCATGACCTAATACTAGGAAAATGACGTCACGTTTTGACGTCATACGTTTGTCACTTTGGTGCCAAAACCCGTAAATTTCATCAAGAAAATTTTAATATTGTAAACGTTAAGTACATTTTTATCGAAATACGCCTCATGAGTCACTTTAGGTGATAGATATAAAATCTCATGAGTGTTATTTATTATTACTTTTAATAAATTAAGCTGAATATGACCTCAGCATAATTATTTGAGGCATTGTTATACGGTTACTGACAAAATTAAAATAGCTTTGGAAAACCAACAGGCTTGCTTAATAACAAAACATCTTGAACTCATTTAATAAAACTTTATATGAAATGACAACTCATGTCAGATCCTATATATAAAAAGAGCGAACAAAGTTTATGAATTATATAAGCTTAAAGCTTGTTTCGCAATCGATTTAAAATAAATAACTTAAAATAGAAAGGTATTTTACGAAAGTAGTGAACTGGTCATATGATCAATTTCAGTTATTGGAAAATAAACGCAAGTCATTTTAGTCACGTGATCGGTTTTGAACAAATCAAAACGAGCGATTCACAGTGCCTTTGAAGCAACTGCAATTATAAAGCAGACAACTCTAAAATCATCAGTTGAAGAGTTAAAATGACATGCAGTTATAGCAGAAGCTCACAGCTTTATTTCTGTAACAGACTCATTATACCCTAAAAACACTATATTCTGCTAGTATTTCATTTCTGCTATTTCTGCATACAGCATTGTGACAGCGGGAAAATTAACATTAACTAGAGTACCTTAATTCAGGTGCCCGCTATAAAAGTCAAATCTACATACGGTCATAAAGAAAACTTTAGTCCTGTCTCACTTGCATTTGTGTTTCTTTCGTCATTGATGTTGATTTTCTTTTATGAATATTAATTATTGTGAATATTTTGAATTGCTTAAAGACACTAAACAGTAATGGATTGTATCTGATTTATTCCATGTCCATAATTATCACACAGGCCATTTCCCTATCCTCAACTTTTGTATCAATTAACCCTTTCCCTCATATAGATGCTTTCTGACGCCTCTGCAGCAGACAGCTTTTTGAAAACATAGTGACAAAAGAAGAAATTGCACAAAACATGCAATTTCTCCTTTTGCCACAATGTTTTCCACTTGTTGTCATAGGTTATCCATTCAATTCAATTATGGAGATTTTCTATGTGTTGACAAAATACGTTCAAAGTCGTCTGCTGCAGAAATGTCATATGAGGGAAAGGGTTAAGTATGACTTAGTGATCCTTTGATAAAGTGTTTTCAAATGTTGAATGCTGCAGAGGCATTATAAAGCGTCTGTATAGAGGGAAGGATCAAAACGAACATAAAATCTTTCAAGAGCTTACTGTTTTATTTCTGTAACACAGTCCTTGGCATCCATCGACTTCAACATACTTCTGTTTGTATCCAAGGTCATCATGTAAACCGTGACCCTGTACCTGATATTTACATGGCTGTGGGTTTCCATTGTTTTCTAGGTATGGATCATACTTGTTGTCACAGGACCAACTAGCTCCACACTCACCACAAGAACCCTGAAGATTGAACAAACTATTATCAGAGTGGAAAATTAACACCTTTCCCAAACACAACAAATAGTCAGCAGAGTGCCAGAGGGAACGCCAACACTTGTCTGCTTTTTTCTAAGATGCAGTTAGTTGCAAAAAGGCAATTAATGAATAATTATTAACCCTTTCCCTCATAGGACAATTCTGCAGCAGACGACTTTGAACATATTTTGTCAAAAAATAGAAAATCTCTATAATTGAATGGATAACGTATGACTAAAAGTGGAAAACATAGTGGCATAAGGAGAAATAGCTTGTTTTGAGCAATTTCTTCTTTTGTCACTATGTTTTCAAAAATCCGTCTGCTGCAGAAGTGTCAGAAAGCGTCTATATGAGGGAAAGGGTCCAAGCCAGGAACATGTGCATCAAGTTTCATTTGAAAATAACGAACGGTATTTGAGTTATGAGGTAAGGATCAAGTTTTGTGACAACCCAGCAGATGACAAAGATGCAAAGGGTATCACAATACCCCAACTATCTTTCTTCTTAAAACAGATGAGCTAAAATTTGCTTATTATGAGCAATTTATCCTTCAAGGTCATCTGCTGCAGAGGCGTTAGAAAGCATCTGTAAGTGGGAAAGGGTTAAAAGCTGATGTATTTGAATCACCCTCTGTCCGTTGTTCTTTTATTGTTAACATTATAAGCCTTACTAAAATACTAGGTCAATTTCAACCAAACATCACAGGAATGTTCACTCAGTATCAGTAGGCCTCTTTCAAATGTGTTCAAATATTTAAACTATTTGTAGATATTTAGTTGATGTAACTTCTGTCTGATTTTAAATATTTAAAGCAGTCATGATCCTCTAAGTAAGTTGTTTAATCCATATTGATTGGTTGAATAACATGGCTGACAGGATGCATCCGAAAATAGCTTTATAATTCTTCACATCTGAAACAGCTTCAATATAATGTTTGCAGAAATGTTACTGAGGTAACCCTCTATAAAAAGTTTTGGAGCCTAATTGATTGTTTGGAAAAAGGTTCCGCAAAACAGAATTCTGCTTCATAAGCATTTGACTATATATTGACAAGGTACATTTCCTATTCTACTGCCCTGGACATAGAATTATTCGACATATTTTGCTGTATAAATTTATGACAAAGCGCCTTATACAGCATTTCAAATGCGTACAAGAGAGAAAAAGAAGTTTTGTGTTTTTATTAAAATATCTTTTACAGTTGTACCCGATTTTCATGTTAAATGAGTTGATCGTAGAAAATAGCCAGAGATAAAGATTTTCAGCGCGTAACTCCTGAATACAGATTACTTACCGTGTTTTATAGCTGTAAAATAAGTAATATATATTTGCCCTATGATAGCAGCGCATTAAAATTATATGACACTTCTTAAAAATGGAAAAGTCATCTGATTTACAAGTTTTACTCGGACCTAACGTCACCTCAGTGATGTCCCAGAGCAGTAGTTTACATTAAAAGCTATATCTGGCTTAAAATTCAATTAACTCTAATAAAATTTGGTACCTATCTTGCTCTGACTGTAACATCTTTGAAAATAATAATTCCAAGTGAATATCTTAGGTAAATTACAGCCATTGCAATCAGAACAAGACATGGAAATTCCATGAAACCAAGTTTTCTATAATGGAAGATGTTTGATTAAGAATTAACAGATCTGTCAAATCTTTCTGTTAATATTTAATCAAAGCTAGTAATTCAAGTAACAGGGCATATTTCTATTGATGAATAATCATAATTACTTTGTCAATAAAATATCTCACAATTCTATCTAACAAATATCAGTTCAATACAGTCAATCGTGTGTTGATGGCCTCATTTATTAAGAACATATAATAGATAACAGATATTAAGCAACCTTTTGTTGTAAGCAGCCACATTTTAGGATCCCTAATTCCAGGTTGATAATCAGTGATCTGCCTTAACCCTTTACTTGATAGTAACGAGTTTATGCCTTTGCAAACAGACTAGATCCAGGGCCCGAGGTTATGAAACTTACTCATATCTATGCCATATTCTTTTAAATTGCAAAGTTATTTAATATGGAGCATAGCATATAAATTTTGCGTGAAGTTATTTGAAAATATCTATATGCATACCAAGTTATGGTCTGAAGAAAAAAAGTTCAAGTAAAGTATATTTTCTGTCACTGTGACCTTGACCTGGAAGCTAAACACATAAATTGTGCATATGACACAGCGTCTTGATATGGTGTATATCTGTTCCAAGCTATTTGAAAATATCTCTATGGATGAAAAAGTTATTGTCCGGACAAGAAAAGTTCAACTGATGTCTATTTGTTGTCACTGTGACCTTGACCTTTAAGCTACAGTTTGTTTTTTGTTTGTTTGGAGTTTAACGCCGCTTTCAACAGCTTTGGTCATATCACGGCGGTCAGTGCACCTACCCATGTTTTCTTGGCTTTCACACACCAGTACTTACACAACATTCTTTCGAAGCCACTGACTACTTTCTCACATAGATCAGAGGTGAGAGGCAATGGAAAACATCGCCCGAAAGAATGTCACCGCAACCGGGTATCGAACCCGTGACCTCCAGATCACGAGTCAGATACGCTACCAATTGAGCTACCCGGCCGACTGAAGCTACAGACAAAGGTTTTGTATGTGACACATCATATTGATATAGTTCATATTTGTGCCAAGTTATTTGAAAATATCTCTATGCATGACACAGTTATGGTCCGGACAAGAAAAGTTCAATTAAAGTATATTTCTTATCACTGTGACCTTGACCTTGAATTTACAGAAATTCTTTTTGCATTTGGCACATCGTCTTGATATGTTGCATGTTTGTGCCAAGTTATTTAAAAATATCTCTATGCATGACAAAGTTATGGTCCGGACAAGAAGAGTTCAATTAAAGTCTATTTCTTATCACTGTAACCTTGACCTTGAATCTACAGATTTTATTTTTGCATTTGGCACATCGTCTTGATATGGTGCATGTTTGTGCCAAGTTATTTGAAAATATCTCTATGCATGACAAAGTTATGGTCCGGACAAGAAAAGTTCAATTAAAGTCTATTTCTTATCACTGTGACCTTGACCTTGAATCTACAGGGTTTTTTTTTGCATTTGGCACATCGTCTTGATATAGTGCATGTTTGTGCCAAGCTATTTGAAAATATCTCTGCATGGCAAAGTTATGGTCCGGACAAGGAAAGTTGACGCCCGCCCGCCGACTTCGCCAAACTAATAACCAGATTTTTCCTTCGGAATAACCTGGTTAAAAATTGGCCGTTGAAAAGGAAATGTAAACGAGACTGGCACCTTTGACTAAGATTACCCCCTTTTTAAATTGCTGAAACCATACTGTTGATTAAAAAACATGGCAGCCAGGATTTAGGGTTATTTATGTTATTTATTCCTTTTCACCTTTTCACAGCTTGTTCAGAATGCTTCATTACAAAATAATTGGAATGCTATTCATATAAAACAGCAAAAATATCCCCAACAAATACATTAACCATTATCCTTGTACAAAAAAATGAACTTTGAAGACATGAGGCAAAATATGGAAAATGAGTATGATTAGTGAATAGAGTTGAAACAGTTTCGGCAAAGAGAGAAATTGCTTATTGTCAACAATTCTCCTTTTGCCAGAGTATTTTCAAACGTCGTCTTCTGCAGATGCTCATAATGTCATTGCATGTGGAAAAAGGTTAACCTCACTCAAAAAGGATAAAAATAATAGAAGTGAAAACATCAAAGGGAAATAATTCTAGTACTTACATATTTGACGTGCTGGCTTGTCTCCCTGCATTTATGTAACACCGGATGAAGAAGTCCATCAATTCCATTCACAAATCCTCCATAGGTGAATATGTCTTGGTCAACAATAGCTACTCCATTGACAGTAACCTGTAATAAAGGTCAACATGTCTTGATCAACAATGGCTACTCAATTAGCATTAACTTTTAACAAGAGATGTTTGTCAAACATTATGCCCCGCTGAGCGCCATATTGTATTGTCAGGAATATTTGGACAATTGAATAAAATAAAAGAGTGCCATGGGTGCAGGCAATGTCGAGTTATCACTCAGACAAGATTTTGCGATCAAGGCCAGTGACCTCGAAATCAAGTCATCTACTGGTCAGGCCCAACCTCCAAATCAGCCTGAGGGCCATGGGTGCAGGCAATGTTGAGTTATCACTCGGCAAGCTTTTCACATTCACTGTGACCTTGACCTTTGACCTGATGACCTCAAAATCAATAGGGGTCATCTACTGGTAACCCCCACCAGCCTTCATGTCAAGTTTGAGGGCCATGGGTGCAGGCAATGTTGAGTTATCACTTGGACCACTTTTTCACGTTAAAGGTCACTGTGACCTTCATCTTTGATCTGATGACCTCAAAATGAATATGGGTCATCTACTGGTCACCCCAGCCTCCATGTCAAGTTTGTGGGCCATGTTGAGTTATCACTCGGACAAGCTCTTTGCATTCACGGTCACTGTGACCATGAACTTTGACCCAATGACCTCAAAATCAAATAAGGGTCATCTACTGGTAGCCATGTCAAGTTTGAAGCTCATTGGTGCAGGCAATGGCCAGTTATCACTCGGACAAGCTTTTCAAGGTCACAGTGACCTTGACCTTGAACCTCAAAATCAATAGAGGTCATCTACTGATCATCCCCAGCCTCCATGTCAAGTTTGAGAACCTTGACCTTTGACCTGATGACCTTGAAATCAATAGGGGTCATCTACTGGTTAGGCCCTACCTCAAAGTCCTGAGACCTACTGACCGACCAACATGTGCAAAGCAATTTACCCCGTTCTTCGAAGGGGGCATAATAAAGGTCAGCATGTCTAGTCAAATTTACATTAACCATTAATAAAGGTGATCTTGTCTTGGTCAACATTGGCTTCTCCATTTACAGTAACCTGTAATCAAGGTCAACATGTATTGATCAACAAAGGCTTCTCCATTGACATTAACCTGTTATAAAGTTGAACATGTCTTCGTTAAAAATAGATACTCCATTAATAGTAACATTTAATAGCATCAACAAACAAGTAAATAATATTTTTTTTGGTAAGAGGGATGCTTATACTTACTTCCTTCTGAGCTAGCTATAATAGCATTAAGGGCCCAGTCCCAAGAGCTGGTAATCCAGATGTGTGTTGTGATTTCAAAATGGGACTGATGTGTAATGTACCGGTGTGAGAAAGCAACGCAACACATAAGTAGGTGAACTGGCCACAGTGAAGTGTTTAAGAAAGGTTACAATAGTGCCAACTCAACACAACCCACACTGATATGAGATTGAAATAACAGGGTTCCTGGATCAATCTTCATATCAAGAATAAGTGTGTAATGGTAGTATGGTCTGTTAGATAAATGAGTGGTGCTCTGCTAAATCAAACTGTTACGTATCTGCGATGAGTGTAGATCCAGATCAATCAGTGCATTCATCACTATAAATCAATAAGTCATCAAACGTTAAAAGAAACTTCTGTAAAGCCAATGTATTTGGAACTTTGAGCATGAATGTACAGGCAGGTCTTTTAGCAGATGTGTATGATTGTGTTAAGGCTGGTTTTCCTGGGGCTCCACTCAAGAAGAAAAATGAGTAACTAGAAAGGTTGTTTTTATGAAAAAACATATGTCTCCCCATTGCAGTTTGTCAATGACTATTAAAATATTGAACAAGGGGAGATAACTTTGCAACGAAGTAGCCCAGAGTTATAATTCTTGCAAGGTGCACAACTTCACATTGCCATCTATCTATATTCCAAGTTTCAATAAATTCCTTTAAGTACTTTCTTAGTTCTGCTCTGGAGAAAGTTTACACTATTAAAATATTGAACAAGGGGAGATAAATCATAATTATTGCAAGGTGCACAACTTCACATTGCCATCTATCTAAATTCCAAGTTTCAATAAATTCCTTCAAGTAGTTTCTGAGTTCTACTCTGGACAAAGTTTACACTATTAAAATATTGAACAAGGGGGAGATAACTCATAATTATTGCAAGGTGCACAACTTCACATTGCCATCTATCTATGTTTCAAGTTTCAATAAATTCCTTCAAGTAGTTTCTGAGTTCTGCTCTGGACAAAGTTTACACTATTAAAATATTGAACAAGGGGGAGATAACTCATAATTATTGCAAGGTGCACAACTTCACATTGCCATCTATCTATATTCCAAGTTTCAATAAATTCCTTCAAGTAGTTTCTGAGTTCTGCTCTGGACAAAGTTTTCACAATTAAAATATTGAACAAGGGGGAGATAACTCCGTTATGGTCGGAACATGGGTTCTGCACATCGCCTTCGTGAGGGGAACATCTGACACAAGTTTCATGAAAATCCTTCAAGCCGTTTTGGAGATATGGAGCGGACACGAAAAACAGGCTCAAACCTTTGACCTTCAAGCCTGACCTTGACCTTGAACCGGTATGGTCGGAACATGGGTTCTGCACATCGCCTTCGTGAGGTGAACATCTGACACAAGTTTCATGAAAATTCTTCAAGCCGTTTTGGAGATATGGAGCGGACACGAAATTAAGGCTCAAACCTTTGACCTTCAAGTCTGACCTTGACATTGAACCTGTATGGTCGGGACATGGGTTCTGCACATCGCCTTCATGAGGTGAACATCTGACACAAGTTTCATGAAAATCCTTCAAGCCGTCTTGGAGATATGGAGCGGACACGATTTCGGACAGACGGACAGACAGACAGACAGACAGACAGAAGGACAGACAGACGCCCAGGACAAAAACAATATATCTCCCCTGTATACAGGGGGAGACATAACTAGTCAATTATATCAGAGAATACATCTACTTGTTAGCTTTTACTGAGCTAGGTTTTGAAGTTAAATGGAAATGTGTGTGCCTCTTGGACTAGAGGTCCTGAGTTCAAGCCTAGGATGGTTAGAATGTGTGTTTAATGTGGTTTACACAAGTTGCTGAGCTGTAACAATTTGTCCATTCTATAATAACAATGACATATTGACTATCGTGACCCTAAATACCCTTTCCCACTTGCAACAATTCTGCTGCAAAAAGAACTTTTGACATCAAGGCACTTATATGTTTAATCTCAATCAATGAAAGTATACTACCGGTAAGTGAAAAGATATGAAAGCATTGAGGCAAAAGGGAAAAAAATGGATTTTTAGGACCAAAGAGAACTCTTAAAGACATCTGCTGCAGCTACTTCAAACTGTGTCTGCGGTGGAAAAGGGTTAACTAGCTTTTACCTAAGCTATCTAGCTAAGAAACTTTATTAAAATAAGAATTGGTAAAGCACAACAAAAGTTACACCAGGTGATAAAAAAGCTTCATGACAGCGGATCCAAACAACAACAATAACAAGGTTTTAAGTATAAACAGATCAAATTGATGCCAACCAATATGCACTTACAAACCATCTAGCAAATAGTTTTTACTTCACCTTGTCTCAGCAGCAGAAGATGACTTTTGAAAACTTAACGAGCAATTTCTCACATTGCCACAAAGTTTTCAAATCTATTCAAAATGTATACCTTCATTTATAGATATATTTCCACATTTTAGTTTAGATGATTTCAAAGTTGTCTGTTGCAGATTTGTTGTATAAAGAAAAAGGGTTAACTAAAACAGAAGCATTTAGACACAGGTGCATCTGAATAAAGAACATTTCCTCCTTTTATCGCAATCAATTTTTTACACTTTATTTTGTGTACATTTTTCATTAAGGTTTGCCTAGATTGTTCTCAAAGTCATCCTATGGAGATTAGTTAAGATTAAACGGTTGTGTATACTTTACATTGTACCATCCATAAACTTTAAGATCCAACTGATGTCTGTAACCCAATGCTGTAGTAAGGGTCCCATTACTAGTAGATGCCATCATCACCTTCACATTGACTATATGGTACAGTAAGTATTCTGTGGTCTGAAATGTAATAGTGTTTCATCTACTTCAAATTGACTATATGGTACAGTAAGTAGTCTGTGGTCTGAAATGTAATAGTGTTTCATCTACTTCACATTGACTATATGGTACAGTAAGTATTCTGTGGTCTGAAATGTAATAGTGTTTCATCACCTTCAAATTGACTATAATGGTACAGTAAGTATTCTGGTCTGAAATGTAATAGTGTTTCATCTACTTCAAATTGACTAAATGGTACAGTAAGTATTCTGTGGTCTGAAATGTAATAGTGTTTCATCACCTTCAAATTGACTATATGGTACAGTAAGTATTATGTGATCTGAAATGTAAGTGTTTCATCACCTTCAAATTGACTATATGGTACAGTAAGTATTCTGTGGTCTGAAATGTAATAGTGTTTCATCCCCTTCACATTGAATATAATGGTACAGTAAGTATTCTGTGGTCTGAAATGTAAGTGTTTCATCTACTTAAAATTGACTATATGGTACAGTAAGTATTTGGTGGTCTGAAATGTAAGTGTTTCATCACCTTCACATTGACTATATGGTACAGTAAGTATTCTGTGGTCTGAAATGTAAATGAGTGTTTCTTTAATTTAGGAATATATACAACTTTTTTCCTTATACCAAGGCTTTCTGACGCCTCTACAGCAGACTATTTTTGAAATGTTTTTAACATAAATGGTATTCAACACTTTCCCAGACACACAACATGGCATGAGAACAGGCTACTTTTAAAAAGTTGTCATATTTATTGGAGTTGAAGACTTTATGGCAAAAGATGAAATTGTTCATTGAAGTATTTTCTCCTTAAGTCACAATGTCTCCAAAAGTTGTCTGCAAGTGGGAAATGGCTAATTAATTTGATGTTTCTACTGATCATTTATCTTAATACCAGCACAGTCCAGTTGCGATGCATTCCGATTCCCCACTTCAGAAAAGTTATTACACTATATGTATAGCCACCAAGTATTGCCATTATAATGCTTAACCCTTTCCCTCATATAGACGCTTTCTGATGCCTCTGCAGCAGACAGCTTTTTGAAAACAGTGACAAAAGAAGAAATTGCACAAACGTGCAATTTCTCCTATTGTCACAATGTTTTCCACTCTTTGTCATGGATTTTCTATGTTTTGACAAAATACTTTCAAAGTCGTCTGCTGCAGAATTGTCGTATGAGGGAAAGGGTTAACTGTTTCTCTCTTTTACAGACACATCTGAAGCACATGACTTTGTGCTGCAGATTTGCTGTATGTAGAAAGGTCAAGGCAAAACAAAACTAACCTTTACTTACCACAGTTTGTTTTAAGTGTTTCATAGCACTGTTTGTAGGCACAAACAGAGTGTATTCGGAGGAATTACTCTCAAGTCTGTCGGTAAGGTTCTTTTTCTGCAATACAAAAGAAGAAACAATACTATTACATTGATACTATTACAAATTTTCCCTAACAAAGTACATATTTAATAGATGGATGAATCATGATTATTGAATAATAATATTTCTTTAACATAATAAATGAATACAAAATAACCTTTTTCTTTTTACATAAAACATTTGATACAGGATTCTTATCACAATGATTGTACACACAATGATAAACTCAGGCAGGATCATAAATATCACTCAGAATAGAGTCCCCATATTAACCCTTTCCCTCATATGACAATTCTGCAACAGACGACTGTTAACATATTTTGTCAAAAAGTAAAAAATGTCTTTAATTCTTTAATTGGATGGATATCCTATGACAGAAAGTTGAAAACATTGTGGCAAAAGTAGAAATTGCTTGTTTTGACCAATTTCTTCTTTTGTCAACATGTTTTCCAAAAGCTGTCTGCTGCAGAGGCGTCAGAAAGCGTCAATGTGAGGAAAAGGGTTAAAAGTGCAATGGTAAATTTTCTCGGTATAGCTACCATTATCCAGTCACCAAATATACTGTATTCTGGATGCAGCTTGAAGAAAGTTTCTAAGTCTGGATAATCATCTGGAGAAGTAGGTAAATACGGCATCAGAATCTGAAATACAATCAAAGTAGGTAAATATGGCCTTAGAATCTGATATACAATGGAGTAAGTACATTGTTAATATGGTGTTAGAATGTGATATACAATCAAGTAGGTGCATTGTTAATATGGCGTTAGAATCTGATATACAATCAAGTAGGTGCATTATTAATATGCATTAGAATGTGATATACAATCAAAGCAGGTACATTGTTAATGTGGTGTTAGAATCTGATATACAATCAAGTAGGTACATTATTAATATGCATTAGAATGTGATATACAATCAAAGCAGGTAAATATGGTGTTAGAATCTGATAAACAATCAAGTAGGTGCATTGTTAATGTGGTGTTAGAATCTGATATACAATCAAGTAGGTGCATTGATAATGTGGTGATAGAATCTGATATACAATCAAGTAGGTACATTTTTAATACGGCGTTAGAATCTGATATACAATCAAAGCAGGTACATTGTTAATGTGGTGTTAGAATCTGATATACAATCAAGTAGGTACATTGTTAATGTGGTGTTAGAATCTGATATACAATCAAAGCAGGTACATTGTTAATGTGGTGTTAGAATCTGATATACAATCAAGTAGGTACATTGTTAATGTGGTGTTAGAATCTGATATACAATCAAGTAGGTACATTGTTAATGTGGTGTTAGAATCTGATATACAATCAAGTAGGTACATTGTTAATGTGGTGTTAGAATCTGATATACAATCAAAGCAGGTACATTGTTAATATGGCGTTAGAATCTGATATACAATCAAGTAGGTGCATTGTTAATATGGCATTAGAATCTGATATACAATCAAGTAGCAGACATGTGATCTCTCCCGATATCGGCGGAAGCTCCCGATTTGAAGCCTCATCTTACGCGCTCCCGATCGGGTAACGAAATCTTCCGCCGAAAAAAAATAAAATTACCTAAATTAAAACAGATGCTCGTAATTTCAAAAGTTTTACATCATCCAGTGGTGTAAAGCGATATCGACTTTTCTGGGTAAAGGTTTAAGTCGTGTCGTATGTAAACTACTACCTGTAGTACACAGTAATGTGTACATTTATGAACCTTGGCTAATGTCAATTAGTTAAAAAGCGTGTTGATTTACATGGTAGTCGTTGCAAAACTGGAAAATAATACATTTAGATGCACAAATGCACAAACCTGATTTTATGAACCTAAAAAAATCCAAAGAGAAAAAAACAACTAAATACACGTAGTCCAAATTCAAGTAATATTATTGCTCCTAAATGATTTTCTTATCCTATAAAAATATAAAGTGCGAAAATCGAACAAAGGGTTTTCTCGGTGTCGGATATTTTTCTAGTCCAGGCAGTAAACATCGAGATAAATTACGTCACTATTAGCCGCGACAAATGAAAAACACCCATATAAATTAATGTCAAATTTACGATTCAATTACTAAGCTGCACATAATCTATTTTTTATGACGTAGCTCATTTTGGAGAATAAAGGTCACTTCATTGATTTCACCCTTACCCATCTGCAGCAGAATTTTTTGATAGTGATGTGACAAAAGGAGAAATTACTTAATTTGTTTGAAATTGGATGAATTAACTTTGAATTAAAAAGGATTTTAAAGGGTATGAACATTCATATATTTTATTTTTCCTTTGTTTAACAACTTTGAAACTATAAAAAAATATGAGGATAAAGGGAAGGCTGCATCGCTATTAACTGATTATGACGATAACAATCAGTTTCTCTTTTTCTCACAATGTTTTCAAACGCCGTTTGCTGCAGATGTTTCAAAATTCGTCTGCAAATAGTTAGGGGTCAAATATCTGCAAATCATTTTTTCCCCATGAAATAATCCACGTCATACAAAAAGGACCTTTTAGGGAGGGGGTCTCTACAACCAGCCACAATTTATATAAGCCTTTGCAGTCTGATCAGGTTATTTTGTGTTCTCCATTTATGGTAGTCGCACACAAGCATCTTTGACTCCGCATGGAAAAAACAATGACTTTATTTTTAAGGTGGATTTTCATTTGACGTGGCTAATTCTGCCCGGGATAATTAGGTCAGGTCAAATAATTACGTCATTATTATTTTAGCTGAGAATTCCAAAATATTTTAGGCCTCTGAATAGTAAACAAACCTCACGTGAATTTAGCCAGAAGTAAAAAATGAAAAATGTTTTACGAAATTCCTGTCATACACTGTATTTTCGAAATTTGAAAAAAATATGAATATTAATGTTATAGCTACTCTCAGACAGCAGAAATTTGAAAAGGGCAAAGACAGCCTGTACCAATTATAAACAACAGACTAAGGCAGCCAGTACCAAGTACATGTATAAACAACAGACTGTAGAGCATTAAAGCCTCTTCTACTTGTGAAAGTGTGCACATTTTATATAAGTGACTTTTCAATATGGCATAACAATCTTGTGATGTCACTGCTTTAAAATCTCATGTCCTGATAGTGCCTTTTGAAAGTAGTAAACAAAGCTCCCTAAATCATTATATGACCTAAAACCCTATGTTGTGGGTACACAAACGAATTTTATCAGTGAGATGATTCTTTTGAGTACCCACACCATAGGGTTAAATAGTGTCATAAGAGAGTTATTGTTGGAAAAGACCAGTTAACTCCTCCTTAGTAATACTATTCATGTGCTGTTTTTTTATGACTAGTGATTATAAAATATTCTTTTCAATTAACAAATTATAACCTCCCTTAATAGCCTGCTTGATTTTACCCTATTTTAGCATCAAATGAAACGTTCTGTGACCTATAGCAGAAAATCTTGCCGCGAAAAAAGCTCCCTCTTTGGGACACCAATCTCCCTACCAAAAATACCAAATCTCCCTATTTGGCTTCAGGAAAATATCACATGTCTGTCAAGTAGGTACATTGTTAATGTGGTGTTATAATCTGATATACAATCAAGTAGGTACGTTGTTAATGTGGTGTTAGAATCTGATATACAATCAAGTAGGTACATTGTTAATGTGGTGTTAGAATCCGATATACAATCAAAGCAGGTACATTGTTAATGTGGTGTTAGAATCTGATATACAATCAAGTAGGTACATTGTTAATACACCATTAGAATCTGATATACAATCAAGTAGGTACATTGTTAATGTGGTGTTAGAATCTGATATACAATCAAAGCAGGTACATTGTTAATATGACGTTAGAATCTGATATACAATCAAGTAGGTACATTGTTAATATGGCGTTAGAATCTGATATACAATCAAGTAGGTACATTGTTAATGTGGCATTAGAATCTGATATACAATCAAGTAGGTACATTGTTAATGTGGTGTTAGAATCTGATATACAATCAAAGCAGGTACATTGTTAATATGACGTTAGAATCTGATATACAATCAAGTAGGTACATTGTTAATATGGCGTTAGAATCTGATATACAATCAAGTAGGTACATTGTTAATGTGGCATTATAATCTGATATACAATCAAGTAGGTACATTGTTAATGTGGTGTTATAATCTGATATACAATCAAGTAGGTACATTATTAATACAGCATTATAATCTGATATACAATCAAGTAGGTACATTGTTAATACAGCGTTAGAATCTGATATACAACAAGTAACTGGATTGCAAGCAATACCATAGTCCCCTACTGGTTTGCACTAAGTCCAAAAAGGGGCATAACTCATTAAAAAATTGACGAAATCCCAGGAAACGCGAACTTGATCTGTGACACATGATTACAAAGGCATATACAAAATTTCAGGTCAATACCTCAAAGCATGTAGAAAAAAAGTGCGGAAAACGAATATTCTAAGTCCAAAAAGGGGCATAACTCATTAAAAAATTGACGAAATCCCAGGAAACGCGAACTTGATCTGTGACACATGATTACAAAGGCATATACAAAATTTCAGGTCAATACCTCAAAGCATGTAGAAAAAAAGTGCGGAAAACGAATATTCTAAGTCCAAAAAGGGGCATAACTCATTAAAAAATTGACGAAATCCCAGGAAACGCGAACTTGATCTGTGACACATGATTACAAAGGCATATACAAAATTTCAGCTCAATACCTCAAAGCATGTAGAAGAAAAGTGCGGAAAACTGATTTGCCGGACTGACTGACTGACTGACAGATGGACTGACGGACGGAGTGCAAACCTAATAGTCCCCTTCGGCACGCCGGTAGGGGACTAATCAAAGCAGGTACATTGTTAATGTGGTGTTAGAATCTGATATACAATCAAGTAGGTACATTGTTAATGTGGCATTAGAATCTGAGGTATGCAATCAAAATAAACATACATTTGGGAACAGTGACTTATCAAATGAGAGAAGTGTTATAAATTATTCTTTACAGACAAGTTCTCAAGAAAATACTCTCATTTGTAACTCAACGAACAGCGAATATAATGTTTCAACAGTTAATGGCAGCATAAAAAATGACAATTTACATAATGATACAACTTTTAATGATAATTTGTCTGATTTGCATGCTGATATTGTTCATAATAATATTAACTCATTATATAATAATATTACATTGTCAGATGATAATCTACTGAATGTTAATAATCATTCTTCCACATGTGCCCAAAATTTAGTTGATTTAGGTTTAAAATCAAAAGGATTTCGAATCGGTCATATAAATATACAAAGTATTTCAAATAAAATAGATCAAATTGATCTACTGTTAAATCACTCAAATAACAATGTTCATGTTTTTGGACTTAGTGAAACTAAGTTGAAACATTTTCATGCTGACAGTGCTTTTCAGCTGGATAATTATCAATCTTTCAGAAGAGATAGAGTTACAACTAATGAGAGAAAGGAAGAAGGGGGTGGTATTATTGTATATTGTAAGAATGAAGTTAATTGTAAAAGAAGGTGTGATTTGGAAGGCAGAGAAATTGAGTGTTTATGGCTGGAAATATTTCCCAAAAACTCTAAAAGTTTTCTTATTGGTAATATATACAGAAATCCAAATGAAGCAGTAATATGGAATGAAATTTTTGAAAATCATCTTGAGAATGTTTTAAAAGAACAAAAAGAACTTTACCTTCTCGGAGACTTTAATAGAGATTTACTAAATTTACAAACCAAAACTGCATGGTTAGAATACATGGAACCTTTTGGTCTTTTTCAAAAAATTAATGTACCTACAAGGAAAACTTCAGTGTCTGCAACTTTAATAGATCACATCTATTGTAATGTTCGTGCTAATATAAAATCAGTAGACGTCCCACAAATAGGACTGAGTGACCATTTCCCTGTGTTCCTAACACGAAAACCTAAAAGTTACACGCCCAAAAATTCACATCACACTATCTCATACAGATCATTTAAACATTTCAATGAAGAAAGTTTTATAAGTGATCTCCAGTCTGCACCATGGGATACAATTAAAATATTTGAAGATATAGATGATATTGTCGAGTCATGGTATTCGATTTTCTTACAAATTGTTGATTCACATATACCTATCAAACAGCATAGAGTTAAAAATAAACAACAGCCAAAATGGATTACACCAGAAATAATAGAATCTATCAAAACACGTGATAGATTTAAGTCTTTAAATACTGAAACAGAGTATAAGTATTGGAGAAATAAAGTAACTTATCTTATAAAAAAGTCGAAAAAAAACAAATATGAAGCATTTGTGACTGAAAATCAAAACAAACCAAATACTGTGTGGAAGTTGTTTAAGGAATTAAATGTGAATAAACAAAAAAGCAGCAATAACATTTTCAACCTGAAAATTGGAGAAAATGAAATTGAACATTCAAACGAAATTGCAGATGAGTTTAACAAATTTTTTGTATCTGTTGCTTCAAAGCTAAAAGAACCAGTTCAAAGTTCAAATTTTGAAAAACTTCAAACTTTCTGTAATGAGAAAATACCTGATAATACACAATTTAACTTTCCAGAAATTACAGTTGAGAAAGTATTAAAGTTTCTTGTAAATATAGATGTAACCAAATCTACTGGTTCTGATAATATTGGGCCTCGCTTACTTAAATTGTCAGCTAATTATATAGCAGATAGCATAACCTATATTTGCAATAAAAGCTTAAAATCCATATTTCCAGAAAAGTGGAAAGAGGGCAAGGTTACACCCTTGTATAAAAGTGGGGCCAAAGATGACATAAACAACTATAGACCCATTTCTGTGCTTCCAGTTATTTCTAAATTATTAGAAAAGCATGTCCATGACTCGTTAATGGATTATCTTTCTCATTTTAAGTTACTTCATGAAACTCAATCTGGCTTTCGACCAGGCCACTCATGTGAAACTGCATTAGTGCGAATGATCAGCAAATGGCTAGAAGCTATAAATAAAGGCTCTTTAATAGGTGTAGTGATGGTGGATTTTCGAAAAGCGTTTGATTTAGTTGACCATGTAATTCTTTTGCAAAAGTTAAAAGTATATAAACTTTCAGATAGCTCACTATCATGGTTTTCTTCTTACTTAAACAATCGAAAACAGAAAGTGTCTCTTAACAATGTATTGTCAAATGATCAGACAGTGACTGATGGTGTGCCTCAATGTTCAATTCTAGGCCCCCTTTTATTTATAAATGATTTACCACTTTACACACTTAATACTGAAACTGATTTGTATGCAGATGACACAACATTGTATCACATTAATAATACATTAACATCTATTGAAAATAATTTGCAAAATGCACTTAAATCATTATCAGATTGGTGTAGTTCAAATGGAATGTTAATAAATACCTCAAAGACAAAAGTAATGCTAATAACTACACAGCAGAAACGTACATCATTAAATGTTACAGAGATGAACTTGGATCTTAATGGTGAAAATTTGAGTATGATCTCTAAAGATAAAGTACTTGGTATATTTATTGACAACAACCTAACATGGAAAAACCACATAGAACATATATGTAGGAAAATCACATCAAATATTTGGCTTTTGTCTAGAATAAAACTATTTCTAAGTCTTGACCATAGGATTCAGTTCTATAAAGCTTATATTCAACCACACATAGATTACTGTAATGTTATATGGGGCGGAACATGTCAAAAAAATCTAAATAGACTACTTAGACTCCAAAAACGGGCTTGCAAAGTTATTCTAGATTATAATGTTGATAATGCATTAGACAGTATGCAAGATTTAAAATTATTAACAATATTTGACAGAGTATATCTCAGAAAAGCAAAATTTATGTATAAAATATCAAAATCTAAAACTCCATCTTATATAAGTGAAATGTTTAACTTAAGACAAGTAAATGAAAATACACCTATAACAAGATTATGTGCTAAGAACAATTTTTTAGTACCTAAACCAAACAAAGAAATATTTAAACAAAGTTTAACATACTCTGGACCAATAATTTGGAATAATTTACCTACCAATATTAAAGAAAAAACTTCAACAATGGCCTTTCAAAGCAATCTAATTAGATTAATGAAAAATGTTTAATAGTTCTCATGCAGCGTTTTTCTGTATATATCTTATATTTTTTAATCTGTATATATTGCAATTTTTGCTAATTATCACCGTCAGTTTTCTATACATGTGTGTGAGATTGTCAAGTGCAATGCATGTGTGAGAGTAGATGAAGTGATATATTATTAAATGACGATTATGTTGATCTTAATGTAATTTGTAATGTACATTCTATTGTCATTTGATATTTCATATGGGTTTTTTGTAAATATTGTTAATAATAGAGGGCCATGTGGAAGATTAGTTTTAAACTAAATGTGTCACCCTCTTAAAATAAAGTCTCTTATCTTATCTTATCTTATATACAATCAAGTAGGTACATTGTTAATGTGGTGTTATAATCTGATATACAATCAAGTAGGTACATTATTAATACAGCATTATAATCTGATATACAATCAAGTAGGTACATTGTTAATACAGCGTTAGAATCTGATATACAATCAAAGCAGGTACATTGTTAATGTGGTGTTAGAATCTGATATACAATCAAGTAGGTACATTGTTAATACGGCGTTAGAATCTTATATACAATCAAGTAGGTGCATTATTAATGTGGTGTTAGAATCTGATATACAATCAAGTAGGTGCATTGTTAATGTGGTGTTAGAATCTGATATACAATCAAAGCAGGTACATTGTTAATGCGTTGTTAGAATCTGATATATAATCAAGTAGGTACATTGTTAATGTGGTGTTAGAATCTGATATACAATCAAAGCAGGTACATTGTTAATATGGCGTTAGAATCTGATATACAATCAAAGCAGGTACATTGTTAATGCGTTGTTAGAATCTGATATATAATCAAGTAGGTACATTGTTAATGTGGTGTTAGAATCTGATATACAATCAAAGCAGGTACATTGTTAATATGGCGTTAGAATCTGATATACAATCAAGTAGGTACATTGTTAATGTGGTGTTAGAATCTGATATACAATCAAAGCAGGTACATTGTTAATATGGCGTTAGAATCTGATATACAATCAAGTAGGTACATTGTTAATGTGGTGTTAGAATCTGATATACAATCAAAGCAGGTACATTGTTAATATGGCGTTAGAATCTGATATACAATCAAAGCAGGTACATTGTTAATATGGCGTTTGAATTTGATATACAATCAAGTAGGTACATTGTTAATGTGGTGTTAGAATCTGATATACAATCAAAGCAGGTACATTGTTAATATGGCGTTAGAATCTGATATACAATCAAGTAGGTACGATGTTAATGTGGTGTTAGAATCTGATATACAATCAAGTAGGTACATTTTCAATACGGTGTTAGAATCTGATATACAATCAAACAGGTAAATATGGCAATAGAATCTGAAATTCACTCAAGAAGGTTAATATGGCAATCTGAAATAAACTCAAGTAGTTTAATATGTCAATTGAATCTGAAATAAACCCATGTAGGTAAATACAGCAGTAGAATTTACAGATTTGTTGTATATGGGAAAGGGTTAAGGAGTACTTTTTTGGAATTTTTAAGTTGGTTTTTCACAGAGCACCAACAATTATTTGATCAGATCCTTAAACATAACAAAAGGATCAAAGATGGCCCTTAATCAATCACCTCAGTGATGTGTAGTAGCAAATGTGTAACTGCTAATATCAGGGAAAATTTGATCAAGAATGGGAATGAAATTGCAAGGAGTGGACACTGTAGCCTAAACAGTTTATCAGTAAAGGATATTTGTAAATTTTTTCCTAACATGTTTTCAAAGCAGACATAAGATGCCATGTCCCCTAAAATATTTATGTAACCCTTTCCCACATACACAAGTCTGCAGCAGATGACTTAAAGGAGAAATTGCTGAACTTAATTAATTTCTCCATTTATCACAATGTTTTCAAAGTCATCTGCTGCAATAGGGCAAAGGGTAAAAAATACTTACTTTATCTATAATATTGAGGTATCCATTTGTACATATGATATCTGACTGTAAGACAGTGGCTGCAGGACCACCCACCATTGGGTAAAGCATTGTTTTCTAAAATAGAATAATAACAAGAGAAAGTTGATGCAACCATCAATGTCGCCAGAAACCCATACTGCAGTTATACATAACACTTACATTATAGTAGTTGAAAAAAACCAGTTATCAACAAAAGGGCATATTGGAACATCAGGGGTGGGGTCAAGTGAAAATGTATCATAACTTGCATTTTGTTTTGTCAACGAAGTGAATGTCCTTCATTGAAATATAATTAAAGCCTTTCATTGTTTATGATCAATCTCCATTCTAAGGTAGGTTGACCATATACACAGCCAACTTAGTATTGGTCATAAACAGGAAATGAGTAATCTTGCCAATCATTAGTCTACTCATGTTTTAAAATTATATAATGATGTGTCAATGATGCATAACAATATGCAGATCGCAAGCAAAATGCATGTAGGGAATCTACAAAGTAGACCACCCTTAAAATACCATATCAGCTAAACAGTTAATTTTCATTAAATTAAGATGACATTTGAAAACATTGTGGCAAAAAAAGATATTGCTAATAAAGAGTAATTTTTCATTTTGCCACAATGTTTTCAACAGTCAAACTTATTAATATTTTTCACATTTTTTAGTAGATATTTTCAAAGTTGTCTGCTGCAAATTTGCCTGAAAATGGGAAAAGGTACATTGCCATCAAAAAGGTAAGAAATGGTAGCCTCCCTGGATTATAGACTATCTACCATAATGTGATGACAAGAGAATATGCAACAATAAAATAGAATATTAAGAATACTTTAATCAACCAAATAAGGACCTTTTCTAAGGTACATAAATGCAATACAAACACATTTAGATAACAACATATAATATAACAAATATTCCAAATGTGTATGATGTGCTTTAACTCTTTGGTACATACAACAAATCTGCAGCAGACGACTTTGAACGTATTTTGTCAAAAAATAGAAAATCTCTATAATTAAATGGATAACCTATGACTAAAAGTGGAAAACATTGTGGCAAAAGGAGAAATTGCATGTCAACATCACCTGCTAATATGCTAAAGTGTGATTAATTCTTTCTCACATACAGACGCTTTCTGAAGCCTCTGCAGCAGAAGTCTTTTGAAAACATTTTTTCAAAAGGATAAATTGCTCATAACAAGCAATTTCTACTTTTGCCACAATGTTTTCAACTCTATTTAATTACTAATCCCTTTCACGTTTATGCCAAGAGGTTTTCAAAGTCATCTGCTGAAGATTTGGTATACGTGGGAAAGGGTTAACATACAGATGAACGGAAAGAGATCCCTATGTGTCTGTCCACCATGGCAAGTGACACTGAAAGATCAATGTCTCGTTGTTTGCAAAAAAACATTTTACCTTTGAATTCAAAGGTTTTGTAGATTTGTCAATAAATCCTCTCACTGATACAGACTGCATTAGATGCCTTTGCAGCAGAAACAATTTAAAAGATTATGGGAAAAAGTGCTTAAAAAGATTTATGCTTTTACTTCGTGAACGAAATAAAAACATTGTAGGACAGGAACAATTGCTAAAATTAAGCAATTTCTTCTTTTCCCAGAATGTCTTCAAAAGTCTTCTACAGCAAAGGTGTAACAAAAACGTTCGGTATACGTTGCATTTGATATGCAAATGTACATCACCGTTTCGAAGTGATGGAGTTTAGGATTACATATATAAGACAAGTGGACCCCTTCAGGATTGAGTATACTTTTTGCTGAAGGGATCTTCTGCGTCTTTAGCCCTGCACTTTACATTTGGTGGCAGCGGTGGGATGAAAACAACTGCCATACCGGAGTTGCCTTACCCATGGGTTTCCCAGGCGAAGACTCGGGACGAGTCTTCTCGGAGTGAGAAGTAGTGTAAAGAAAACGTTCAGTATACGTTGCATTTGATATGCAAATGTACATCACCGTTTCGAAGTGATGGAGTTTAGGATTACATATATAAGACAAGTGGACCCATTCAGGATTGAGTATACTTTTCGCTGAAGGGATCTTCTGCGTCTTTAGCCCTGCACGTTACAAAGGCATAAAATGTTTGTCTGTAAACAGTTTATCCTTTCCCACCTATAGATGCTTTCTGACGCCTCTGCAGCAGATGAATTTTGAAAACATTGTGACAAAAGGGAAAATTGCTCAAAACGAGCAATTTCCCCTTATGTCACAATGTTATCAACTCTATTTAAAAATTATTCTTTCTTTTAAAGAGATTTTAGCAATTTTTGTCTAAATATTTTCAAAGACATCTGCTGCAAAATTGTTGTATGTGGAAAAGGGTTGATTCAAATTGACCTTACATTGTTTTTTAGTCTCTTCAGCTGAAGATGGTACCCATCTTCCATGGTTTCCAGCTGTCCAAAATAGGACAAGCTAACTAGCATGTCCAGTCTGAACCCATTTAATAAGGTGTGATAGCTGTAATCAAATAAAAACATTCAGATATAAATTGTTCAATACATGTAGTTGTATTTAAGCCCTAGATAAGGAGAGTATTTCACATTCCAAACTCCTTATTTGACCCTCAAACCCTATGTTGCGGGTTCTCAAAAGAATTGTCTCAGTGAGATGATTCTTTTGGGTACTCATGACATAGGTGAAGTCGAGTCATAAGAAAGATATTGATGGGAAAAGACTAGTTTGTTCCTCCTTATCTAATCCTGTTGTAATTGCTGCAAAGGCATCTAGTATTTTCTGCACCAGGTAAAGCGTTAAGTTGATGTATGTTGATTCATTAACCATTTGCAACATACAATAAACCTGCAGCAGACTTGAGAAATATCTAGGCACCCCCATCATTTGCAATTTCTCCTTTTGCCACAATGTTTTCAAAAGCTGTCTGCTGCAGAAGCGTCAAAATTCGCCCTCGATTAGGGAAACATTAAATTGAGCAAAATGGAAAATAGATAATGAGGCACTGGGAACTCACCAAGTTGCTGTGATATAACTGAAATATTGTTGATGAAACACCATTCAAACATAACAAAGGTGCTGAACTCCAGAAAATAGATATTATAATCAAAGTTTTAAAACTGTTCAAAAGTTGTCTTGAAATATTAGAATCATAATTCTGTAAAAAGATTAAAGTAATAATTTCACTTCCAGTTCCATAAACATCTAAATATTGATCGTTTGTGCTTCACTTTTACCAGGGACATAGATAAGATTATCTACGTCCCTGCTTTTACTGGGTAAACATAACCAGTAAGCAAAATTGTGTACATTTTCATGACTATCTATTGACAGTTTTTCAACATTTATTGCCAAAATAGTTTTGAACTAATTATTACTCATTATTAGCAATATTTGTAGAAGTTTCAATATTTCAAAATTTGGATCACCACCTTTAACATGATTTTTATGATAATGCGTAATTTAAAAAGAAGCTCCCAGACAAATATCTGAGTAAATATATCTCCTGAAAGTTGGAAGTTTAATTTTGATAAGAAAAAAGAAATTGGAAACACTGTCGAAAGTTTTCTGTATTAACCCTTTTCAACAAACAGACCTCTGATGACACCTCTGCAAAAGAAAGAAGAGGCCCAAGAGGGCCAGTATGGCTCCACAGCGAGTGTAGGACAAACCCCCCCCCCCCAGACAAAACACCTCCCGCTCATTTTTGTATAGGTGAACAAAACACCCCTCATCATTTTTACAAGGTGGACAAAACACCCCCTATGGTTTTTACAAGGTGGACAAAACACCCCCTAAGGTTTTTAAAGGATGGACAAAACACCCCTTAACTAAAACACCTCCCAATAATGAGGTTACAATTATGACAAAATATTTTTCAATATTTTAATTTTTATTTCATTACACATGTTTAATTTACACAGAAAATGAAACATTCAAATGGATTTACATAACAGAATAAGATATCAGTGTTCAACTGATTGTCAAATTAAAGGTAACACTTTGAAGTATTTAATCACTATTAATTGCTTACAAAGTGTTACCTTTAAATTGACAATCAGTTGAGTTTCAACACCTAAAGACCAATTTTACATTAACATTATATTTCATTATATTTCATTACCAAAGAAAATTTAAATTTCAGATAATATAAAAATAATATTGTTAATATAAAAATAATATTGTTAATAAATAATATTGTTAATATAAAAATAATATAATAATATTGTTAATATAAAAATAATATTGTTAATATAAAAATAATGTGTTAATATAAAAATAATATTGTTAATATAAAAATAATATTGTTAATATAAAAATATGATTGATATAGCACATTAAAGATTTCAAGTTATAATGTAAAATCATATGATATATACACCAACATAATTATTCAATATAAGCTACACTTAGCACATAGTTTTAGCACTTAAAAAATGTTTTGTCCAGTTTAATGCAGTCTGATGCACTGTCCCATGGTGTGCAGAAACTGGGCCAGAGTCTTCTGTCCGTTGTTGAGTTGAAGGCACAATGTTTTAAGGCGCTTATGGTGTACAAGAGTGTTTTTTCTCTGGGGAGCTGGTTGCCCTTGCTGGTTACTGTACACTTCTGTTTCTACCAGTGCGGCGTCCCTCTGTAAGCACTGGATTACAGTCCACAGTGATGGGTTGTTATGGCCAACCAAATGCTTCGTCCCCTCGCATAGTGGTGTATTCCTCTGGTAGTGGGTATGGGATGTCCTGTCTGGTTGCTGGCTCTGAGGGTGCTGTTCCACGTTTCGCCCAACGTACGACTCTCTTCAGGGAATCGACCCTGCCAGCCGCAGATGCTACCTCCTTAGGCACAGTGGCTAGTTTGTCTGTAACAATCTGCCCAGGTTTCCCTCTGTTGGCCTGGACGATAGCCTTGATTTCGGACTTCACCTTCATGGCAGCAATGGCGAACAGATCAGCCTCATGGCTGTGCTCTGTTGTAGACTTCACCTCTGTAGCAGCACAATCAGTTGTGAGTGCACCTTTGCACTGTTTGCTTGAGCGATGAGTACACTCCCACTGAACTGTTATTTTCAACTCTTTCTTCTTAGTGTATGCATACCCTGCATAGCAGAGTTTTCTAGAGCCTTTATTACTGGTTATGAATTCCATATTTGCAGTTGTAATGATGGAACAGAGGATATGTTTCTTTATATAACAGACATTTTGTGCAGTTTGCGTCCTTTTGCAGTTTGCAATATCAATTGGCAACCTTAATTAATTATTAATTATTAATTGTCAATTAAAAGCTTTATGTGTAAAAATAACATAATTGGCAATAACCATTCATATGATTCTATGATATCAATTATACATGATAACAGCTAATTAAGGAATTCCAACAATAAAAAACTTCCTAATTAACATTAGCAGAAAAAACCATAGGGGGTGTTTTGTCCGCCTTGTAAAAACCGTAGGGTGTGTTTTGTCAGCCTTGTAAAAACTGTAGGGGGTGTTTTGTCCACCTTGTTAAAATGATGAGCCCCACCCCCTGATGGCCATGTTTTTGAACAAGGAACATTTCTACAAAATTATTTGAAAAACGGCCTTACACTTTCGGAGGAGAAGTTTTTTAAAGTTTTCACTAAAGCCATATAAGGCAAAATTAAAAGGGGATATCTACTGATCATGCACAACCTCCCAGTAAATATTGAGTACTGTTGGTCTAAGTATTATCCAGTTATAAATCAGACAAGCTGTGGTTTACCAACGGACCGACCAACCAATATGTGCAAAGCGGTATACACCCTCTTCTCTGAAGGGCCTTAGGGGGCTTAACCCTTTCCCTCATATAGACGCTTTCTGATGCCTCTGCAGCAGACGGCTTTTTGAAAACATAGTGACAAAAGAAGAAATTGCTCAAAACGAGCAATTTCTACTTTTGCCACAATGTTTTCCATTTTTAGTCATAGGTTATCCATTCAATTATAGAGATTTTCTATTTTTTCACAAAATATGTTCAAAGTTGTTTGCTGCAGAATTGTCGTATGAGGGAAAGGGTTAATAATAATACATACTTTATAAGTGTAAGTAATGTGTCTTTTTTCATCCATTGGTCGAGAGTATTATTCATAAAGTGGCTGGAAACAAAAGCTGTAAATGCCCTGTCATGTGGAACAAACACTGTATAGTTTCTGTCCAGCAACAGTTCCTTATCCGATTGGCTGAAACTCTGAAATATAAGAAAGAATAACATTATTTTGCACTTTTTTACCACTCCACTTTCTCTACTGGTATCTTTTCCTGTTTAACCCTTTCCCACATACAACAAATCTTCAGCAGACGACTTTGAAAACAAAGTGACAAAAACCTTAAAAGATAGTTTAATTGTTAAATAAAGTTGAAAACATTGTGGCTCATCATCAGCAATTTCACCTTTGACCACAATGTTTTCAAAAGTCGTCTGCTGCTATTGTGTCAAAATGTGTCTGCAGGTGGGAAAGGTATATTACATGTACACTTATAACAACAGAAATCTGTGTTATTTATAATGGAAGTGTTTAGATATAGCGAAACCACCTAAGATTAGTTTATAATACATGTACATACCGGTAAATATGTACTGAGAAGTCGTAATTTGAAATACCCAGAGATGAGAAAAATCATAGAAATACATGTTATTCCCTTCAGATGTTATCAGGCACCCAGATAAAAGGAAATGACATATTCATATATAAAACAGTCACAACCTACGTAATTATACACATTATCACAAAAAAGGTCCCACAAAAATAGCTACTTTTTTTCAAAATATCATTTATTCGAGAAATGTCACAAATTTTCATTGATTGTATAAAAATAATATATAATTTATATACCATTGTACTTTTAATATGAGAGTTCTCATCCTTTGTAATTTTACGTGCATATCAAAATACAACAGCAGGTCTTTGTTACATGCGTGTTTTTATCACTTGATATAGAATACTTGTATCAAAAATTCAATGGTTAACTCTTTCCCTCATACGACAATTCTGCAGCAGACGACTTTGAACATATTTTGTCAAACATGAGAAAATCTCTTTAATTGAATGGATAACCTATGACAAAAAGTGGAAAACATTGTGGCAAAAGGAGGAATTGCTCGTTTTGAGCAATTTCTTCTTTTGTCACTATGTTTTCAAAAAGCCGTCTACTGCAGAGGCGTCAGAAAGCGTCTATATGAGGGAAAGGTTTAATGAAAGAGCTAATGGTTTTGAGCAATTTCTTCTTTCGTCGCCATGTTTTCAAAAGGCCGTCTGCTGCAGAGGTGTCAGAAAGCGTCAATATGAGGGAAAGGGTTAAATGTAACTAGGATCGATACAAGCGTTAACTCATTCCCACATACAGACGCATCTGTAGCAGATGACTTTTGAAAACATCGAGCAATTTCTCCTTTTGTCACAATATTTTCAACTTTTTTCGATAATGATACCTACAATTATAGAGATTTTCCATATTTTTGAGTAGACATTTTAAAAGTCATCTGCTACAGATTTGCTGTATGTGGGAAAGGGTTAATGCTTTTGATTACAGTAGTTGCATATATACAGAACTATCACTGAATGATTAACCCTTTCACGCAGACAGTAAATCTGTAGCAGATGACATGGAGACAAAAAATGGTTTATACTATTAACCCTTTCACGCTTTCTGAGGCCTCTGCAGCAGACGACTTTTTGAAAACATAGTTACAAAATAAGAAATTGTTCAAGACAAGTAATTTCTCCTTTTGCCACAATGTTTTCTACTTTTAGTCATAGGTTATCCATTCAATTATAGAGATTTTCTTATTTTTTGACAAAATATGTTCAAGGTCGTCTGCTGCAAAATTGCCATATGAGGGAAAGGGTTAACTAAAGTTTTATTATAGAATAACACTGATAACATGGTAGAAATTGGAAACATTGCTCATTATGATTAATTTCTCCTTTTGCCACAATGTTTTAAAAATTCATCTTTTGCAGAGGCCTCAGAAAGTTTCTGTATCCGGGGAACGGTTAGAACTTCTGACATCTTTAACATTTTCCCATATACAACAAATCTAAACCAGATGAGTTTGAAAACATTTAGGCAACAATATTTAAAACTAGAATGGAGTGCTCCGCGGAGCATGTGTGTCACCTGCACCTGCTCATTGAAAGTGTGACGAAAAAGTATGACAGACAGACAGACAAACGGAAGGATGGACAGATGCCGGACATAAAAAAAAGTAATCCCTAAGTGCCTACCATGCTATGCAGGGTGACACAAAAATTGTTTATTAAAGTTTTACTATTGAATAGATTTGAAAATGTTGTGGCAAAAGTAACAAGAGCGCCATGAGGCCCTGGAATCGCTCACCTGAGAATGGGCTATTTAAGACATAACTCTTTCAGCGCCAATGGCAATATCATCAAGACAAACTTTCTGACAAAATTTCAAGCTGCTCAAGTCAAAAATGCAATCTCTATAGTGTAAACTAGATTATTATACAATTTGGCCTAGTGACTTAGTTGTTGACCTGACCTGACCTGTTCCGCTCTATGTGATGATTAACGGAAAGATAACGATGTGTATTCAAGTCTTTTATTACTAGTCTTCAACAGCACCGTAAAAAACTGAAACAAAATAAATGCTTCCTTTAATACCTACTCTATCACTCATTTGCTTGTCTTTATATTTGACTTGTAAAGCCTGCACTGGTAAAACAATGAAAACATCGTGGAGAAATGAGGAATTTCCACTGACAGGCAATGTCCCATCCCCCAACGATGCTTTCATTCCTGTTCAAGGATGACATTATCTATATTTATATCCGAAAGAACATTGCAACAACTGAAGATGCTAAGCAACTATGGAATAAAGAGTTCTGAGAAGAAACGGATGCGTCACCAAACAATGTGAAAAAAGGTGCAAATACGTGCACTTTCTTTAATGCTTATAGTATTAATTACTGAAATTATGAATACTGAATTCAAACATTCAAGAGAATGAAATCGTTGCTCAATACGAGCAACGATTTATTTCCTCGAGAAAGCCCAGAAACGCACAGAATGCTTGACGCGAAAAGTCATGACTGTACGCTAAACACTTTGAATACAAAAAATATAAAGATGCAACAATAACAGTATATACATAACATGTAGCTGCAGAGTGCACTGGCTCTATACAAAAATTGTGGAAGTACTTACGCCGTAATACGTCTGGTCTTGCTCCATAATGATCACTGGTTTAGAAATCAGAAAACATGTGACTTTCTTCTTGGTGCGCGAATCAAGAGCGATAACTGCTCCTTGACCATACCAAAATCAAAGTACTTAAAGTTTATAAAGTAACGATCCAGCACACTCCCAGTCTGATATCCATGATATCATTATATGGATATCACCATCCATTACAAACTGAAATTAATATTAAACTGTCGAAGTACAACATACAGACCGCATAACATGAATGCACTGTGCAAACAACTAATCAATCGCAGACACAATATATGCATGCCATACCCTGCTTAGGGGCTCTTCACATAAGCTTGCCTCCAAAGCCAAAAATGTATAAACTAAGCTCAGTGACTAAGCAAACAAAGTTTAGCACTGAAATATGAAAATGCATGAAAAGAATAGTGAACACATAGGTTTAACAATACTATGAGTACGATGTCATAATGTCGCCAATGATGATTAGAAAAGAATGTTTGTAGAAATTACATCTTGTCAATTATATATTGTCAACAGTCACTCAATAAAAGCACCATTTCTGTTATAGGTCTTGTGTAGGTTACAGTTCTTCCATCTTTCAATATGCGAACTTCTGCTTTCCTTATGTGACCATCTTTTTCACTCTTAATGGCATTTGTGATTACTCCGACACACCAATCACTCCGAGGAAGGTCCTTTTCCTTTAATAGGATAATATCACCATCCCTTAAGTCTGATCTTTCTCTATACCACTTTCGTCTCTTTTGAAGATCCTGAATATAAAACTGTCTCCACTTCTTCCAAAATATGTCAGACAAAACCTGTACATGTTTCCACTGAGCCTTGTACATATCTTTAATATCAACACTTTGACAAAGAATTGGCTCACACTTTGTTTTTTGATTCAACAACATTGATGGACTTAACACAACAGGGTCTGATGGGTCTGTTGATACAGGTACTAAGGGTCTGGAATTTATTATAGCGCAAACTTCCGCCATAAATGTAACAAGGACTTCATGAGTCAGACTCTTGGTCTTATTTTCCTGAAAAATACCATCCAGTACTCTTCGGGTCATGCCTATCATCCTCTCCCAAACCCCACCCATGTGGGAGGAATGGGGCGGATTAAATACCCATGTAATACCAGAATTATGCAAAAAGGTCTTCATCCGACCGCCCTCAACACTGATGGCATCTATATGTAAACTATCAAGAGCCCCAATAAAATTTGTTCCTCTGTCAGAACGAAATTGTTTGACATGACCTCTAAGAGATATGAAGCGTCTCAGTGCATTAATAAAAGAAGAACTACTCATTTCCTCGACAACCTCGATATGTATTGCGCGTGTAGTGAGACAAGTGAAAAGAATGGCCCACCTTTTCGAGTTTGCAACCCCACCCCGAGTCTTTCGCGTAAATACCTGCCAAGGACCGAACGCATCTAAACCTACAAATGTGAAAGGGGGTCCTGGAGTAAGTCTATCCTGAGGCAAGTCTGCCATTAACTGCGACTCTGTTGCACCACGCAGTTTCCTACATTTTACACAGTGATGAATTGCTGATGAAATCAGTCTTTTTGCTCCAACAATCCAATACCCATTACTTCTAACCGCCCCCTCTGTTAAGAGTCTACCTTGGTGTTTTAATCCCTCATGAAAATATCTTACTAAAAGTTTTGCAATGTAGCATTGTCTTGACAAAATGACAGGGTTTGTCTCCTCTAAAGGGAGAGAACTATTCTGCAAACGCCCCTTAACCCTTATGATTCCATGTTCATCAAGATATGGATTGAGACATAGTATTGAACTCTTCCCAAAAATTGGTTTTCTTTTCCGCAATGATTCAAGCTCATCAGCAAACATGCATGATTGCTCTTGTCTAATGATGAAACTCTCAGCATCATTTTTTAGGGATATCTTTTGACTAGGCTCAGTAGACTGGCTGCCAGACTTGACATTTTGTTCTACAATTTTTTTTCTCTTATACCCTCTCACTACATCTATTAAAAGGGCAAATGCCTTGACCAGTCTACCCCAATCAGAAAATCTTTCAAATCTCTTAACAAATTGTTCAGTAAGAACGGATTTTGCAACTTGCACCCTTATTTCTTTATCCTCTTCAGGCATTATTAAGGGAAACCATTCTTTTGCACTTTCAACACAATTTTCAAGTAACCTTTTTGGAGCCGAAATCCATTTCTGATCAACTTCATTAAATGAATTGAGACCCCTAGTTCCACAGTCAGCAGGATTATTCTGACTCGACACATAAAACCACTGGTCATACCTTGATACAATCAAGATTCTTTGTACGCGATTACTCACATAATTGTGAAAGCGCCTAGTTCTATTGTTCAAGTAACCTAAGACAACTCGACTGTCTGTATAGAACTGAATCTTACTCATTTTAACATTCAGACTCTCTTTTACCACTTCTACCAATTGAGTAGCTAATAAGCATGCACATAATTCTAAACGTGGGATTGTGTGACCATGAGAAGGGGCTACCTTCGATTTTCCCATGACAAAACCTGCAAGATTTTTCCTGCCCTGGTCTTTGGCAAGTACATAGACAACAGAGGCAATAGCTTTTTCAGACGCATCTGAAAATATGTGAAACTCTATGTCTGACATTTGACTTAGAGACCCTTTGATGTAACACCTAGGGACTTGGACAGCATTGAGGTTTTTCAAACCGTCCTTCCATTTGACCCATTTGTTTTCAATGTCTGGAGAAAAAGATTCATCCCAATCTTTGCCAGAAGCTACAATGTCCCTCAAAATTAATTTTCCATTAAGAATAATTGGGGAAAGGAAACCAAGGGGGTCAAAAATGCTATTTATAGTGGACAAAATACCCCTTTTAGTTACAGGTTTGTCTGCAAGGTCTGACTTGAAAACAAATGCATCCAAGTTTAAATCCCACTCTAGACCAAGACTGCGCTGAGTAGGCAAATCATTAACATCAAAGTCAATACTTTTAAGATCTAACGCTAAATCTTCCTTATCAAAGGCCTTCATGACTTCAGAGTCATTTGAAGCAATTTTGTGGAGACGTAAGCTATTTTTGCTTAAATCTTTTTGGGTTTTCTTAATCAAAGCTACAGCTTGAGATGGGGAAGATTGAGAAGATAAACCATCATCAACATAAAAATCATTATGAATGAATTTCTTAACTTCCTGAACTGAGTTTTCAACGGACTTCCGCAATGCATATGCTGCAACAGCAGGAGAGGGACTGTTACCGAATACATGCCTGCACATTCTGTATTCGATTATAGGTTTGGTGGGGTCATTACCTTCATACCAAAAAAACCTGAGAAAATTCTTATGCTTGTCGGCCACACTGAAACTATAGAACATCTGTTCAATGTCTACAGTCACAGCCACTGCATCCATCCTAAATCTAATTAGGATACTTAACAGATTATTTGTTAAATCTGGTCCCTGCAATAATACAGAATTCAATGATACCCCCTCAAAGGAAGCAGACGAGTCAAATACAACCCTGACTTTACCCGGCTTTTTTGGATGATATACCCCGAAAATGGGCAAATACCAACATTCCTCATCATGGGTCAAAAGAGGGGCTACCTCTGCATGACCATTATCCAAAACATTTGCCATGAAGCTAACAAAATGGTTCATTTTGGTTGGATTCTTCTGTAGACTGAATTGCAGATTTTTAGCTCTATTTAATGCCTGTATTTTGTTATTAGGTAACTTTTGCCTATGCAACTTAAAGGGAAGAGGTGCAACCCAATGGCCATTTTCTTCAGTCATTTCTTGATCCATAATTTTCAAAAAATCCCTATCTTCAATAGAAAGACCTAATTTTTCATCATCTTTTGACTTAAGGAAAAGAGAATCTGACTGACCTAACTTTATTTCCTTAGATGAAATATAATTCACGCACGGTTCAAAAATTGAAACCCGATCGAAGTCCTTATCCATAAGAACATGTGTTTTGAAATTAGTGACTTTCATTTTAGACTCTTTTGATCTTGGATAATGCCTTTTCCCTAAACAAACTTCACCTATTACCACCCAACCAAACATAAGCCTTTGCGCAAAAGGCTGACCCTTAGAACCTGTGATTTGTTCTTGCACCTGGTGTGCTTCTATTAGGTCTCTACCAATTAATAAGGATATTGCTGCATTTGTTAGCGGAGGTATGTAGCTTGCTATACGTCTGAGGTGAGGAAAGTGTTGTGCTACTTCAGGAGTAGGTATTTCTAGACGATTCTGGGGTATGCTGTTACATTCGAGAACTGTTGGTAAGGCAAGTTCATTTGAGCCGTCAGAAGAGGAAACACACAATGAATTATTTACTTTTCTTCCAGTTATATTATGCGTACCTGAACAAGATGCCATCTGATAAGCGATCCTTTCACTTTTGATGTTAAGTTTGTCCAAAAGATCAGACGTGGCTAGACTGCAGTTGCTCTGGTCGTCCACAATAGCGTAAACAGAAACTGCTTTATCTGGTTTGCCATTGGGGTAAACTTTTACAAGAAATGTCTTAGCACATGATCTGCCCTCGAATTCATTCCCACACAATTCAGTACATTTAACGTTAGCAGTTTTTGTAGAATCTTCACCTTGAAAGGATATCTTAGGCTGGAAATTTGAAGAATGTAAAGCTGTAGGATGCCTAAAACTGCTGCATTTATCACATTTCATCTTAACTTCACAGTTTTTTGCATAATGTTTGTCGGAATCACAGCACTTGTAACAAATTTTCTTCTCTTTTATAAATTGTTTTCGTTCCTGGATATCTCTTTTAGAAAACTCTCGACAATCATTCAATGAATGTTTGGATCCAACATGTAAAGGACATTCTAAGCCAAAGGTGTACTGACCTTCTGTAGAGGCATCTACATCCGTTTTCTTCGTACCTGCGCTTACAGGCCTTTGTACCTTTTGATTCTGCTCCCAGCCATAAGACTTTCCTGATTGCTGAACAAAATTCAAACTCGGATCGTTCAATGTTTTACATATCTTTCTTATGAAACTCACAAAAAATTCAAATGTTGGATACATTGTTTGGTAGGTCTCTTTATAGTTAAATGCTCTATCGATCCATTTTCTCTGAACAAAATTTGGAAGTTTCTGAACAATAGGGTTAATGCCAGATGAAGTGTCAAAATAAGACAGTAGAGATGAATAATTTCTATCTTCTTTCAAAGACTGGATTTCACAAAGTAAATCCAAAAGTTCATAAAATTTCTTGTCGTCTTTAACATTCAATGTTGGAAAGCAAGCCAGTTTCTTCTTCAGTAAACTTTCAATGAGTTCTGGTGCACCAAACCTCTCATCCAATCTCTGCCATATAATGAGCAATGCCTTGTCAGGCCTTCCGGCATTTGAGGTGCTGATGCTTAGAGCCTGTCTCTTAGAGTCACTACTTAAGTGGTTAATAAGAATGTCTAATCTTTCCTGAGGATGAAGGCTTATTTCTTTTAAAGTATTGTTGAAAGAAATCTTCCATGCTTGGTATGTAGATGGGTCATCATTAAATGGTTGAAACCTGGACAGCAGGAGCTCTTTTCGCAATAAAAAACTGGTTAAGTCATTATAACAAGAAGTGGGAGGAGGCATACTCTGCTGGTGAACATGATTAGGTGGAATGGAATCAGGGGGAGGGACTATCGCTGTTGTGTGTGGCTCAAGATCAGGTTCCTCTATAAAATTGTCTTTAACAAAACTCTGGGTTCTATTGAAACTGCTTTCATGTTCCTGTGGAGGTTGAAGTTTAACATTGGTTTCTAAATCTGATAGAGTATCGTCTATAGTGTAATAATCATTCTGATATGCGTTGGCTTCTGCTTCAGCCTCTGCACATAGTTTCTGTTCATTCAACATTTCTAAGTCTATTTTTAACAAGGCCTGTTGTTTTTTAAGAAGTGATTCTTTTTCTAAAAACTGGGCTCGAGCTTTTGCTGCTTCTGCCTTTGCCTTAGCTCTTGCAGCCTCCAAACTGGCCATAGATTTGGCTGAACTGAATATTGACAGATTGCTTCTTGTTGAAAATGTTTCATCTCGCTGTACTGGAGAATCCATTGTCTTCAAAATACAAATAGGACGTGGCTTTTTTACTGTTCCGCTCTATGTGATGATTAACGGAAAGATAACGATGTGTATTCAAGTCTTTTATTACTAGTCTTCAACAGCACCGTAAAAAACTGAAACAAAATAAATGCTTCCTTTAATACCTACTCTATCACTCATTTGCTTGTCTTTATATTTGACTTGTAAAGCCTGCACTGGTAAAACAATGAAAACATCGTGGAGAAATGAGGAATTTCCACTGACAGGCAATGTCCCATCCCCCAACGATGCTTTCATTCCTGTTCAAGGATGACATTATCTATATTTATATCCGAAAGAACATTGCAACAACTGAAGATGCTAAGCAACTATGGAATAAAGAGTTCTGAGAAGAAACGGATGCGTCACCAAACAATGTGAAAAAAGGTGCAAATACGTGCACTTTCTTTAATGCTTATAGTATTAATTACTGAAATTATGAATACTGAATTCAAACATTCAAGAGAATGAAATCGTTGCTCAATACGAGCAACGATTTATTTCCTCGAGAAAGCCCAGAAACGCACAGAATGCTTGACGCGAAAAGTCATGACTGTACGCTAAACACTTTGAATACAAAAAATATAAAGATGCAACAATAACAGTATATACATAACATGTAGCTGCAGAGTGCACTGGCTCTATACAAAAATTGTGGAAGTACTTACGCCGTAATACGTCCGGCCTTGCTCCATAATGATCACTGGTTTAGAAATCAGAAAACATGTGACTTTCTTCTTGGTGCGCGAATCAAGAGCGATAACTGCTCCTTGACCATACCAAAATCAAAGTACTTAAAGTTTATAAAGTAACGATCCAGCACATGACCCATATTCGAACTAACCCTAAATATCATCAAGACAAATATTCTGACAAAGTTTCAACATGCTCAAGCCAAACATGTGGCTTCCAGAGTGTTAACAAGATTTCCCTTAAATTTGGCCTAGTGACCTAGTTTTTGACATGACATGACCCATATTCGAACTTGGCCTAGATATCAGGACTCTGGAAATTTTGAAATCTCAATCAGTCCAGAATATTTTTCACCCCCCCCCCCCCGTTATTTTTTTTTACATTGAAACTCTTTTAAAAACAAATATACACGAATTTCATGTTTATTTCAGGTTACCTTGCATAGATGGTTGCATAACAGTGTCATCGCTCGTTAATGTCAATGTAGAAGTACTTTACAAATCATAATTTTCCAAAATTTGCAGACGAACATAACCGCGCATGTTTCTTTACAATGTGTGTTTACATTGCTCGTTCGTACTTAAGATTGTTCGACCCGCACGTACTAGAAAATTATTGGTTTCGCACAGAAGATATATTTTTCTTATCTGTACGGTTAACTTTGTTTTGTCTACATAAAAATAAAACATTCACTACAAAAAAGGTCTTTGTTGTTTTGGAAATTACCATGACTGAAATAATTAGGGAAAGCCATTTTTTAGGTAAGTACATTTACCCAGCGGAGTAATTATGAACCGGTTTGACCCGGTTCTCTTTGTCAACATAATTAGCGTTGCCAAGCCGGTCATTTGACTTTTTGAACATCGCAAGTAAATTTCGTTGAGCCCTTTCACTAATGTATCGAAGGACAAATTAAATGAAATGAAGTTAAAACTTCTGCCTCATAAAATATACAGTGACAAATTTATTTTTACGACACATTTCGTAAATATCCCTTTTTCCATGCCATCTTGAAAGGGGGTTACAAAGGTCACGTGACCTATGGAAATTCCCTAATAACCCCAACAGCCAATCAGAAGCATGAAATTATTACCGCATGCTTTTAATGGGATTTTCTCGGGTAATTCCGTCATCCATTCATCATCGAGGTGTTCCGATTGGCATTATCTATCAGTTTACACAGGGACCGTGTATATATTGTCCCTGGTTTACACGATTGTCAAAGTTAATTGGATCGATAATCCTGTTTACGTCACGGTAAGTGACTATCTCGAAGGTGTACAGATGACTCTGTTTACAAAGTGACCTGTAGCGGAGGTGTTATATACTTAGCTTTATAGAAATTCCTGGACCGATTTTATATTAGTTTTAATTTATAAAAATTCCTGGACCGATTTAGTTACTAGTTTTAAGATTGAAATAGGTCCGCCGAGTTCAAAATCAGTTTAAACCGGCAATTTATCGGTTTTTCGTAGCCCTGCTAGATATCACCAGGAAAAACTTTCTGATAAAGTTTCAACATGCTCAAGTTTAAAATGTGGCTTCCAGAGTGTTAACAAGATTTTTCTTAAATTTGGCCTAGTGACCTAGTTTTTGACCGGACATGACGCATATTCAAACTTGGCCTAGATATAATCAAGACAAACTTTCTTACAAAGTTTCAACATGCTGTTTAATGCAAGTTTAAAATGTGACTTCCAGAGTGTCAACAAGATTTTCCTTCAATTTGGCCTCGTGACCCGACATGACCTATATTCGAACTTGGTCTAGATATCACTAAGACAAACATTCTGACAAAGTTTCAACATGCTCAAGCCAAAAATGCGGCTTCAAGAGTGTTAACAAGATTATCCTTAATATAGAGATATATGTTCTGATAAACTTTCATGAAGATTGGATGCAAAATGTTGCCACTTGAGTGTTAACAAGCAAATGTTGACGACAGACGATGGACGACGAACGACGGACAAAAGGCGATCACAAAAACTCACCTTGAGCACTTTGTGCTCTGGTGAGCTAAAAATCTATGTAAAATTTAAATGGAATTTACCAAGTGGTACAGGAGGAGATCTGATGTCAATTAAATAATTAATGATGAATGACAGTCAGATGACAATTAGACAACAAACAGTGAGTGATGTGTGAGGGTTCAAGGCTGAAATTTAGCACTATTTATTTTGTTTGTGCATTTCTAAAAGAGATTCAAAAAGTAACATTCCCATGAAGATTGGCTTTAATTGACCAAGCCAAGCATTTTAGGTGGAAAAAAGTCATTAGAAGAAACAAGAGAATATAAGAAATTATTGTCCCATGACAAAATTAATACATAAGGCTATGTAAATGGTTAAAATAGCTATTACATTGAAAATAGTAGCAATCCATGTCAAATTTGTGTTGTCTTTTATGGTCCTGAAGATATTTCCAATGCATGTGTACCCATTCCCGCTGTATCCTTTGTCCACCATACAAGTACAGTTCACTCTCCCGGGCTCTGAACTCATCATACATTTGGCCTGTAAGGTATGTTATAAATATGTTACAAGAGAAAGTTGATGCAACACATCAATGTCGCCGGATATCCATAGTGTAGTGATGCATAACACTATAGTAGTTGAATAAACAGTTATCAACTGAGGGGCATATTGGAACATCAGGGGTGGGGGTCAAGTGAAAATATATCATAACTTGCATTGTTTTGTCAACAAAGTGAATGATAATTGAAGCCTTTCATTGTTTATGATCAATCTCCATTCCAAAGTAGGTTGACCATAAACACAACCAACTAATTATTGATCATAAACAGTAATGGAAATGAGAAATCTTGCCAATCATTAGTCTTAGTATGTATACAGTGCTTTCATTAAGGAATAATTATAAGATTTGTGAATTCCACATACACTTTTCAAGATGTTTGTCAGAATATTTGAATTTTATTCTTTTTCAATAAAACCACAAAACAGACAATTTAGGATTTGCATGCAATAGCAAGTCATTTTACCTTTCCTCTATTAAAGTCAACAGTGGACACCTTTGCAGCAATCTACTTTTAAAACAATGAGATAAGGGTTAAATCGCTGAAGTCATGAGTTTTCTCTTTTTCTAAAAATGATATTAGCTTGGCATCCTAAGTATATCATACTTTAACAAATGTTGAAATGTAGTTCAATATTTATAAATTAGACCACCTTCGAAAAATAATATCAACTAAACAGTTAAATCTCATTGTTATTGTTGTATAATTTAAACTTAATTTTGAACATAAACTGAGCTCTACAACATGTTAATTTATTTTAATTCTTTCCTTCCTTTTTTATAATGAAAATAACAAACTACTCATGTTTTAAAATTATATTATGATGAGCGCCCTTGTGTCAATGATGCATAACAATATGCAGATCGGAAGCAATATGCCTTTAGGGAATTAAATGACACATTTAAAATTGTCAAGGACGAAATAATTTTGTACAAAAGACCCGATTCTTTCTTATTCGCAGAGGTGTCGTTCTTGAAACTCTCTTTATAGGCAGAGAGTGTTCGTTCAAAGTAATTTTTCTATCGGTTTGTTCTTTTCTTCATTTGTTTCGAACCAAATAAACATTTTAAATCACCTACGATTTACTATTTGTAAGCGAGTGTAAAGAGCGGCTCTTTGCAAAGGAGATTGATCTACGCAGTTGGTATTCGCGAGTCACGCTATCAACAGTTTTAGCTTAGAAACATTTCATATTTTAGATATACATGGATAAACATTATAAAATGCCTTCTTCACAAATCAAGACATCTCTTTGAACATGAAAATAACATTCAGTAAGTTAAAATTGCCATTAAAAGGAGAATATTCTAGGTCATTTTCATCTCAATATTTACCACATAACAAACAGTCTGCTTCAAGCAGGTGCGCGTGTATGTAAACAAATTAGACTGTGCGACGTAAAGGTTTTTAGTTATCGCCTTTTGAGTACATGTAGTATATAGTGTAAAACAAGCAAATTCATGAAATTTATATCCCCCGCATGCAGGAAATATTGTAGGAAAATGTTGTGGTTAGGTTTCAACATGTCAGTAGACTTTTTATTGAACATGTATTACAGGGTAAATTAAACGAACTTGGCCTAGGTTGTTACCAAGTTTGTGGCAGTTATTGCACGGAAACAGCAAGAAATGACTTTTTTTGTTAAATAAGGGGCCATAACTCCACCGAATAAAGTCCGCCAAAAGTGACGATCAAACTAGGCCTAGCCTTTAAGGCATTTAACCTTGTTACCAAGTTTTAAAAAAAAAACGGTTCACATTTGTGGCAGTTATTGCACGGAAACAGCAAGAAACAACATTTTTTGTTAAATAAGGGGCCATAACTCCACCGAATAAAGTCCGCCGAAAGTGACGATCGAACTTGGCCTAGCCCCTAAGGCATTTAACCTTGTTACCAAGTTTGAAAAAAAAAAATCACATTTGTGGCAGTTATTGCACGGAAACAGCAAGAAACAACATTTTTTGTTGAATAAGGGTCCATAACTCCACCGAATAAAGTCCCCCGAAAGTGATGATCAAACTTGGCCTAGCCCTTAAGGCATTTAACCTTGTTACCAAGTTTGAAAAAAAACGGTTCACATTTGTGGCAGTTATTGCACGGAAACAGCAATTAACGACTTTTTTTGTTAAATAAAGGGCCATAACTCCACCAAATAAAGTCCGCCGAAAGTGACGATCAAACTTGGCCTAGCCCTTAAGGCATTTAACCTTGTTACTAAGTTTGAAAGAAAACGGTTCACATTTGTGGCAGTTATTGCACGGAAACAGCAAGAAACGACATTTTGTGTTAAATAAGGGGCCATAACTCCACTAAATAAAGTCCGCCGAAAGTGATGATCGAACATTGGTTCACATTTGTGGCAGTTATTGCACGGAAACGAAGGGTGACAGACAGACAGACAGACAGACAGACGGACAGACGGACAGACGGACGGACAGACAGACGGACAAACCGAAATTAATAACCCCCCTTTTTTTCTTCGAAAAAGCGGGGGATAATAAAGTATACCATTCTAGCTAATAGGGACTGTTTTGTCTTCGTAAATAAAACAAAAAAACATAAATGGGAGTCAAAATAAAGAAACTGAAAATACCTAAAACATCAGAATATTTATTTTATTTTATATGTGTCATTACTTAGTGTTTTTAAACAAACACAATTGTAATATGTTCAAGACATCTAAATGTGTTTCTTTCTAATAATAATCCCCCCTCCCATGTGATTTCCGAAAACCTATTAAAAATAGAAGTCGCAGGCTTCTGCCCGGCGACTAATAAATCATTACCTTATAAAGTCAACTTAGGACACACTTTCAGCAAATGAATTTTGGAAACATAGTGTGAAAAGGAGAAAATGGTTTAATAACAAGAGGACCATGATGGGCCTTAATCGTTCACATGTTTTTATAGTAATCACAGTTTTTAATATTCTTATAATATGCATACAATGAAAATAAGCAACGCCCTCCTGGTGGTCATTATCAATGGATCAACAATTTCAACAATCTCAGTAGAGGGTCACCCGAGATGTATTATTTTAAAACCAGGCCTGTATGTTTTTACACATAAGGAAAACAAGCCCTATCCCTGATGGCCATGGTTTTTATTTGAACAATCTTGGAAAAGGGACACCCTAGTAACCTTGGGCCATATTACTTTCTAATCTGGCCAGTGCTTTTGTACAAGAGGCCCATGACGGCCCTGGATCGCTTACCTGTTTTTTTTTTCTTCACTTTAGCCATATAAGCCAGCCCCTTGGCGGCCATAGTTTTCGGCCTATCAATATGGCTTGAAGGGATCTGATAGAGGGTCACCCTAGGAACATTTCTACATAATTATCTGAAAAACGGCCTGACACTTTCGTCGGAGAAGATTTTTTAAGTTTTCACTAAAGCCATATAAGGCAAAATAGCCCGGCCTTTGGTGGCCATGTTTTTTCCGACCCTTCAACATGGCTTGAAGGAATCTGATAGTGGGTCAACCTAGGAACATTTCTACAAAATTATTTGAAAATCAGCCTGACACTTTTGGAGAAGAAGATTTTTTCAGTTTTCACTATATATATGAGGCAAAAAAAAACCGCCCCCTGGTGGCCATGTTTTTTTATCAATCAACATGACTTGAAGGAATCTGATAGAGGTTCACCCAAGGAAAATTTATACAAAATTATTTGAAAATCAGCCAACCAGTTTAGGAGAAAAGTTCTTTTTTTTTTGGTTGCCATGGAAACCAGATTTCAGCATGGATTCCAAAGATTTGAAGTATTCTGGTGAGGACGTTGAGAGGATGCTTTCTGTGAAGTTTCACCACAATTGACAAACTGGTTACAGAGGAGAAGCTATTGACGCATTACAGACAAAAGGCGATCACAATAACTCACCTGAAGTGCTCAGGTGAGCTAAAAAAACAAGCCCTGCCCCCTGGTGACCATGTTTTTCAATGAATCAGAATAATTTGAAAAAATATTGGTAGAGTGTCACCCAAAAAGATTTTTTTAAGTTTCACTTTATATATATATAAGGAGTACAAGCCCCGCCGGCCCAATTTTTCATCAGAACTGAATGATTTGAACTCTCTTAGTAAAGGGTCATCCAAGGAACATTTGTGCAAAACAATTTTAAAATCGGGCCTGTATCTTTGGACCGAAACATTTTTTGAGTTTAGGCAATTTTCCATTTTCTTGGCCAGTACCTTTGGACAACAATATTTATATCCATATAAGGAAAACAAGCCCTGCCGCCAATCTTGGGCCAAGGAACATTGTTGCAAAATAATTTTAAAAGCGGGCCTCACTGTACTTTAGAGAAAAGAATAGTTTTGGCACTTTTTCCATTTTCTGGGCCAGTACCTTTGGACAAGAAGATTTTAAAGTTTTCACTATATATCCATATATATGAAAATAAGCCCTGCCCCCTGGCAGCCATGTTTTTTAATGGATTGGAAACATGTGAACAATCTTGGTAGAGGGTAAGCCAAGGTACATTTGGCAAAATAAATTTCAAATTGGGCCTGTACTTTTGGATAAGAAGTTTTAAAATTGTTGTCATATTTCCCCTTTTCCGATGTTGCAGAAACCAAAATTCAGCATGGAATTGAATTCGTTGAACAGCTTAGAAAAAGGACTACATAAAGAACATTTCTGTTAAATCATTTTGAAATCGGTCCAAAGGTTAAGGAGGAGAGCGTGTGTTTGTACAGACTACAACAACAATGATGCCGCGTCAGCTTCTTGCTCAGGCGAGTCATGCTTACCTGATTTAATAGTACTTAAATAGTTTGTAAAGATTTTACTTTATATATATATATAAAATACACAAATGTATACCATATAAGCCAAAATTAGCACAAACCCATTGCAGCCATGTTGTTCAACAGATCGGAATAATTTGAACAATCTTTGTAAAGGGTCACGCGTGGAACAATTTTGCCAAACTACTTTTGGACAAAGCAACCCAGTATGGCATGGAATTCAATTTATTCAGCAATTATTATTGAAGGACATCACCTTAGGTATATTCCTCTAAAGTTTATTTGAAATTGGCCCAGTTGTTTAGGAGGAGATGTAATTTAAACTTTCACACATACAACAAACCTGCAGTAGACGACTTCGAAAATATCTAATCAAAAGTAAAGAATTTTATAATTATTGTTTAGAGTTGAAAACATTAAGGCAAAAGGAGAAATCGCTCATTATGAGATCTTTCTCCTTTTGCTACAATATGTGTTTGAAAGACGTCTGCTGCAGAGGCTTCAGCAAGCATCTGTTTGTTGTAAAAGGTTAGATAAAATGTTGGAGGATGACGCACAAAATCCTATAGACTCCAAGGATTCTTATAGCTCACTACATAGCCTTCTATTCAATACGTTTTACCCGTTTACGATTTATCTGCACTCCAATGTATTAGCATTTTCTCCTTTCAACAATGACTTCAAATCTGCATCAAAATAATTCTTCAAATTTCACAGAGTATACAGTTATTCATACAGAGTTTTCAAAGCAGACAATTTTAAACAGTTTCTCATATGCTTACTCATTTTGATGCCTCCGTAGCAGGGAACATTTGAAAATGTTGTGGAAAATGCAGTGATTGATCATGATGAGCAATCTTTTCTTTTTAACCCTTTCCCTCATATAGACGCTTTCTGACACCTCTGCAGCAGACGGCTTTTTGAAAACATAGTGACAAAAGAAAAAATTGCACAAAACGTGCAATTTCTCCTTTTGCCACAATGTTTTCCACTTTTTGTCATAGGTTATCCATTCAATTATGGAGATTTTCTATGTTTTGACAAAATACGTTCAAAGTCGTCTGCTGCAAAATTGTTGTATGAGGGAAAGGGTTAAAGCAATACTTTCATTAGTGGAGAACTTCTTTATTTTTGCCTAAATATTTTCAAAGATGTCTTCTGCAGATCTTTCGAATGTGCGAAAGGGAGGGATGAAAACCATTCCAGCTAAAAAGTTAACAATTCAACTGAAACAGCCATTATGTTAAAGTGTAACTTTTCTTTCAACAAAGGGTGGTAATCCAATATGAATATCCTGAATTGTTTTTGTCCAAGTTATCTTGAATTGATTATCTATGTGCTTGACATTTGTAGATTTTAGATTTGTTTCTTCGAATGATGTTTTATGCATCCTTGTACAGTATTTCAGAAGTATCATGGCATTTCTGGGGCAAATCAACACTCCTACAGGTATTATTTATTCTGACATCAGTTATAATGCTATTCCTGCAAATCTGAGTGTCGAGGAAGGCGGCGATTCTACCATTTGAAAAAACTTTGGTATAACTCAACAGGGATTGAAGACATTTATAGAGTCATCTGCATTGAAAACATCTGATAAATATCAGTTAAAACTTTTAAGTCCTTTGAAGATATTTATTTCTATTGTTAGCTCTGGTGGCCATCTTGTGCAACAGGGTAGAAATATTTGAACAATTGGGTATGGAACTACTAAAGAAAATTTGTGTAAAATTATTTTGAAATTGGGCAAGTGGTTTAGGAAGAGATGTCAGAAAAACAATTTTTCATTTTTAGCTCTGGCAGGCATCTTTACAGTGGAACAGAATGGTTTTAACAAGTTTGGAAGAGGGTTTCCCAAATAACATTTGTTTGAAATTATTTTTAAATTTGGTCAAAGATTAAAGTGATTTTGGCTTGCATCTTGTGCAACAAAGCAAAACAATTTTAAGTTGGCTTATCATGGAACATTTGTGTCAAATATTTTGGAAATTTGGTCTGTGAGCTGCTTTTATTAGTTGGATAGAGTTTAGCAAGGTTTTACTGCCATAAAGAAAATTGAATTTTGTATGAAATTATTTTGAAATTAAACAATTCAGGCTATACTACAAGAGGACCATGTTTTCCCTGCAAGTACCACTGCTCTGTGTGTAAAGGTTTTGATGAATAATACACATATATAAGAATTAATTTGATAATCCAGATAAAAAAACCTCTAGTGTTGCAAGATTTCACTTAGATTTGTTTAAGAACCACCATTACCAATATGTGAACTTACCCTAGTAATCATCAAAACAAACATTATGACATGCTCTAGCAAAAAGGAAGCCTTTTCAGTGACCACAAGATTTAACAAAAAAAATACCTAGTGGCTTAGTTTTTTAACAAACATGACATTTGTCCTTAGCCTAAATGTGATCAAATTAACATTTTGACCAAATGTCCACATGTTGAATTCAATAATGTGGTAGTTAGAGTGTCTGCAAGAATTTTATTAAATGTTTGCCTTTTGACCTGGTTTTTGACCCAAACTAACACCTATTTAAGCTGAGCCTAGTAGTCATCATTGAGCCTATCATTCCTATAAAATTGACATTCTTAGGCAAAAATGTGGTATCTAGATTATCCACAAGATTTTTTCTTGAATTTGGTCAATTGACTAGTAAACAAACACTTTATTCTTTTCTTTAGTATGTTGTGCTCAATTGTGTTAATTATACCAACACAAAGAGGTATTTTTATAATCAGTTACCTTTTGGTGACAGCCCCCATTTTCAACTGCACACATGTCATCATACACACACACACTTATACCATCACCTTGGTAACCCTCATGACAACGACAAACATGCTGTAATAAATAATATATTACAACTGAATAACAAAATTCTTTGTCATAGAAAAACACAGAGCAGGCAATTTGACCTTTGTATTTAAATTCTATTGTAAATAAAAATCTACTTTCCCGACTTAGTAACCTGATCAGAAAATATTGTGCTAAGACTGTGCTCTTACCTGTTAACAATTGTTAGCATCTGAAAGATGATCAATAATATCATCTATACATTGGACTCATTTTGAAAGTTATTGCCATCAAAGAGACAGTTTTCATGTGGCTGATGGCTGATACTTGATGTCAGATGTGACATATATTGTTCCTTTCTGACAAATTTGGAATTATTGTCATAACAAGACATATTTAACAAACATATGCTCTCTTCTTTTTGTGTTCAAGGTCATTGTGACTTTGACCGATTACCTCAAATCATAAGGGATTTTCTACTGGCCCTTGCCCAACCTTCCTTCCAAGTTTCAGTACTTTAGGTCCAAGCATTATCCAGTTATCAATCAGACAATCTTTGGTCTACAAACAGACAGACCAACTGACATGTGAAAAGCAATATGAGCCGTCTTCTTCAAACAGGGGGGTATACTTAGAATGAATGTATAAACATTCACCTAAAATAATACTTTAACAGACATCTGCTTTAATAACATATGAGGAACACGTAATGGAACATCTTGGTAATTCGAAAATTAATTTTGAAACAAATTGAGTTAAGAACATCATGGAAAAAAGAAAACATTGCTTGTTTTGTGCAATGCTTCCTTTTCCCCTATTAATACCACATACATTCAGCTGCATATAAAATCATTCATAAGTTGTCTGTATCAGGTAAATGATTACATAAAGGTGTGTTTACTTTCAGGAGTTAAAACCATTGACCATCCTCCTTAATTTCTTTTTTAATTCATCATAAAATCAAACTTGTCTATTCCAGATGTTGCTCATTTCTAAAAAGCAGACATCTTCTTGAAGAGATAAACAGAAATTATACCACCATGTGATCCTCGACATCCCAGTTTGACCTTCGGCTTGAAGTGATATGAGTGAAACCTTTGCTTTTCACATTGTCTCATTGAAGTTGACTTCTAATATACTTACACTACCAGGAAAAGTTTCTACACAAGCTGCATTTTTATGACAGTTGCCATGGTCACGACAAGTAGAAGCTGGATAACAGTAAGTGCCATCTCCAACCCATCCTTCATTGCATGTACAGTTGTTGGATCCTGGTCCTGTCTTTTCACAAGATGCCTAGAAACATGATTTGAATTGAGAATAAGTCTTGGTCTGCTAAAATAAACTTATTTTGGTAACTTTGAAGCCTGCAACTTTTGAAAATTTATAAGAAAAGGAGAAAAGTTATTGCCCTTTAAGTCAAGCACTAATAGTTCCATTGGTAATAACGATGGATTTCTACTCAGGGGTTAGCCAAAAGTATGTGGAGAAGGTTGTGTTATGCAAGAGAGACAAGACAAGTATGCATAGGTGGAATGGTAATCATAAAATGGCTGAAAGCTGTTCAAAAGAGAACTTAAGATTGACACAACCTTTGTGCATTTTTTTTTAATCAATAATCCTTTTCCGAATTTGACACTTTTTGATGCATCTGAAGAAGACGACATTGAAAATGTTGTGGCAAAAGGGGAAAATGCTATCAAAGTTTTCACCTCTATTCCATAACTATATTTTTTCTATAAGATAATACCCATATTTTAGCCTATGTATTTTCTAAGTCATCGCTATGGATTTAAAATGTTTTTAGGATATGGATAAACTGGTAAAGTCTCAATTATCTTAGACAAGAGTGAAGTAGGCCATCAATCCAGGGGTTGTCAGTTTGAACCTGAACTTGGCCAACAATCTTTCCAACATTTGGCAAAACTTAAGTGACAAGCATTCTTCTTCTTCCCCCAATGGGCTAACAGTCTATTTGGAAAAGCAGCCAGTTACTTGGAAAGACTGTTATGTGGAGTAAAAGCAATTAAACACATGGGTAAGTGAATTTGCCACCGCGATATGACTGAAATTTTGTTGAAAATGGTGTTTAAATACAATCAATAAAGTTAGCCTACCTGTGTATGACAGCCACCAAAGCTGGGCATCTGGCAGGGATCTATCTCAGTACACATGGTCTCTCCATCCCCTGTAAATCCTTCATCACAGAGGCACCTATGAATGACAAATAAAGACAAATAAAGACCCATTGTAAGCACAACGCCAGAACAAAATGACAATTTTATTTTTTATGAACAGTAAAATCAACCCTTTCCCACACACACAATATCTGCAACAGATGACTTTAAAAAACACCAAGGCAGAAACATGGATGTTTTTTTATAAATGAAAGTATAATTATTGAATACAGAAACTGCCTCCTTTTGCCACAATGTTTTCGATATGTTTCTAAATACATCTGCATGAAGGAAAGAGCTATGATACCTCAATAGTCTAAAATAGTTTCAATAGTATTTTTTTGAAAATAAATTTTATTGTGCATATAATATTATTATGACATTTTGTTGCCCTAGTTATACAATGTTTTCTACTTTGTCTTAACCCATTCCCTCATATAGACGCTTTCTGATGCCTCTGCAGAGATCCATTCAATTATAGAGATTTTCTTTTTTTTGACAAAATATGTTTAAGTCGTCTGCTGCAGAATTGTTGTATGAGGGAAAGGGTTAATAGTAATTTTTTTTGCCGAGGCTATGTCATAAAGGTTAAGGTGATAAAAGATCTGCATCATTACTGCCCCAATCAAATTAAAACTGACTGTCAGTGGTCTATTGAAAGATGCTACAACTACTTGGTGAACAATGCCTATCTGGATCAGACTGCACAGACACACAGGCTGATCTTAATCATTATGTTCACATAATTTTTCTCCAAGGTTATTATCTTTGGAGCAATACTTATGTAATAATTACATGTAAAACCACTATCAGGAGGAAGATGTGAGAATATTAACCCTCTCCCACATACAATAAATCTGCAGCAGACGGCTTTGAACTCCTTTAGTCTGAACTATGGAAGCGCTATATAATTGAGGGAATTAGTATTGAATAGAGTTGAAAACATTTTGGGAAAAGGAGAAATTGCTCTTTCTGAGCAATTTCTATTTTGATCCCAAACCAAAATACTAGCTTGCAGCAAGCTCATGACAAGTGTGCCACAAGCTAGCGCAAGCTTACTGTAATTTTATTAAGATCACAGTCCTAGAATATTATGCTTGCAGGTGTCGCAAGGAAATTAAGCTTGGGGAAAGTTCTTGTTTCGCAAACTTCCCGCAAACTTAGAATCAGTTAAGTTTGCGACAAGCTTTCAGTTTTGCAACACCAGGGAGTTGAGAATTTTGAAATTTACAAAATTGAGGCTTACCATGTGCCAGTTAGAATTTAGGCAATGTTTCACAAAATTGTCGGTTATCACAGATTGTCAGCAAATAATATTTTCATAGTGACTTGTAAATAGCTATTAGAAAAAACTTCTACAAGTTGGTAAATTGAAACACTTGAAAGGTAAACTTATTATGTTAATGACTGCTTATTCATTGATTTGTAGTGAAAATACATATGTAGGAAAGGGTTCACATTAAAAATATCATTTATCCGTATTTTCAATTTAAACAAAAAATAATCAAAACAAGAGGGCCATGATGGCCCTATATTGCTCACCTGATTTAATAGAACTTCAATAGTTTTCAAAGTTTTTACTCTATACATATAAGGAAAACAAGCAACCCCCCTGCATGGTGGCCATGTTTTTGAATGGATCGGATTTATTTGAATAACCTTGGAAGAAGGTCACCCAAGGAACATTTGTGCAAAATAATTTTTTAATTCAGGCAGGTGCTTTTGGACAAGAAGATTTTTAAAGTTTTAACAATGCACATATAAGGAAACAAGCTTCGAACCCTCGCGGCCATGTTTTCAACGGATCGGAAATATTTGAACAAGCTTGGTAAAGGGTGGGTGCCCCAGGGAACATTTGTGCAAAATAATTTTCAAATCGGACCAGTACTTTTGGACAAGAAGATTTTTAAACTTTTAACAATGCAAATATAAGGAAAACAAGCTTCCATCCCTTGCGGCCATGTTTTCAACGGATCGGAAATATTTGAACAATCTTGGTAAAGGGTGCCCCAAGGAACATTTGTGCAAAATAATTTTCAAATCAGGCCAGTACTTTTGGACAAGAAGATTTTTAAACTTTTAACAATGCAAATATAAGGAAAACAAGCTCCGCTCCTTGGATGCCATGTTTTTCAACGGATGGAAAATATTTGAACAATCTTGGTAAAGGGTGCCCCAAGGAACATTTGTTTAAAATAATTTTCAAATCGGGCCAGTACTTTTGGACAAGAAGATTTTTAAAGTTTTAACAATGCACATATAAGGAAAACAAGCTCCGCCCCCTGGCGGCCATGTTTTTCAACGGATTGGAAATATTTGAATAATCTTGGTAAAGGGTGCCCCAAGGACCATTTGTGCAAAATAATTTTAAATCGGGCCAGTACTTTTGGACAAGAAGATTTTTAATTTTTTAACAATGCACATAAAAGGAAAATAAGCTCCGCCCCTTGGCTGCCATGTTTTTCAACAGATCGGAAATATTTAAACAATCGTGGTAGAGGGTACCCCAAGGAACATTTGTGCAAAATAATTTTCAAATCGGGCCAGTACTTTTGGACAAGAAGATTTTTTAAGTTTTGGCAATTTTCCCCTTTTCTGATGCCGCAGCAACCAAAGTTCTACTTGGAATTAAATTCTTTGAACAGCTTTGAAAGAAGACCACCTAAGGACCTTTCCTGTAAAGTTATTTTGAAATCTGTCCATTGGTTTAGTATGAGAAGTCATTTGTAGGAAATTGTTAACAGGCGGAGACAACGGACGGTGAGTGGTCACAAAAGCTAACCTGGCACTTCGTGCTTAGGTGTGCTAAAAATTATTGCAATATGCTATTGGATGTAAATTGAAATATTTGGCAATTTTTCAATTTTTTCTATTAACCTTTACCCACATAAAGACACTTTCTCACGTTTCTGCAGCACACACCTTTTGAAAAAAATTATGACTAAAGGAGAATTTGTTTATATTGACCAATTTCTCCTTTTGTCACAATGTTTGCAACCCTATATATATTCTATAACTAAACTTTTGTATAAATATATTTTCAATATTTTTCTCCTGCTTATTTCAGTCATCTGATTTATTGTGTGTGAGACAGGCTTAAGGTTGCGAGCTTGTGCGCTCTTAACACAGTGAAATGAGTCTCTTAAGATTGGTTTTCAGTATTATTCCAGTTGCAAGCTTTCAAAGTCTTGCAAGCATGTAAGCTTGTGACTTGTGCAATCTTGTCATGGTTGCGCAATATGCACATAATTAACGAAATTGACAATGCACAAGACATAATCATTGGAACACATCACATAATGTTGGGTATACATAACGCAATGGAGAATGCACAATACATATTGATCAGAAACATCACGTAATGATCGGTACATATATCAAAATGGTGAATGCACAAGAGACAATGCTTGGTATACATCACATACTCAATTATGCCCATAAAAATTGGATAGTGTACAGGGTAGAATGACTGGAAAGCATCACATAACGAAGTTTGTACATAACTAAGTCAAGAATAGACAATGTATAATGATCGGTACACATGATACATCGAGAATGCACACAAGATGATGCTTGGTACACATCACATAATCAATTATGCAAATAAAGAAATGGAGAATACACAAGACATAGTGACTGATACACATCACATGATGCTGTGTGTACATATAAGAACGTATATTGCACATAACACAACACCGTGTACACATCACAATAAGATAATTGCATAATTATAATATAATGAAGTATGCACATAACGAATTAGAGAAGGCATAAGACACAACGATCAGTACAGATCACATAATGAGGTATATTCATAACGAAATGGAGAATTCGTAAGACACAACAATCAGTATACACATAATGTAACGGAGTGTGCATATAATAACGCAACAGATTATGCACCTAACATATAGATCAGTGTAAATAGCATAAAGGTGTTTGGCATGATAGTGTAAAGACTACACAGAATACAAACAAATACTGTAAAATGAGAAGTTGTTCCATTCCATACAGTAAGCTTCTAGAGAGCTGTCATGACAAAGGACTATAAGAGTTTGTATTAGGTTGTTACTGACATTAAGTTCAAAATATTTTGAGGCCAGTTTTTGGTATGGTTCCACTCCTATACTGTTATCACAGTCTTAGACCTTAACCTTTTGCCACATACAACATATCTGCAGCAAACGACTTTGAAAACATAATGGTGAAAATAAGGAAAATCTCGAGAAATAAAAGTTAAATTACTTAATTGACTTGACAAAATTGAGACAAAGCCTGAGCAATTTCTCTTTTAGTCCCAATGTGTTTAAAAGTCATCTGTATGTGGGAAATGGATAATACTTTTTAAAACCTATTTAAATCGATCCAATCAAAACTCACTTTTTACTATCTGCACTGATTTCCAAACAAATGGCGTGTATATGGCAATGTATTGCCGCTTGTTGTGCTGTTTCTCCACACTGATGAAACTGTTTATCGCAGTTCTCTCCCTTGATTGCATGGTGATTACAATGACATCTTCCATCACCAGAGGGCCCAGTGCTACATGTCCCCTTCACACATGTGCATTCTGCAGAAGAAAAAGAGCCACACATCAACATCAATCATACTGGTGGAAATGTGTTTTTAACCATTTATCTGATACAACACTCAACAAGACAATTGCTTGGAAGCATATGAGGCAAAAACTAAATTTGAAAGTACAATTTTAATAATATATTGAAAATATTGTAAAACAAGAGGGCCATGATGGCCCTGGATCGCTCACCTTAATTATACAATGTACTGCAATGCAAAACACATCAAGACAATTATTCTGAATGCAACCTCCACAGTGCTAACAATATTTTCGTTCATTTGGCCTAGTGATCTATATTTTTTTTACCTGATATGACCCATATTCCAACATGGACTAGATATCATCAAGACAGTATTCTGACGTTTCAACTTGCTCAAAGTAAAAATGCGGCCTCCGGAGTTTGAACCATATTTTCCTTTATTGACCTAGTTTCTGATCCAATATGACCCATATTCGAACTTGACCTAGATATAATTCAGACAAACAATCTGACCAAATTTCATGCTGCTGAAGCAAAAAAATGTGGCATCCAAAGTTTTCACAAGATTTTCCTTCAATTTGATCTAGTGACCTAGTTTTTGACCCATTATGACCCATATTCAAACTTGGCCTACATATCATCAAGAAAAACATTCTGATAAAGTTTCATCATGCTGAAATTTAAAATGCGGCATCCAAAGTGTTAACAAGATTTTCCTTCAATTTGACCTAGTGACCTAGTTTTTGACCCTGCTGACCCTTATTCAAACTTGGCCTAAATATCATTCAGCTCAACATTCTGACCAAATTTCAAGCCACTGAAGCAAAACATGTGACTTCTACAGAGTTAACAAGATTTTCCCTTAATTTGGCCTTGTGACCTAGTTTCTGATCCAATATGACCCATATTTAAACTTGACCTAGATATCATTCAGCTCAACATTCTGAACAAATTTCAAGTTGCTGAAGCAAAAAATGCGGCATCCAAAGTGTTAACAAGATTTTCCTTCAATTTGACCTAGTGACCTAGTTTTTGACCCGGCATAACCCATATTCAAACTTGACCTAGATATTTTTAAGACAAACATTCTGACAAAATTTCAAATTGCTTAAGCAAAAATTGCGACCTCTGGAGTGTTAACAAGATTTTCCTTCAATTTGACCAAGTGACCTACTTTTTGACCCAACATGACCCATGTTCAAACTTGACCTACATATCATTAAGACAAACATTCTGATAAAGTTTCAACAAGCTCAAGTTGAAAATGTGGCCTCCAGAGTGTTAACAAGATTTCCCTTCAATTCAACCTAGTGACCTAGTTTTTGACCTCATATGGCCCAGTTTCGAACTTGTCCAAGATTTTATGGAGATGAACGTTCTGATAAACTTTCATGAAGATTGGATGCAAAATGTAGCCTGTAGAGTGTTAACAAGCTCAAATGTTGACGACGCACGATGGACGGACGCCGGACAAAATGTGATCCTAATAGCTCACCTTGCACTTCGTGCATAGGTGAGCTAAAAAAGGCAATCTTTTGGAAATTTTCAACAGTATTTTTAGCTCTACTGGCCAAAGGCCAGAAGGGCTTATGTCGTGGCGATGTGTCCGTCGTCCGTGCGTGCGTGCGTGCGTGCGTCCGTAAACAATTTCTTGTTAACACGATACAGTCTTCACTTTTGATTGTATCTCAACCAAACTTATACAGTAGTTAGATATCCATGAGAGCTCGGTTCCTTTCGAAAACCAGCCAGATCCGCCCATGCATGACTGGATTATGGCCCTTGAAATGGTCAAAATTGCTATAAAAGAGCTTGTTAACACGATACAGTCTTCACTTTTAATTGTATCTCAACCAAACTTATACAGTAGTTAGATATCCATGAGAGCTCGGTTCCTTTCGGAAACCAGCCAGATCCGCCCATGCATGACTGGATTATGGCCCTTGAAATGGTCAAAATTGCTATAAAAGAGCTTGTTAACACGATACAGTCTTCACTTTTAATTGTATCTCAACCAAACTTATACAGTAGTTAGATATTCATGAGAGCTCGGTTCCTTTCGAAAACCAGCCAGATCCGCCCATGCAAGACTGGATTATGGCCCTTGAAATGGTCAAAATTGCTATAAAAGAGCTTGTTAACACGATACAGTCTTCACTTTTGATTGTATCTCAACTAAACTTATACAGTAGTTAGATATCTATGAGAGCTCGGTTCCTTTTGAAAACCAGTTAGATCCGCCCATGCAAGACTGGATTATGGCCCTTGAAATGGTCAAAATTGCTATAAAAGAGCTTGTTAACACGATACAGTCTTCACGTTTGATTGTATCTCAACCAAACTTATACAGTAGTTAGATATCCATGAGAGCTCGGTTCCTTTTGAAAACCAGCTAGATCCGCCCATGCATGACTGGATTATGGCCCTTGAAATGGTCAAAACTGCTATAAAAGAACTTTTTAACACGATACGTAGTCTTCACTTTTGATTGTATCTCAACCAAACTTATACAGTAGTAAGATATCCATGAGAGCTCGGTTCCTTTCCTAAACCAGCCAGATCCGCCCATGCAAGACTGGATTATGGCCCTTGAAATTGTCCAAATTGCTATAATTGAGCATGTGAACACAATAGAGGCTCCATTTACTATCTGATCTTCACCAAACTTAGATAGTAGTTAAATATTGATGAGAGCTTGGTTCCTTTTGAAAACCAGCTAGATCCGCCCATGCAAGACTGGATTATGGCCCATGAAATTGTAAAAATTGCTATAATACAGCTTGTGAACACAAAAGAGCCTCCATTTACTATCCGATCTTCACCATACATACATGCTCTGGATTGAAAATGACCAAAGAACCATACCAGTAGAGCATAGGCCCTCATGGGCCTCTTGTTTTCTAAATCAACTGAGCAATGCATAGTTCTAAAAATCATCATTTCTGAGATGCTTTCAAGAACATTTAAAGCAAATTTGTTGTATGAAGGAAAGTGTTGAAGAAGAAGGTATATAATAGCTTTTTAACCTTCAAACCCTTTTCGTCAAAAAATAACTCGTCAACCGCAATTTCTCCTTTTTCCACAAAATTTTCAAAAGTCTACTGCAGATGCCTCAAAATGTGTAGGGAAAGGCTTATTAACCCTTTCCCTCATATGGCAATTCTGCAGCAGATGACTTTGAACGTATTTTGTCAAAAAATGGAAAATCTCCATTATTGAATGGATAACCTATGACAAAAAGTGGAAAACATTGTGGCAAAAGGAGAAATTGCACGTTTTGTGCAATTTCTTCTTTTGTCACTATGTTTTCAAAAAGCTGTCTGCTGCAGAGGCGTCTAAAAGTGTCTATATGAGGGAAAGGGTTAAAGGTCTGATTCAATGGCATTTAAAGCTAGTAGATATCTGAGACAAGTTCCATAGACAGCAAGGTTGAATTCCGCGAAAAAAATCATCACTTTTTATAAGAAAAATACTTTGTAAAATAATCAGTTCATTTGATATTCTATACTCTGATATATAGGAACATAAATTATCAAACTATGAAATGTGTTTATTAAAAAGGGATGATGAATATCTCTAAAATATCTTGTATATATTTCATCCTTTTTCTTTTGACCCTTTCCCATTTACAATCAGCAGCAAAACGACTTTGAAATAATTGTGGTAAAAATATGAAAATCTTTCAATAAGGAAAGACAAGAGAAAGTTGATGCAAGGCATCAATGTCGCCGGAAAAGACTGCATTGATTTATTTATGTATTCTTGACTTTCCTTAGTCTATTCAAACATTTGCTTATAAATTTTATATTCATACCTATACATTAGGGTATCTATAAAAAATTAACGAAATGTGTACACATTTATCTTGGCTTAAATTTAATTTTGCTGTTGTTACTTATTTAAATAATAGTATTCATTCATATAATTTCAATGTTTGTCAATCTTATTCGAATCACAAGGTAAATATCCTGGTATTGCTTTAAAGGGAGGTAATTTGAAGAAAACAAAAGTCTTCAAAAGGAGAAATATATCAGCATTCATTACCGTCTACAGTTTAAATTGTTCTATTGTTTGTGGATTTAAAAATGTTCTTTTTTTCTTATTTCTACATGTACAACGAAATATTGCGGCTTCTCTTTGACGCTTTGCGTCAAACATTCGTCTTGTACTTGTCTAAAATAAAATAATATCACTCGCTTTTTCATATCGATATGCGCATGCGCGAAAATCGATGTTAAAGGTCACGAAACTACACAACAGAATAGGGTCTATATTTAGCTTAGAAACAGTTCCTACTTTAGATATTCATGGATTAACATTATTAAATGAATTCTACACAAATCAAGACATCTCTTTGAACATGAAAACAACATTTAGTAAGTTAAAATTGCTATTAAAATGAGAATCCGAAATTGACCTCAATGATGACACATAAGAGTCTGCATTAGGGGGTGTTGGTTCACGTCTTGAAGGGACCACTTTTGTCTTCGTAAATAAGACAAAAAACTGAAATGCGAGTGAAATAAAAAAAAATGCAAACATTAAAAAATCGGAATATTTATTTCATTTTAGATGTGTCATTTATTAGTGTTCGTAAACAACCACAATTGTAATATGTTCAAATCATCTAGATTTGTTTCTTTCTAATAATAAGCCGCCCTCCCATGTGATTTCCGAAAAGCTATTAAAAATAGAAGTCGCGGGCTTCTGCCCGGCGACTAATTATTGGAAGGAGTTATAATCATTGTGGCAAAAGGAGAAATTGCTCATAGTGGGCAATTTCTCCCTTTTGCTACAAGTTGCCTGCTGCAGGGGCAGCAGAAAGTGTTTGTATACTGGCAAAGATTTACATATACTGATAATAAGTAAATTATGACTCGAAGATTCCAAAGCATTAAAAATTACGTTACTTTAGTTTTAATACTTTTCATCATTAAATTTGCAACAAATTATCTACAAGTACATGCAATGAGCGTTTTCTCCTTCTGCCACAATGTTTTCAATTCTATTAAATTTTTAGGTTTGTGATTCCTGTTGCAGCAGTGAAAACATGAGAGTTTAATTATTGAATAGGGATCAAAACATTGTGGCAAAAGAAAAATTGCTCATAATGAACAATTTCTCATTTCACCATAGTGTTTTAAAAACTAGAAATAGTAGAGAGATATAGGTGTTGTTTAACAAAACGTGAGGTCAAAATCCAGAACAAATAATTTGTTAAAAATCATCTGAAGGCACAGGCATCTGAATATCTGAGGAACTGACCTAAACAAAAGGGTTACACTATTCACACCTAAGTTGAAGTATCATTTATATGATAAAAAATTTAAGTTTATAAAACTCATTTAGATTTGGCTTGGCATTCCGGTATTATATTACCCGTAATGCCCTGGATTGGGTGGAGCTTTGGAAAGATCATTTGATAAAGTCGTGCAATAATTTGCATCAGACGTCAGCCTCTGGGAGATAACTGCCCTCTGGCACTAAGCATCCTTGATTATAACATTTATATTAAAAGTGATAACAATTTTTCTAACCTCAAACAAAATTTACATTAACCCTTTCCCACATACAAAAAATCTGCAGCAGATGACTTTGACAACATCTGTGCAAAAATATGAACCATCTCAATTAATCATGATAAGCAATTTCACCTTTGCCACAATGTTTTCAAAAGTCATCTGCTGCAGACATCAGAAAGCATCTACATGTGGGAGAGGGTTAAATGTTTTTTCCCGAAACTCAAATCACAACCTACAAATTGAATAGGAATGAAAACATTGTGGCAAAAAAGAAATTGCTAATCATCAGCAACTTCTCATTTTTCCACAATATTTTCAAAAGTTATCTGCTGCAGATGCGTAAGTTTGCGTCTGTATTTCCTCTGGGGTAGAACCGCAACCTGATAAATTTCAAATTGAAAACATTTCAAGAAAAGAAAGCATAATTTTGAGTTGGAATAGAAATAGTGGTAAAACTGAACAAATAACGCAAACTCTTCTTTATCTCACAATGAAGATTGAAATCTATATTCAGCAGAAGCATCAAAGATCATCATAATATGGGAAAGGGAAAATTACCAATTCCTCAACTGAATAGAGGAGAAAACATTGTAGCAAAAGTTCTCTCCTGCAGTGCACCTTTATTTTTTATTATCTAGTATGACCAGATTATAATGTTCAAACTTTCAACCAGCCCAATTAAGAGGGATATACGGTGCCAATACATTAATGTGGCATTCTCTTAATATTATAACAAGAGGACCATGAAGGCCCTGAATCGCTCACCTCAGTTATGCAATGTGTTGTCATGCAAACCACAATAACTGATTTAGTTTTTCAACCAATCAACATAACATGGCTTGTAACCTCATAATTGTCGCCCAAGGAACATTTCAAATCGGCCAGACACTTTTGGAGGAGTAGAGTTTTAAAGTCTTCACTATAACCATATAAGGTAAAATATAGCCCCGCCCACTGGTGGCCATAGCTTTCGACCAGCCAAAATGGCTTGAAGGTATCTGCTAGAGGGTCACCGAAGGAACAGTTTTACTAAATATTCGGAAATCAGGCATTTGTTTTTGGAGAAGATTTTAAAATGTTGACTTAAGCCATATAAGGCAAAAAAGCCCCGCCCCCATAACGGCCATGTTGTTAGACCAATCAACATGGCTTGAACAAATTTGATAGAAGGTCACCAAAGGATAATTTCTACAGAATTATTTGAAAATCAGCAAACCAGTTTGAGGAGGAACTTTCTTTTTTTTTGTTGCCATGAAAATCAGAATTCTGCATGGATCCAAATCATTGGAAAGTATTTTGGTGATGACATTAAGAGGATGCTTGCTGTGAAGTTTCATCCAGATTGATCCACTGGTTTCAGAGGAGATAATGATAACGCACGTATGACGGACGTCGGAAAAGGACATAGGGCAATCAGAATAATTCACCTTGAACTCTTTGTTCTCAGGTGAGCTAAAGACAAGAGACCCAAGAGGGACAGTATGACTATATATACTGTTGTTAGACAAAAATATAAAGGGAATATTTCCATTGGAAAACATCAAGGGAGTTTCGATTTGAAAACCATCAAATAAGTATTAATTTTGTTTGTGTTATTGTGTTTGATGGTATTTTACACCATTTCAACAGTATTTCAGTTATATCACAGCCCTTCCTGAGTAATTTACAACATGGTCAAATTTATCTGGACACAAATGCATCAATTTTTATGCAATCCAAGCAACCTTTCAATGCCGAGGAGGGAAGCATTTTTAATGCATAACACAACACAGGGAATCAAAACTTGTGAAATGTGTTAATGAATATCAAGTTTCATATCTATGCTATCTGATCTAAGTGTATATTGTATGTCAGAAGTATTGAATGCTTCTTTGGCTTGTTAGCAAACAGCAGAACCAGATCAGAGAACATGGATATGAGGGGAGATCTAAATCTTTTCTGTTCAAAAATGCCTAACAGTTGGTTTTCTTTTGCTCAAGATATTATATCATTTCTTATCATATTCTGTAATATAACCCTTTCCCTCATACGATAATTCTGCAGCAAACGACTTTGAACATATTTTATCAAAAAATAGAAAATCTCCATAATTAAATGGATAACCTATGACTGAAAGTGGAAAACATTGTGGCAAAAGGAACAAGATGTGTTTGTGAAACACTGATGCCCCCGAATGGCAACATCTAGGTCAAAGGTCAAGGTCGCCAGGTCAAAAATGTTGGTACTGACAGAAAGGTCATGTCACAAGGAATACACATGTGAAATATGGTAGCCGTACCTGTTATGGTTCAAAAGTAGTGGGGAAGGTTAAACATTTTTTTGAAAATGGCAACATCTAGGTCAAAGGTCAAGGTCGCAAGGTCAAAAATGTTGGTACTGACAGAAAGGTTATGTCACAAGAAATACACATGTGAAATATGGTAGCCGTATCTGTTATGGTTAAAAAGTAATGGCCAAGGTTAAAGTTTTTTTCGAGAATGGCAACATCTAGGTCAAAGGTCAAGGTCGCAAGGTCAAAAATGTTGGTACTGACAGAAAGGTCATGTCACAAGGAATACACATGTGAAATATGGTAGCCGTACCTGTTATGGTTCAAAAGTAGTGGTCAAGGTTAAACTTTTTTTCGTGCAGACAGGCCAAAAAATACATCTAGGTCAAAGGTCAAAGTCGCAAGGTCAAAAATATTGGTACTGACAGAAAGGTCATGTCACAAGGAATACACATGTAAAATATGGTAGCCGTACCTGTTATGGTTCAAAAGTAGTGGTCAAGGTTAAAGTTTTTTTTCGTGCAGACAGACAGACGTGCAGACAGGCCAAAAACTAGATGCCCACCGAATCGGAGATTCCGGGGGCATAAAAATTGCACGTTCTGCGCAATTCTTCTTTTGTCACTATGTTTTCAAAAGGCCGTCTGCTGCAGAGGCGTCAGAAAGCGTTTATATGAGGGAAAGGGATAAGGCAATCTGTAATAGAAGTGGGAATACGGAAATTCCCATGAGAGAGAATTGTATGACTATGTCATGCATCATTTTAACCATTAAAGGAATTTAAATCTTATTTCAGCTCTAAATCATTTCATCATACTATACCCATGGGATTTATCAACATTTGAGGCCCTTTTTACTTCCTTTAAATCTAGACGAAATCTATTAGACATGTATGCATCCAGCACCGAAAGGTTTATGGTATTGGGCATAAAATACACTTGCATTGATTTGCATCGCAAACAAAAACACTAGCTTGCAGCAAGCCTGTGACAAGTGCGCCATAAACGTGCGCAAGATTACTGCAATCTTACTAAGAATGCAGTCCTAAATTATTGTGCTTTCTTGTGTGTGCAAGGAAATAAGCTTTGCAGCTAATTCTTGTTGTAAATTTCTAGAAAGATTAGAAATATTTAAGATTTCGATAAGCTTGCAAGGCTAACCATGTATGTATGTGACAGCTGAAATTTAGGCAATGTTTTCACAATACACTCGGTAATCATGGATTGTCATCAAATATTATAATCATAGTGACTTGTAAATAACTTTTCTTTACATCCTAAGGATAAAATGTAGATAGAAACAAGATGTGTTTGTGAAACACTGAAGCCCCCGAATGGCAACATCTAGGTCAAAGGTCAAGGTCGCAGGGTAAAAAATGTTGGTACTGACAAAAAGGTCATGTCACAAGGAATACACATTTGAAATATGGTAGCCATACCTGTTATGGTTCAAAAGTAGTGGTCAAGGTTAAAGTTTTTTTCATGAATGGCAACATCTAGGTCAAAGGTCAAGGTTGCAAGGTCAAAAATGTTGGTACTGACAGAAAGGTCATGTCACAAGGAATACACATGTGAAATATGGTAGCCGTACCTGTTATGGTTCAAAAGTAGTGGTCAAGGTTAAAGTTTTTTTCGTGATGACAGACAGGCCAAAAACTAGATGCCCACCAAATCGGTGATTCCGGGGGCATAAAAGCCATTAATTAGGTTTTACAAGTACATAACAAAGTCTTAAAATTGCTTTTGTAATGGTTGTGCAATCATGCAAGCTCACAATTAAGATTGCTTTTGTTCCACTTGCAAGCTTGAACGCTTTTGCACTCTAAGTAGGATTTTGCAATCTTTAGAGGTTGCTCGAGATTGTGCATGCTTCGAGTTTAGATTGCAAATTTCCAATCGCAATCCAACTGCATGCTTAATTAAATAAGTTACTTTCATGCTTATTATGATTGCGATGATAATCTAGATTTGACCTTACCGAAATCTTAATTAAGCTTACGGTTTGGTTTCGGATAACTACAACTATGAACAATATATATCAAAATCAGCGAGTACATTAGTGCAGTCAAATATTGGTCTCATTTATCAAAATTAAGTGAAGACAGTTGTCTCTTAACCCTTTCCCTCATATAGACGCGGGTGCCAAAAATGGTAGCTCAGTCGGTAGTGATGCGGGCTGTCAATCATGGGTTCCTTCCAATGTTTGACAAAAAACACTGTGACAAGTGTCATTCATCTTCCAACAATGGGCTTACAGTCTATGTGGAAAAGCAGCCAGTTGCTTAGAAAGAATGTTGTGTGGGGTGTGTGAGAATGCCAGGAAACATATGAGTAGGTGAACTGGCCGCCGAGATATGACTTAAAACGACGTTTTGAAAGCATGGCAACAAAAGAAGAAATTGCTCAAAACCAGCAATTTCTCCTTTTGTCACCATGTTTTCAACTAGATATTTAGTTATTGTTCTTTGACTTAAAGGGATTTTCTGTGCTTTTGCCTAGATGTTGTATGTTGGAGAAGGGTTAAACTATAATAATGGGTAAATGCCTAAAATAAATCATTGTTGATTCACACTTGAAAAGCCGAGCCCCGGTAGCTCAGTCGGTAGAGACGCGGGCTGTCAATCCAGGGGTTGTGAGTTCGAATCCCGGCTCGGCCAACTTTCTTTCCGACGATTGACAAAAGTCAATGCGACATGCGTCATTCGTCTTCCACCAATGGGCTAAGTCCATGTGGAAAAGCAGCCAGTTGCTTGGGAAATTTGTTGTGTGGAGTACTGGTGTGAGAAAACCAGGAAATGTATGAGTAGGTGAACTGGCCGCCGTGATATAACTGAGAAATTGTTGAAAACGGCGTTAAACCCCAATCAATCAATCAATCAATCACACTTGAAAACTGATAAAGGGTGATCACCATAGCTCTCTTGGAATCCATTGTAAAGGAAAGTTACAACAACCTAGAAACAATATTAGAGTAATATTTACTTAGTGAAAAGATAAAGCCTAAAACATCTTCTTTTTTGAGACATGATTTTATTACAGGATAAACACAGAAACATGCAATTACTGGTTACTGTATTAAGGAGTGCATGGGATATCTTTGCAAAAATTATCAAAAATTGTAAATGTTTTATAAACTGATAACGCAAGCATGTTATCAAGCCTTCGACGTGAAATTGACAACTCCCACATTTTGTAAAAAAAAAATAATATAATATGTCATTCATCATTTCTAAACTTTGAGAAAATTTGTTAGAAACTAAGAATGTTGCAATTTTCTATCAATGGTATCCATTAGCACTTTATTTCATTTATCGTGATTGACATTCACTAAAAAATACTGTGCTTAACCCTCTTACCCACATACAACAAATCTGCAGCAGACGACATTGAAAACATAAATTATAGTAGAAAATATGGAAACTCACTATGAATGGGAGAAGAATTATTGATTAAAGATTAAAACATTGTGGTAAAATGCAATGTCATATTTTTCCACAATTACTTAAAAAGTCAACTGCTGCAGAGGCCTCAGAAAGTATGGGAATTTGAAAAAGGGTTAACCCTTAATTTATCTGATATATATATAGACAACTATTGAATGAATGAATGAATGTATATTGTTTTATGGCGCATCGACAGCTAAGGTCATTTAGCACGCAATTAAATTTAATTATTCATGATCCCTGGTTAAACAAACCAGTACTAGGCTAGAAAATGTGCCTTGCCCAAGGGCACTCCACCATGACCGTAGTGACGCGACCGGGGATCGAACCCGGGACACCCGGTTTCGAAATCCCCGACGCTAACCACTCGACCACAGCGGATTCCTAGACAACTATTGATGAAGACATAATGGAGTAGGAAAGTCACCATGACCAATGTGGATGCTCATTGAATGGGTTTTAACCCTTTCCCTCATACGACAATTCTGCAGCAGACGACTTTGAACACATTTTGCTTGTTTTAAGCAATTTCTTCTTTTGTCACTATGTTTTCAAAAAGCTGTCTGCTGCAGAAGCGTCAGAAAGCGTCTATATAAGGGAAAGGGTTAAGGAAATATTAAAGGGCAATAACACCATTGAATATAAAGAATCAGACAAAATACACATATTCTTCTGTTAAAGAAGCTTTTAAGGAATGGAGATTTAGCCTTATTCCTATAAAGTTTTCAACTATATCATGAGTATACATCAAGTCTTCTGGATGTTTTGTATTCCTATTAAATATTTACCAAACAAACAACTCTCAAAAAACAATATCAGTTTAATGTTAAAGATTAACCAATTCCCTTATACAGGCGCTATAATGTAACAGAACATGAAATACTATGGGAAAAGACCTAGTCAGGGGTCTTGTGTGATATCCATCTTCTCATCTATGTGAGCAATTGTTCAAAACTATTTAAACATTCATTTGTTTGCTTATTCTTTTTAACTCAGATTTATATTATCCATCTACAGAAGACGACCTTGAAAAGATCTGGACAAAATTATGAAAACTCCCTATAAATGAAAGAACAATTACTGAATAAAGTAGAAAACATTGAGGTAAAAGGATAAATTGCTCATAATGACAGGTTCTCCTATTGTCACAATGTTTAAAAGATGTGTCTGCTATAGAGGCATCGGAAAGGCTTAAATATATTGACCTTGACATGTTAACAGAACCTTCATTGATCAGTCAATGGTCTTGTTCACAAAATTCTGGCTCTAACAAGTGAACATTTGTGCCAAGTCAATTGAAAATACATTGATGCAATATTATAGGTCATTGGCCAGACAAGCTATTTTCATTTTTTTATCTTTGATCTTGAAGTGTGACCTTGTACAGAACAACACTTCTCCACAAAATTAACAGATGATACTAAGTTATTTGAAAATTCATTGAGGAATTTACAAGTTTCATTCTCAACATGTTCTGTGAATGATGCACACACATATATATTATGCAACTGGCATTTTGGCATCTAAGACCCGCTCAAAGAAAAGGGCTTAATAAAATAAGCAACATATATTCTCCGCACAATAAAGAATAATTTATCAATTGTCTATGGTTTTGGTATATTTTACAAAACGTTTTGTCTCCCTAAAGAGAATAGAAAGTTAAAGAAATGTAATTCTATCTTTTTTCCATTAATTAAACCAGCTTTTAACACGAACTGGGAATATAATCAGCCACCATTGTATGGATCTTGTGTACTTGTAAATTTGATTATAAATGAAATAGTGTTCAGTCTCAACATTTGATTTGTTTGTTTGGAGTTTAACGCCGCTTTCAACAGCTTTGGTCATATCACGGCGGTCAGTGCACCTACCCATGTTTTCCTGGCTTACCCACACCAGTACTTGCACAACATTCTTTCGAAGACACTGACTACTTTCTCACATAAATCAGGTGAGAGGCAATGGGAAAAATCGCCCGAAAGAATGTTCGCCTCAACCAGGTCTCAACATTTGAATTTATTCCACTCTCCAAGCTGTTTTCTGTGTGCTTACACAGATCAGCCAAGGTTGATTTATCAGGGTAAGCAAATTCAACTCTTTTTTTTTTTTTTTTTTTTACTAAGAGACCTTTGTAAAGACAAACCTTGTTTTTCTTTGCATTATCAAAACAATTCAATATTATCATTCCAAAAAACTTAACAATTTTATGACTTTAACCCTTTCCCTCATATAGACGCTTTCTGACGCCTCTGCAGCAGACGGCTTTTTGAAAACATAGTGACAAAAGAAGAAATTGCACAAAACGTGCAATTTCTCCTTTTGCCACAATGTTTTCCACTTTGAGTCATAGGTTATCCATTCATTTATAGAGATTTTCCATTTTTTGACAAAACATGTTCAAAGTCGTCTGCTGCAGAATTGTCGTATGAGGGAAAGGGTTAAACATGGTAGTATTATGACTGCCATCCTTGGTGTTCAGGGTTGCAGGGTTAGCATTACGACTGACTGGCTGGTGTCAGGATAAAAGGACCAGTAGAACTAGTAACTTACCAAGGAAATCCGTGATATAAGTGAACAATTGTTGAAATCAAAATAAAACACCAAACAATCAATAAAGCGAAACAATTAACATAAAATGTTTTTGCTTTACACCAAGGATATTGTTACCATTATCAAATTTTATTTATATATTTTAAACTCGCTTTTGCTTAAATTAAAAAAATATGAAATTAAACAGTGGAATGTCAAATAGGCTTTAAAGACACTTTCAGAAACCTCTGCAGTAGACAACTTTGGAAACATTTTGACAAAAGGAGAAACTGCTCATCATGTTTCAACTCTTTTGGATTCTTTTACTTTCATAACAGATATTATTCATATTTTAGCCAGGATGATTTCAAAATGGTCTATGTCAGAGTTGGGGAAAAGGTTATCATAAACAAATGGATAGGAGTCCTAGCACGTCCCCATAATACCATTTAAAAAGGTTCACTCCTTTCCAGACAGAGTCTTTCTGATGCCTTTGCAGCAGACAACTTATGAAAATATTATGGCAAAACAAACAAGAGGCCCATGAGGGCCTATGCTCTACTGGTATGGTTCTTCGGTCATTTTTAATCCAGAGCATGTATGTATGGTGAAGATCGGATAGTAAATGGAGGCTCTTTGTGTTCACAAGCTGTGTTATAGCAATTTTGACAATTTCAAGGGCCATAATCCAGTCTTGCATGGACGGATCTGGCCTGTTTGCAAAAGGAACCGAGCTCTCATCAATATATAACTACTATCTAAGTTTGGTGAAGATCGGATAGTAAATAGAGGCTCTGTTGTGTTCCATAATCCAGTCTTGCATGGGCAGATCTGGCTGAGGCTCTATTGTGTTCACAAGCTGTATCATAGCAATTTGAACAATTTCAAGGGCCATAATCCAGTCATGCAAGGGCACATCTGGCTGGTTTTCAAAAGGAACCGAGCTCTCATCAATATTTAACTACTATCTGAGTTTGGTGAAGATTAGTTAGTAAATGGAGCCTCTATTGTGTTCACAAGCTCAATTATAGCAATTTTGACAATTTCAAGGGCCATAATCCAGTCTTGCATGGGCGGATCTGGCTGGTTTGCAAAAGGAACCAAGCTCTCATGGATACCTAACTACTGTGTAAGTTTGGTGAAGATCAGATAGTAATTGCAGCCTCTATTGTGTTCACAAGCTCTATTATAGCAATTTTGACAATTTCAAGGGCCATAATCCAGTCTTGCATAGGCGGATCTGGCTGGTTTGCAAAAAGGAACCGAGATCTCATAGATATCTAACTACTGTATAAGTTTGATTGAGATTCAATCAAAACTGAAGACTATCGCGTTCACAAGCAATTGTTTACGGACGGACGGACACCACACCACGGCATAAGCTCTTCTGGTCTTTGGCCAGTAGAGCTAAAAATTGCTAATAATGTTTTCAACTCTATTCAATAATTATATAGTAAATTTCATGAGACATCCCCTATTTCTGCCTAGATATTTTCAAAGCCATGTGCTGCATATTTTGTTGTATGTTGTAAATATGGAACGCCTTTGCTGCCTCATTTTCAAATGGTGATAATGCTTTCGTACATGCTACCTGAAAATTTCACAATGTTTGCAAAAGAGACAATGAAAAAAAAAAGTTTTTTAAAGTAAAACATATTTTTATTAGAAAATACTTACCAGTCATTTAATACCCGATATATAATCTCAATATGCTTAATTCCATCCAGATAAGAGACTGTGCAGCCTTGCGTAGCCCTCACGCCTGTTTGATATTCATGGTGCATGTGCGCATAACGTCACTTTTAATTTCCACAGTTAAGTGTTCTGTGACGACGCGGGGTTGGGAGGCGGGAATCTGAAATGTCTGGTAAGTATTTTCTAATAAAAATATGTTTTACTTTAAAAAAAGACATTTTTATGTCAAAAATACATTATCAGTCATTTAATACCTGACCTTTGCAGCATCGGTCGGGTGGATCGTCCAACACTTACTTGTCCAAATAACAGATGTAGCACCTTGTAATTTATGAATATATATAGTACTACTAATATGAACACAACATCTTTTAAAATATGCAAAATGGGATTGAAAAAAATTATAGTTTCAATCTGGTTGTGTACTTCATTATTTGTGGTATTAGTCTAAAAATTAGGATACAACTCACTGAGAAGCCACTAGTGGGCCCAGAGAGAAGAGATTTTCCACTTGCGAAGACAAAGAGCGCAGATAAAAGGAAGAGAAAGTTGATTGCGACTTCCATACCGCTGCACGAAGAATGTCCTCTTAAGGAATATTGTTTGAGAAAGCCAAGCTAGTCGAAAGAGCTCTAATTTTATGCAGACGAATCCGTAGAAATGCAAGATCATGAACAGAAAGATCTTAATATGATAATTTTATGGTAGAGGATATCCAGCAGGAAATGGATGCTGCTGATATATCCTTATCACCTATGAGCGGTAGAAATAACCACTTCCTGCAGCCCCTCGAGCCTTCAACTCTCTTAAGATAGAATTTAAGAGCTCTGACAGGGCATAGGAGCCTGTCCAAGTCTGAAGGACCACAGTTCGCAGTAAGGCTGGGAACTGTGATGGGTTTAGGAAGAACCGACGGAATTGGTTTTTGGCTAGAAATCCAGGTTGACAAAGGAGTGTTATAGAACCATCAGATTGATTGAACCTGAGAAAACCTGTTTCAACCGTTAGTGCATGCAGCTAAGTCCTAAAATGGGCTTCTCTAGCTCAAAGGAACGCATAAGTTCAGAGAGAAATGGATTAGAACCAATGCTCTCTCCCTCCCCCTTTGAACTTAAGCGTATTTAAGAGCATAGAACGATAGCCTTTAATCGTACTGACCGCCAGATCTTTTTCTTCAAACAGAAAAAGAAAGAAGTCAGCAATCCGAGTTATAGAGGGGCACTCTGGATTGACCGACCTTGAAAGACACCAATCGGAGAAAACCGTCCACTTAGAAATGTAGATTCGGTGATGCGAGAGGCAACACTCTGAGAAAAGTTTGTCTCTTGGATAGAATGCTTGATAATGTCCAAGCGTGTAGGTGAAGCATTGCCGGGTTGGGATGAAGATGCTGACCTGGTTGCTAACGCTTGTGCCGAGAGGCAGGCATGCAGGTCGATGAACCATGACCTCTGGCTCTTAAATGGTGCTATCAACAGTATCCTGCACTGTTGAGAGCGTAGAAGCTTTTGGAGAAAAATTGGAACAACAATTGTGGAAATACATACACGAACAGGCAGTTCCAATCGAGGGTCAGTGTGTCCACTGCTCACGCAGCAGGATCGTACATTGGCAACATAGAGTGGAAGCCGATGGTTTACTCTGTTGGCAAAAAGATCCACCGAGTTTACCACACTCTGGTTCAGGGTCCATTTCGCCGGTAAGAGTTTGTTTTGGCGGAATAGACTGTCTGCTAAGATGTTTAGATGACTGGGGACGTGTTTCACTAGACTGACTAACGATGTCGCTTTGCACCAAAGGAGTAGCTTCCACGTCTCCAGAAAGAGAAGGTGGGAGTGCGTTCCTCCTTGCCTGCGAATGTATGACACAACAGAAGTGTTGTCCGTCAACAACAAAACAGTTATGTTTGCAACGGAGGCAGAGAACTGATTGAGAGCTAGCATGACTCAGCCTTAACTCCAAGTTGTTTATATGAAGACAACTTTCCTCTGTTGTCCACATGCCCTGGGCTGTTAAGCCCTGTGGCTCTAAATGATCTTCTCAACCCACAGCACTTGCATCTGTGAAAAGGTACAGATCCGAAGGCGCTGTGACCAAGGGGGACCCCTTGCAGATAGATTAACCGATCTAGCCACCAGAAAAGGTGTGATTTGAAGAAATCCGTCAGAGCCATCTCCTGTTCCAGTGAGTCCACAGACGCACGCCACCAGGACAGAAAGGGGCCACATGTGGAGCCTGCTTAGACTGACTAGGTCGGCTGCTGCACTTAAGGATCCCAGACATGACAGCATGGATCTGGCTGTTACTGTAACTGATCCAGAACGAGTCTGATACTCCTGAATAGGGAAACGACTCTGTCCGAAGGTACCCGGATAACCGCAAGATCAGTGAGAAAGGTCATTCCCACGAACTAGAACCTCTTCGAAGAGATTAAATCCGACTTCTGCGTATTGGGAATAAGACCCAATAGCAGAATATCCCACCAGGCTATGGACAGATCGTGAATCAGAAGTAACCAATCTGTCCTGTGAAGTCCTGTGGAGTAGCTAATCGTCAAAGTATTGAAGAAGCTGTGGGGCCCTGCATACGCAGAAAGGCTCCCACAGCATTGATAATCTTCGTGAATACTCGCAGGGCGGACTTGAGGCCAAAGGGAAGTGTCCTCAACTGGAATAATTCCCCGCTTACCACAAACCAAAGGTATTTCCTTGACGGAACAGGCCGATTCCATCTTGAATATCTCGACCGGGATAGACAGATTCAGAGTTGATAAGTCTATCACCGGTCGCCTTTCTTTGGTACAAGGAAAAGACTGCTGTAGAATCCACGAGAATGGGGGTTGAGAACGCTCTCTATGGCATTCTTTTTCAGAAGTGATGTTATCACATCTGACATAGCCGGATGACGAGACGACATATCAAAACAAAGCAAATTAGGTACCCTTCCTGTATCATGGACAAGATCCATCGATCCTCCAAGATACTTTCCCATTCCTCCATGTGACAAGCGGGCCCCAACTGCAATCTCTGGCCTTTGAATTTTCATAGAGAGGCGCATATACCTAGGGCTGCGGCTTAGGGACTGTGTTGTAAATGCGAGTATGCCGAGACTTAGCTCCTGATGAACGGGGCTCCAACTTGGCATACTTAAGCCCAGTGGAAGGAGGAGGCTTTTGCATGAACGGCTTAGCCTAAGTCTTTTGCTTCTTTGCAGGGGTGGGCTTCTAATAGGAGCCCCTTGCTGAAGTCGCTGAACGCTTCTACCCCTGTGCAAAAGCGGTACTGCATACGCAGACAGGCGTCTTGACTGTTCTGACACATCAGACAGTCATTGCAGCTATCCTTCCGCCAAAGATGAAATTCGAAGTTAAGGGTGCTGCTTTAAGCTTGTCCTTGCTGGCAGGCAGCAAAGAGGAGGATTCGACTAATGTCGCATCTCTCCTCAAGGACAGCATTTTCGTGGCGCTCTGTAAATTCAGCGCCATCAGATGCCAATTACCCTTTTCAAATGCCTCAAGAATTCTAGTCACACCTTGACTAAAAACATTCTCCTCTTTAAGTAACAGGGCCAGAGCTACCGTGGAATGGTCATCATGGGATGAAACCATGATTCCCAGTCGCGCTCTGACCTCCCACTTCTCGAATACCTTTCCAGGAACCGTAAATGAAGTGGGTGAAGACAGGCTCCGAGTTGAAGCGTCACCGTCTAAAACGGTTCATTAATAGGGAAAATCTCCTGACTTAACATACGCCCTCGGAGAAACCCATTCTCTAGAGAGATGACGGAACGCACCACGCTTGCTCAAAAGCTTCAAGTGACCTGGTCGCCTGCAGCTGTTCTAACAAACTGCACACGTTGTTTGCCCGCGGAAGTAAATGTTGAGGTGTAGACACCTCTGCTTTCAATACCTCTAAGCTAGAAAGGTTTTTGTAACGAGGGGGAGCGTCAACCTTTGGGCAGAGTGAATCAGGAACCACCCTGAACACCTCACTGATGGCATTCTCTAGAGACCAATGCTCTACGTCAGACGAAGAGAGGGGGTGTGGGATGTGCCCGACGACCTGAGGCTTTGACCTTAGCCGGTTTAGAAACTGGCATCAAATTCCGCCTCGAACATGAGATGATCTCGACCTCCCTTTCCCAGAGTTCACAGAGTGAGCCTGGTCTACAGATTGCCGTTCAAAGGATAGTCTCCGCAAGGTGTCATTCTGGAAGCAGTTGTTTCCCACAACATGCCCGGTTGCCGTGTGCCAGAATGGTTATGTCTAAAGACATTGCCCGGTTGCCCGGTGTCCAAACGGCTATATATCAACATACTGCCCGGTGCCCGATTGATTATGTTTAAAAACATTGCACGGTTGCCCTGTGTCAAATCAGCTATGTTGCCCAGTGCTCGTTGGCCTGGTTACCCAGTGGGCAATTGACTGTGTTCAAAAACACTACCCCGCTACCCAGTGTCAAATTGACTGTGAACGAAAACACTGCCCAGTTGCCCGGTGTCAAAAACGTTATTTCCCAAGACATTACCGGGTTGACCGTAGACCGATTGGCTATGTCCAAAGACATTGCCCGGTCGACCGGTCTCCAAATGACTATGTCCATTGTCTGGTTTCCCGGTGAGACATTTGTCATTCGAATTCTGTAGAATTCCGAAGAATTCATAGCAGAATTCTGGGCTAAAGTGGTCCAAAGTGGTCCAATCTGCGTGGTTGCCTAGAGATTGAGCCTTAACGCCCGGCGACAGAACAGAACAGAACAGAACAGAAATTTTATTTTCAACTTAAGCATAAACAGCTCATGGTTGATATTCACAAATATACATACAGAAATGGTTAAGACAATGAAATAGTTGAGAAATAGTACTTAACTAAGTTTGAATTAAATAAGTTTAAAATCAAGTTTATATGCATTAGTATAAATACACACATATACACACGCAATTGTATATATATATATATATATGTATATATATTAATTTCAATATGAAATTATTTATATCAAGAAAGAAAGTGGGACTGTTAACGCCCGTCTAATAAGGATGCTTTTTATTTTCAAATAGAGATAATGCTATTCAGTAAATGTAAGATTTCTTTGCCCACCACTGTGTCTACACGGTAACCGGTACGAAGACCTACGTTTCCCAGAACAATAATGAGCACCCAAAGCTATCGACTGTTCCACCATACCCAGAGCAGGGACAGTCAAAGCTGAAAGTGGAACAGTTGTGAGGGGCGGAGAGAGTACAGCTCTAACACTCTACACCGATGTTGTGTAACTGAACAAAGTGGGTGGGGTAACCAACCCTTGAAGTCAAAGTGATCTTTACCTAAGAAAAAACAAACAATACAACCAATAGTTTATGCTTTATAAGTAGTAGAGTATGTTCCAAGTAGTTGTTAAACGCCTTGTAAATAGGCTTAAAAACTAATTTTGGAAGGTTGGGAGTCCAGAAATTAAAAGTGACGTTGTGCGTATTTGCACCTGTATTTACCGGCGGCTGTGTGTATCACTCAGGCTTGAGGGCTACGCAAGGTTGCAAAGTATCTTTTCTGAATGGAATTCAGGGTATGAGATTATATATCAGGTATTAAATGACTGGTAATGGGTAATGCATAAAAACATACATTGAGAACCGCTTAACACGGAATAACATTGTCCGATTGCCTCACAATATGCATACCTGTCATTTCTCAATGCAATTTCCTATAAACATAACACATTTCATGTGACTGGTGATATACTGGTCAAACATATCTGAATACCATTCTGTGATCATTCTCAAGATGATATACTATACAGTGAACAGCATAAGATAGTTAATGAAAATTGACAAACTTGTGCCCATCACAGTCGACTTTACCACATTAAAACCACAAAAATCTAATAGGACCATTTGGAGGAGTAAGGCAGGGTGATCAACTAATTCCACTCCAAGCTGTCATCATATGTATAATCTATCTTCCATTTTAATTGGTCTTGTCAAAAAGGTCTTTTCCACTAAGCATAATCTCCTTTTGTTTCGGTCTTGGCTCTATGGTCACTAATTAGTCCAAGAACTCTTCACACTGTCAACAAAAGTGGTTAGGTAATTTCCTCGAAACATTCAGAAACCTGTGCTTGTTTTCAGTGGTAAGTATGCGAGGTATCAATCTCGCACTGACTTTTGTTATGTATCTGTTAAAACTTGATTACCAGTGTCATAACTGTAGCCTGTTATATCACAGACATCACACACGGACACATATGCATGTTGCTGTCACTTTATTTTCTGTGACTAGCGTCATTTCTATAGATGTTGTACTGCTCCTGCCCTTTTTATCTTCTAGTGAACTTGTTCCATCTCTGAACTAACAATGCCTTAAAAACAATTGCATTTATACATTTTCTTCTCTGTGGAAGACATGTTTATTTAGGTGAATATCCAAGCAGCTAAAATATAATAATAATTTTGCACGTTTCTTGTCACTCAGAAGACACAATAATGTGCAACCTGACTGCAATTTCATTAAGCTTGCAGACCTAGAATATTAAGATTGCTGATGCGTACAAGGAAAATAAGTCTGGGAATAGCTCTCGTTTTGCGAACTTTCCGCAAACTAGGAAAGAGTTAAATTTGCGACAAGCTTGCAGGAAGTTGTGAATTTTCAAATTTTCAAAATGGAGGCTTACCATGTGACATTTAAAATTTAGGCAATGTATTCAGAATATGCTCTATTATCATGGATTGTTATCAAATATTATTTTAATAGTAACTTGTAAGTAACTTTTCTTTACATGATAATTATAAATGCAGATAAAATAAACTGAAAATGAAGATTAAATTTGCACAGAATATACTCCGAAATGACTAATCGGCAACTTGGTAAATATAGAAACACTCGACAAACTTATGTTAATGACTATTTATTCAGTGATTTATTGTGAAAATATTATGCGGGAAAGGGTTAAGATAGAAAATTTCATTTATTAGTATTTTCAATTCATGCAAAAAAAAATTAAAATTGCAATAGGTTTCTGGATGTAAATTGAAATCTTTTGCAGATTTTCTATTAACCTTTTCCAACATATAGTTATTTTCTGACGTCACTGCAGTTGATCACTTTTGAAAAATATATGACTAAAGGAGAATTTGTTAAATTTGAGCAATTTCTCCATTTGTCACAATGTTTTCAACTCTATATGTATATTCCAAAACAAAACTTTTTATTTAATAAATTTTCAATATTTTTCTACTGATTATTTCAGTTGTCTACTGCAGATTTGTTGTGTATGCGAAAGGGTTAAGGTTGTGGGCTTGCAAGCTTGCACGATCATAACACAGTTAAATGAAGCTTACAAGTGTCTTAAGATTTATATTATTCCAATTGCAAGCTCGTAAGCTTTCGACCTGAGCAATCTTGTTATGGTTGCATAATCTTGCAAGCTCGCAGTTTAGATTGCTAGTGTACCACAACCTTGCACAAACTTAATAAGGTTGCGCATGCTTAAAGATAAGATTAAGAATGTTCCAATTGCACTATAACTGTTCGCTTAAATAAGTTAATTGCAAGCGTATTATGATTAGGATGGTAATCTTGCTACGACCTTGCCGCACTCTTAATTAAGCTTGCAGTTTTGGTTTGGGTTTCTTACATATAAGTTTAAATACAATTTGCTCGGTATCAAAGTGGATGTCAATTGAAGTACTTACCAAGCAAGACAGACATGGGCGGATCATTAAGCTTTATTTGAGCACTTTGTGCTCAGGTGAGCTAAAAATAGATACCCCACACAGAAATTCACATTTGAAACGCAATTTGTTTGTTTTCAATTCTTTGGCAGTGTTGGTATGCTGCCCAAGAAGTGATGATAAATTCCCATTTCTGCATCTTTAAGATAAATGAGCACATTTAATACCCATCATGCCACATTGGTATTTATTCTCTCTATCCTCATAGTTTGAATTACTTTCATATAAACTTTCTAATAAATCAGGGCTCTAGATTATTTAAGGGCTTTGTTCATGTTCTGAAATGAATATCAGATCTTCAAACCCTATAGTGTGTGTACTGACAAGAATCGTCTCACTAAGTAAATAAGGGAGATAATGGGGGGCAAAGACCTGTTTACTCTTCTCATCTAGGACTCGATCAGATGAATTGAAAAGTTTGCATTTGGTTAACCCTTTCCCACATATAGATGATTCCTGACTCCTCTGCAGTGGTCGACTTTTGAAATCATTGTGGCAAAAGGAGAAATTGCTCATAATAATAGTTCTATCATTTATAGAGATTTTTTATATTGTGAACTTATTTAAAATTGTCTATTGCATATTTGATGTTTGTGGGAAAGGGTTAAACAGCACTTACAACAGTATTTCAGTTATATCATTTTATTTCCTAGGACAAACTTTGAAAAGGATTTTTTTTGTTCCCTGTGCATGCTATGTGCATGCTATAATTGGACTTGAAAAATTAGAAGTTATTTAGGCAACAACAGCATTTAAACAAGAAACATGTAGTTGATTCACACTCTTTAAGTCAATACTAATAAATCAAGGTTCATACTAGGTCTACTGACACCAGCCTTCTTCTTAATACAAATCCCCAAGTGAACATCTTCACATGTTGCCAACATTTATGAAGCTCAAAGGACTAAGTGCAACACAAATTTTCCAAACTCTACTGAAATTGAGCTTGAGTGAATACAAAAAACCGGACAATGTCACATACAGCTAAACATTCCTGTAAACTTTCAGGACTCAAATCATACTTAATTATGGCGAAACACAAGACACAAGACTGAAGAATATAATTCTTAGGTAATCAATAAAATATCAAAATCAACTGCTTCCATAAAAAAATCCTTAAGTCTTTTCTACAAGACTTAAGTTTCTATCCAATATAATATCTTCTTCTTTAAAACTCTCAGGACAGAATATGTTATACCCTGAATTTAGAAGTCCTCTGTTGTAAAGGTATCTGTATCAGAACAGATGACAAATATTGAAAACAATCTGAGAACAGAATTAACTAGAATTGTTTTAGACACAGATGTTCCCCCCTCAAATATCTGTCAAAATCTCTCAAAACATTCCAACCTATAAAGCAGACAATAATTTGGCCAAGTTGGACAGTATTCAACTTTTAATTACTCATTTTATCTTGACCTTGTACAAAGTGGACATGATAGCAAATGGTTTACAATAACAGATCTTTTTACTGCAGCTGTAACCTTTCATGAAAATCCTTCAAGCCGTCTTGGAGATGTGGAGCGGACATGAAATAAAGCCTCAAACCTTTGCCCTTCAAGCGTGACCTTGACCTTGAACCAGTATGGTCGAGACATGGGTTCTGCACATCGCCTTGATGAGGTGAACATCTGACTCAAGTTTCTTAGAAATCCTTCAAGCTGTCTTGGAGATATGGACCGGACACGAAATAAAGCCTCAAACCTTTAACCTTCAAGCATGATCTTGACCTTGAACCGGTATGGTCGAGACATGGGTTCTGCACATCGCCTTATGAGGTAAACATGTGACCCAAGTTTCATGAAAATCCTTCAAGCCGTCTTGGAGATATGGAGCGGACACGAAATAAAGCCTCAAACCTTTGACTTTCAAGCGTGACCTTGACCTTGAACCGGTATAGTCAAGACATGGGTTCTGCACATTGCCCTGATGAGGTGAACATGTGACCCAAGTTTCATGAAAATCCTTCAAGCCGTCTTGGAGATATTGAGTGGACATGAAATAAAGCCTCAAACCTTTAACCTTCAAGCGTGACCTTGACCTTGAGCCGGTATGGTCGAGATATGGATTCTGCACATCACCTTGATGAGGTGAACATGTGACCCAAGTTTAATGAAAATCCTTCTAGCCGCTTGGAGATATTGAGCGGACACGAAATAAAGCCTCAAACCTTTGACCTTCAAGCATGATCTTGACCTTGAACCGGTATGGTCGAGACATGGGTTATGCACATCGCCTTGATGAGGTGAACATCTGACTCAAGTTTCTTAGAAATCCTTCAAGCCGTCTAGGAGATATGGAGCGGACACGAAAAAAGCCTCAAACCTTTGACCTTCAAGCGTGACCTTGACCTTGAACTGGTATAGTCAAGACATGGTTTCTGCTCATCGCATTGATAAGGTGAACATCTGACCCAAGTTTCATGAAAATTCTTCAAGCCATCTTGGAGATATGGAGCAGACATGATTTGGGTCAGACATACCCCAAGGACAAAAACAATATATCTCCCCTGTATACAGGGGCGAGACATAATTCACAAAACAAGCCATTTCCCCTTTTGCCACAATATTTTCAACACTATTCAATCATTAAACTTTCAATTACAGAGATTTCTTGTAATTTTGCCAAAGGTGCTCAAAGTTGTCTGCTGCATATTTTGATGTGTGAAACTAGAAAAAGTAGTGATAAGGCTGCTTTAAAAGTATATGAGGGAAAACAGTCAACAAAATTCATCTGAAAAAAGGAAAAATACAAGAACAAGCAAATTCATGAAATTTATATCCCCCGCTTGCAGAAAATATTGTAGGAAAATGTTGAGGTTAGGTTTAAACATGTCAGTAGACTTTTTATGGAACATGTATTACAGGGTAAATTAAACGAACTTGGCCTAGGTTGTTACCAAGTTTGTGGCAGTTATTGCACGGAAACAGCAAGAAACGACTTTTTTTGTTAATTAAGGGAGCAAAACTCCACCGAAAGTGACGATTGAACTAGGCCTAGCCCTTAAAGCATTTAACCTTGTTACCAAGTTTGAAAAAAACCGGTTCACATTTGTGGCAGTTATTGCACAGAAACAACAAGAAACAACATTTTTTGTTAAATAAAGGGCCATAACTCCACCGAATAAAGTCCGCCGAAAGTGACGATCGAACTTGGCCTAGCCTTTAAGGCATTTAACCTTGTTACCAAGTTTGAAAAAAAAAAAAAATCACATTTGTGGCAGTTATTGCACGGAAACAGCAAGAAACAACATTTTTTGTTGAATAAGGGTCCATAACTCCACCGAATAAAGTCCCCCGAAAGTGACGATCAAACTTGGCCTAGCCCTTAAGGCATTTAACCGTGTTACTAAGTTTGAAAGAAAACGGTTCACATTTGTGGCAGTTATTGCACGGAAACAGCAAGAAACAACATTTTTTGTTTAATAAGGGGCCATAACTCCACCAAATATAGTCCGCCGAAAGTGACGATCGAACTTGGCCTAGCCCTTAAGGCATTTAACCTTGTTACCAAGTTTGAAAAAAAAATCTTCACATTTGTGGCAGTTATTGCACGGAAACAGCATGAAACGACATTTTGTGTTAAATAAGGGGCCATAACTCCACTAAATAAAGTCCGCCGAAAGTGACGATCGAACTTGGCCTAGCCCTTAAGGCATTTAACCTTGTTACCAAGTTTGAAAAAAACCGGTTCACATTTGTGGCAGTTATTGCACGGAAACGAAGTGTGACAGACAGACAGACAGACAGACAGACAGACGGACGGACAGACAGACGGACGGACAGACGGACAAACCGAAATTAATAACCCCCCTTTTTTTCTTCGAAAAAGCAAGGGATAAAAAGGAAAACATAACAAACAAGTTGATAACTTTTGTAAAATTCCGGAAAAAAGATGGATGGATCTATACATTAACTCTTTACTTCACCAAACATGCAGCAGACAAATTTGAAAACATCTCTGCAAAAACATAGAAAATGCCTATAAATGAAATCATAATTTTTTAATAGAGTTGATTTATTTTTGTCACAATGTTTTTAAAAAGTTTCTCTTGCAGATGTATCAGAATGACTGTCTGTAAGTGGAAAAGGGTAAAGTGAAGTAATTAATTAATCTTGGATCTAACCACATTATATACCAGGACCAACGGAGAACTGGATGTTTTCATGTGGAAAGATAACTGATAAAAACTATTTTTAGTTACATGATGAATTTAATGGTGTATCATTAAATTTTTCGAAAAAATGTTTTAATCTAAATTACAGGGCTGATAAGCCATTATTTGTCCTAAATGGTGCACAATAACTGATGTTGGATTCATTCTCTTTACTTCTAGAATATACCCAACAAACTTTGCACAGCTGATCTGCTAACATCATTTGACTGATTAGTCTGGTTTTAAAATATTTGAGATAAAATTTACATCTGAAATGTTTGGAAGTTTTATTTAAATAAACAGTAACCTTTAAACCCTTTCTCATCTACAGACACATTTTGACGCATTATCTGAAGCAGACACATTTATAAACCATGTTGCAATAGGAGAAAGTTTAACACTATTCAATAAATTAACTTTCTTTTAGACAGATTTTGTGAACTGCAGCTTTGTTGTATGTTGGAAAGGAGGACTAACAAAAGATAAAATAGTATTCTCTCTTTGTCAACAATGTTGTCAACTCGGTATCAACATATACTGCTCATGTAAAGGGGTTTAACTCTGTATCAAAATGAAACTATTCATGTAAAGGGGTTTAACTCTGTATCAAAATGAAACTGTTCATGTAAAGGGGTATAACTCTGTATCAAAATGAAACTTTTCATGTAAAAGGGTATAAATTTGTATCATAATGAAACTGTTTGTGTAAACGGGTTTAACTCTGTATCAAAATGAAATAATTCATGTAAAGGGGTATAACTCTGTATCAAAATGAAACTGTTCATGTAAAGGGATATAACTCTGTATCAAAATGAAACTTTTAATGTAAAGGGGTATAACTCTGACATTACTACTTTGAGAGAAAAACAAATCAATATCAAGTTTATACTTTCAGTTTTCAAGAAGTAGGAAACATTGTGTCAAAAGGAAATCATCTTTACTAAATCCATCTCGTTTTCCCACTTATAGGTTGAAGATGATTATTTATATCAGCCATATCCTTGACCTTTGACTAAGGAACTTAATACCCCCTTTACACCGAACGCGTTCTCACTATATTCTGAAAAATGTAGCCAAACGGGCTCAAACTGTTTGCAAACGGGAGTGGACGTAGTAGCAACGTTTTAAGGTCTGATTACGAACTTCATGGACGAGCTCGGGCGGGTTTGAACGGGAGTTTGCAGTAGGTTCTCAGTACGCTCTACTCGTTTTGAGTATGCTTATTGCGTTCTTACGCATTTTTTACAACGTCCACCCCGTTTGCAGTACAATCAGACAAGGTATGGTATAATTACGGGCCATTTTCTCACTGGTTCATCATTTGGGTAAGATGGGTGTATGTCTTGGTTTTCTTCTTTGCTTCTCACTCTGTCCTCCATCTTCCTCCGACATCTGACTTTCTGACTTGGAGGCAGAGTCATCAGAGGGTGGAGGGGAAACAACACCCTCATCCTCTTTACTTCCAGACTCAGAAACGGACTCAGGAACTTTAGCACACCCTGTTTGTCTGGCTCTACCCTTCCTTGGAGGCATGATGATCACAAGGATGCAAGATGGTTACGATGTTTGTCACACTTGTTGTGGAGTTCGGCTTCACAGCTTGAAGCGGCGAACGAGAATGAGGACTGGCAGAAACGTACTGGGTTTTTATAGCCGTCAGGTCAGGACGTGATTGCAATTACGTTCTGAACGGACTAGGAACGAGATGAGGACGTACTCAGAACGAGTTTGACTGTCTTTGAACGAGATGATCGAGTTACGAACTAGTTAAAACGGATTTCGACGTATAAGGAACATTGTAGAACTAGTTGCCAATGGGTTCAAACTGACTAAAGACGAGTTGGACTGGTTGGAAACGGTGTCCCCATGAGGAAAACGGGGCAATTTTACTCGATCTGAACGTTATATAACGGACTGTAGACGGGATAAGGACTAGATGGAAGTATTGGGAACTGTTTGTGAACTAACTTTGATCGTATTATAGACATTTTCCTGCTAAATCTACACGTTCTAGCCAGTTCTAAACCCGTTCTACTATTTTTGTAGGACGGGGTCCGACGTTCTGAGAACTAGTTTGGTGTATCGGAAGCATTAATTACATTTGTATAAGATATGAAGAATTTCCCCCCTAGAGTGAAACTGCTAGAGTGATGATTACCTTGTACATACAATAAGCTTCTTATAGGAACTGTGACACTGACCTTTAAAATAGGCAGGTGAAATCTAAACTAGACACTGACAGGACCTCTGTATAAGGAAGTGTAAAGAAATTTTATTTATTTTATTTTATTGGGGTTTTACGCCGCTTTCAACAATATTTCAGTTATATCACGGTGACAGTTCACTTATTCATGATCCCTGGGTAAACAAACCAGTACTAGGCTAGAAAATGTGCCTTGCCCAAGGGCACTCCACCATGATCATAGTGCCGCGACTGGGGATCGAACCCGGGACACCCGGTTTCGAAATCCCCGACGCTAACCACTCGACCACAGCGGATTCCGCGTGTAAAGAAATACCATCCACAAGCGAAAGTGCTAATATTAACAAGTTTCATACAGTTGGTCAAAGTAACTATAAATATATATATCCCCCCCACCCTATTTTTTTGGCCGGACCATATTAAAAACACGAAATATAATATTAACAGAGATATGTTCTCTCAGGTGAAGATTTTGAAAAATGATAGAGGAATTCAAATTATTAATAAAATCAATAGCAACTTGAGAATATTGTGGACAAGGCAGAAAGTGCCAAAGATGTTTAAAAATTACTGCTTTTCTAACAATGGTTTCAGTTCTTTCAATTTCCCATAATTATGGTATAAGACTGGGGTGATAAGGTTTACCTCAAAAGTGTTTTAACCATTTCCCTCATATAGACACTTTCTGACGCCTCTGCAGCAGACAGCTTTTTGAAAACATAGTGACAAAAGAAGAAATTGCTCAAAACGAGCAATTTCTCCTTTTGCCACAATGTTTTCCACTTTTAGTCATAGGTTATCCATTCACTTATAGAGATTTTCTATCATTTGTCAAAGTATGTTCAAAGTCGTCTGCTGCAGAATTGTCGTATGTGGGAAAGGGTTAAACCAGATGCAAGTGAACATATTGTATTGGGCAAACATTTGAATGAGGTCACGGCAGAACTTTTAATAGAATCAAAAGTCTTATCACATAAATTCCTGCAAAGACACTAAAAGAGCAAAGGGTTTATTTTTTCCAGAACCTGTTGCTACTGTTTTTCAAAGAGAACCAGAGAAACAAATTATTAATACCCCTTCTCACATACAACAACTCTACAGCACACAACTCTGAAGTTATAATTGTTCCTATTTTGTCTGTAAATGAAAGAATAAACATTGCTATAAGAATTGAAGACCTTTTGGCTAAATTACGAGAAATTGTTCATTATGAGCAATTTCTTCTTATGTCACACTGTTTTTAAAGGAAATCTGCTGTAAATACCTCAACACACATCTGTATGTGAGAAAGGTTTAACCCTTTCCCTCTTACAGACACATTTAAACACATCATTTTTATGCAGCAGACGACTTTTGAAAAACACTGTTGCAGATGGAGAAATTGCTATTAATAAGCAATTTCTTCTTTTGCCACAATGTTTTCAACTCTTCTGAATAATAATACTTTCCTTTGAAGAGGTTTTTCATATAGTTGACTGGATGTTTTTAAATTGGTCTACTGCTGATTTGTTGTACTAGAGAAAGAGTTAAGAATCATTTAGATTAGTGGGAGGGTCACTATGTTACAGGCTCTGCCTCCTGTTACACCATGTTATATATAAACTGCAGTGCCAATCCACTAACATTCAATTCCTTGGAGCAAGGTTTCTATAGTAATATAACTGTGGTTTATTCTGTAAATATTCAATATTATTGGTTTTAACTGTTTTTAACCGATATGATATTTTAAGTGTCTTCTGCTTTGTAAATATATGAAAAAATATTGCAACATCAGGTAAACTTGGAAGGTTTTTTGCTTGGTACATGTAGTGAGTTGAAAACATCGTAGGAAAAGATGAACTTGTTCATTAATATCCGAGAAAATACGATAGAACTCAATCATTAAACCCCTCAGGCTAATGTAATTAAATGTGTCCTAGGGAAACATTATACAGACATTAAATTGCAGGTCTGTACAGTCTGATATTGGTCTACAACCTTCGACATTAATTTGACACAATATTTCGCTCACAACAAATCAAGCGGTTTATGTACTAAAGAGACAGCTGATCAATATCTTTAAGTAAGGAGGAATTAGTTAATTGCATTATTTAATTATCAGCTTCTGGGTTAATATGATCTGGGGTATCCCCATGGGTTTAATTCATTATGAAATAAACTAATATTGTTTCACATACTACAAGGAATGGGCCACTACCTGATTGATAATCATTACCACTGGATACTTTTTTGTTTCAGAGCTCCGTAACTCTCCACAGGATGGGTTCATGGTTAACGTAACTCTGTAAAAGCAATCATATCTTAACCAAACAGTTCAAAGGATTTTGATTGTGAATTACAAAACACTAGATTGAAAAGGACAAAGATGGCAGAGTGACTTTTATTTGATTTGTTTCTGTTTTCTATCACATGAATAGTACAGTTGTCACTGGATCAACAAGTTTGAAATATCTTAAGTAAAGAAATTGTGAGCAACAGGAAGAGTTTAATGCTGGACTGTTTGAAAATACCGGTATTCATTTGAGCCGAACTTAAGCAAGCCAGGTGAGAACTACAATTTGATCAATGAATGAAATCATACGTGACAAGAAGTGACCATTGAGTTTAACCACTGATCATTGAGAAGATACGGATCTGTTGTTTTGGTATGTACAAACTTTTCATTCATGTAATAGTTCACATTGTTTAACACTTTTCCAAATACAGATGCTCTCTGAATATGACATTGAAAACATTGTGTCAAAGGTAAAAAATGCTCATTAAGAGCAATTTAACCATTTGCAACAATGTTTCTTTTTATATACATATATAGATTTTCCATATTTTTGTCCAGATAATTTCAAAAAGTTGTTTTTTGCCCTATCACACAATCAGGGGCGTAGCTTTGCATTAATCAATGTGTAGGCAGTCTCGTGACACATTGTGGACTCTGCGTAAAGTATCGACCCGGATCAGCCTAAGCATGCCACACAGGCCTACCCAGATAGACACTTTTCGCCTCCTGTTGATTTTCTGTTTCTTGAATCACTACTCTATACATTTATCCCCCTAAGACGGAATGTGTCGGCTGGATCAGTCTGCGCGGACAGCGTAGGCTGATCTGGTCGATACATTACGCAGATGTCTATCGCCGCAGCTGCATTTTGGGGCATTTTGAGAAAAAATGTGTAGGCACGTGCCTACAGTGCCTAAAGGGAGCTACGCCCCTGACAATTATAATTTCACGGAAAAAGACAAACTATTTTAAGCCCTATCAAATAATTATAATTTCATTTATAGATATTTTCCCTATTTCTGAACCTAATTGCCTTCGAAGTCGCCTGCTGCATATTTGTCATATGTAAGTCTTTCTCAAATACAACAAAACTGCAGCAGATGACTTTGGTAGCCAGGGGATTTTTACCTTATATAAAAGGGACCGTTGAACGGCCCCTTCCCCTCGGAAAATAAGCATAGTTTTTCCCCTAAAAATATCAATTTCTCTCCGATAATCTTCATATTTAACTTTTGAACACTAGCTTAGATAAAAATTGCAAGTAGAAAATCTTGCTAAATTCGACCCTTGACAGTGGTATAGTTTGAGTGTACTGGATTATGACAATCTAGTGGAGGATAGCCTTGTAATGATAAAAGTTAAACATGCACATTATACTAGTTTACAATTTTTCCCCTGTTTTTTCTAAAATGCCGCGAAATTTTCCCCTTCTCAAAGGCCCGAGGCCCTTCCCCTTTTTCAGAAAAAAATACTAAGGAAAATCTCTTTAAATTAAAGTATTATTGTTTAATAAAGTTTAAAACATTGTGGCAAAAGGAGAAATTGTTCATAATGAGCAATAATTATTTATCCTTTTGCTACAATATTTTCAAAAGTCTTCTGCTGCAGAGGCGTCACAAAGCATCCATAAGTGGGAAAGGGTTAAAGAAAAAGAAAGCTGTACTGTCAGAAATAGTGCTTTTCAAGAATAACTAAAATCTTATAAATGGCTAGTATAAACTGTGAATTAACCATCCCCCCAATTTCTTCATTTGTAATTCAACTCTATTTAGTAATGATAAAAGGGTTTCGCGCATACAACAAATCTGTAGCAGCTGACTTTGAAAACATCTTTTCAAAAATGTGAAAATTCTCCGTTAATGACAGTCTAGTTATTAACCCTTTCCCACATACAGCGAATCTGCAGCAGATCACTGTCTACTCAAAAATATGGAAAGTCTCTATAATTACTCAGAAAAGTTGAAAGCATTGAGGCAAAAGGAGAAATTGCTCATCACGGGACTCCATCCCAGGACCTTTTGTATGAGAGGCCGACACACTACCTCTGCACCACTGTCTTCCTTTTAACAATGCCGTAAATATTAATTAGAATGGACAGATGATGCCAAACTTATACCCCAAGTTGTAGTAAAAAACGATATTTACGAGCATTCAAAAACCATGGCAAAAATCTTATGACATTCTTGTTAATTGGACACGTAATTAATTATCAATCCTAGCTTATCTGTTTACTGCAGAAACAGTTTTGGATCCATTGAATAATTAATAAGTCACGCAACAAAAATGATCTGAACATGCAGTTGGCCGATTCATTTTGTGTTTGAACCATAATACAATATTAAAGTCAGATGCAATGGCAGTGTCATGATGAAGAAACTGAACAAGGCACATTTCAAAGCTTATACAATGTTGTACTAGATTCGTTGTCATCCAGGGCTTGATATACAGTCAAACCTGTGCTAAAGACCACCTTTATAAAGCAATTCCCTGTCTGCAGCAACCACACTTTTAATTTCCCTGTTACTCATTTTCTGCACAAATGACCCGTGTTATTAAAGACAACTTGTGAGCTGGGACCAGATTGTTCTCTTACCATGGGTGTTCTTTAACCCTTTCCCTCATATAGACACTTTCTGACGCCTCTGCAGCAGACGGCTGTTTGAAAATATAGTGACAAAAGAAGAAATTGCTCAAAACGAGCAATTTCTCCTTTTGCCACAATGTTTTTCACTTTTAGTCATAGGTTATCCATTTAATTAAAGAGATTTTCTAATTTTTGACAAACTATGTTCAAAGTCGTCTGCTGCAGAATTGTTGTATGAGGGAAAGGGTTAATCCTTGCCCGCATACAACAATTCTGTAGCATATTTTGTCAAAAAATAGAAAATCACTATAATTGATGGATAACCTTTGACTAAAAAAGGAAAACTTTGTGACAAAAGGAGAAATTGCTCGTCTTGAGCAATTTCTTCTTTTGTCACTATGTTTTCAATTAAAGCCGTCAGCTGCAGAGGCGTCAGAAAGCGTCTATATGAGAATAAGGGTTAAACACAGGTTGGACTGTATATTAAATACTGTTGAAATTGGTGTTAAATCCCAATTGAATCAAATGAAATAGTCTGTGAATAATATATCAAGGTGTGGTTCTAAATCATATGCGTATAAGCCAACCCCGAAGTTACAACTCTATGTAGAACAATTAATTGTTAACCTGTCACAATTTTTTACATGGTTTGTCTGCATAGAAAACTTCTTAGGTAAACTACATCTTGAAAATTAGGTTAGATTAAAAGTTGCATGTATTTGGCTTCATGCACAATGTATGCTACTAAAACATCTTGTACCAGATGCAGTTACAACAATTTCGCATCAATCCATCGATAAAGAATTATGTATATTGCGGGAGAAGGATAAATAGCTCAGGCTGTGTATTTCCTCCTTTATTCAACAATATTTTGAAAAACCAATGAAGTCAGGGAATAGACGAATACTTGTAACCCGTTCCTAGATACACCAAATTTGCTGCAAACATCAGGGTAAAACTACAGAAATTACATATAATTTGAATTATTGGTTTTGTTGAATGGATATATAAAAGGAGAAATTGCTCATCATCAAAAGTCGTCTGCTGCAGATGTTTCAAAACATTCTGCAAGAGGGATGTGGTTAATTAACAGGTTTCTTAAGAAACTAACAGGTTTGATAAATAAACATTATTGTTAAAAAAAGTCTCTGTTGAGACGGATTGGGATTCCTATGATATAATTGGAACAAAGTATGGAACCCCAATAGAGACAAATAATTTTATTTTCATAATAATTTTCACCATTTAAAATTCAATAAAGGATCTTGAATACTTTATAATATAGATAGCATCTTGAAAATTCAAGTTAGTAAACATTTGAATATTCAGCTAATTATTATTTAAAAATTCAATATGTTCTTTCGGAAATTGAAAATAATATCATGAATATTCATCATAGTATCGAGATATATCATCAAATGTTGTGCAATAATCATGATCTTATATTGAATTTTCAAAAATCATAACCAGATGTTGTGCTAAATAATTAAACATAAATCTATGTGACCCGTCTTGTTGGTGCACATTTATGTTAACGGCTGGTAATTATAACCTCATTTTTGGGGGGGCCCAGGGACTTTTCAATATTATGACCAGATGCTGTGCTGAATAACTAAACAGAAAATAAAACTATGTGGCCCTCTTGGGCTTCCATAGCAAAGTGTTGATGTTGGTGCAGATTAATGGTAGCAGGTGATAATTATGACCTAATTTTTTTAGGGACTTTTTTACTTCTTTACCTCATATGAATTTAAACACATCAATTAACATTAGACTGATATTGGGAAAAGGCACTTCTTGACTATTGTGAACAGTGTAGAACCAGACCAGCCTGTGCATCCACACAGTGATTAAGATCTACACAGCTTACATATTACATTTATAAGCTAATGTAAGAAGCTTCTCAGAAACTTTTAGTAGATCCTGATAAGACTGGGTAGATGGAAAGTCTGATCTGAACTTGCACTGTTCAGATAATGTCAACTTATACCAATTGCACTGCCTTAACCTTTTCCCACATACGACAATTCTGCAGCAGACGACTTTGAACATATTTTGTCAAAACATAGAAAATCTCCATAATTGAATGGATAACCTATGACAAAAAGTGAAAAACATTGTGGCAAAAGGAGAAATTGCACGTTTTGTGCAATTTCTTCTTTTGTCACTATGTTTTCAAAAAGCCGTCTGCTGCAGAGGCGTCAGAAAGCGTCTATATGAGGGAAAGAGTTAACCTTTTCCCACATACAATAAATCTGCAGCAGCCAACTTTGAAATTATCAAGTCCAAACTATAGAAAATCTATATAAATGACCGTACAAGAGAAAGTTGATGCAAGGCATCAATGTCGCCGGAAAAGACTACATTGATTTATTTTTTAACACACATGTATTCTTGACTTTCATTAGTCTAAACATACACATAATGTTTTCATAAGGACTAATTCCAGGATTTTTGAAATTCCACATAGATCTACAAATTTCAGGATTTCTTTTGGTCAGGATTTTGGATGTTTTGTATTTGTCAAAAAAAAAAAAAAAAATTAATACATTTTGGGATTTAAATCTACATGCAATAAAAAGCTATTAAACCCTTTCCATGTCTGAAGCAACAATGAAAACCTTTGATCGCTTAAAACATTGTGAAAACGGTTAAATTGCTGAAGACATGAACTTCCTCCTTTTTAATACTAATTATTTCACAAGTAGACCACACTTGTAACAATATATAAGCTAAATTGTTTATCTAAATCGTTGATGCATACAATATATGTGGCAAGTATGAAATTAATTGGGTGCGAAAGAGCAGATTTTCTTTATTTCTAAATCTATTGTTTATCAGAGTTTGTTCTTCTCTTAATTTGTTTCAACATTTAATATCACATATATTTAATCATTTAAGTGTGTAATATTAGCTATCTATCTGTAATAAGGTGTTTGAGCATTCTTTCGAAATGTTTACCCTCGTGTCAGGCTTCATCGAGTCGTAGTGTCAGACATCGAAGAAAGTGAATAAAAAATCAGGCAAAGCTTTAGTGCATGTTTTATTCCACTGCATTCGAGAGAGAAAAGCATTTCTATATTATCTTTCTTTCTCCTACATTCGACCCATACACTCGTTTCGTGACGTTTAAGAAAAATCAATTTGTTGTGCGACATTTTTTGTCTGCATAACCAAGTCACTTTTCTAAGTTTACATTTTACTTCTGGTTACTTCGCTTTGTTTACATTTTGGCAATATGAAACTAGGTCACGAACTGAGAAAAAGGCGTTTCGACGTTCACGACCGATAAACAGGCTTATATTTGAGACATATTTTCACAAATTATTTCTTATTTTTGTTTCTGTTACCAGTTTATGTTGATACTTATCTATTAAAAGGAGAATTCGACGTGATTTTTCATATCGATATCGCAAGCAGGTGCGCGTATGTAAACAAATTATAGACTGTGCGACGTAAAGGTTTGTAGTTATGGCCTTTTGATTACATAGTTTATGAAAATAAAGTATCGCAGTCTAGCTAATAGGGACTGTTTTGTCTTCGTAAATAAAACACAAAAACGTAAATGCCAGTCAAAATAAAGAAACTGCACATACTTAAAACATCGGAATATTTATTTCATTTTAGATGTGTCATAACTTAGTGTTTTTAAACAAACGCAATTGTAATATGTTCAAGACATTGAAAAAAAAAAAAATCTAATAATAACCCCCCCTCCCATGTGATTTCCGAAAACCTATTAAAAATAGAAGTCGCGGGCTTCTGCCCGGCGACTAACAAGAGAAAGTTGATGCAACGCATCAATGTCGCCGTAAACCCATACTGCATTTATGCGTAACATTTACATTCTTAAAAAAGTTTCCTTGTAGCATAACATAGCGTAGTATGGTTTCGAAAAGAAATTAGGCAAAGTACTCTTCATGTTTTCCAAAAAGAACAGCATTAATTTTGTGAGAACAGTGCAAAAGAAATGTACATGTCAACAATGTAGTTTATGTTTAATTGAATGATTTACGGCGTTGTGGTGAATAAAAAATATTGCGACAAATGAGAGAGAAGGCTGATATCACACGTCATTATTTTTCGATTCTAGAGTAGAAACAGTCTATACATTTTACTATTTTTAGACATAAATTCAGAAATATTATATGAAATCTACACAAATCAAGACATTTCTTTGAAAAGAATGCTCCATAATGAATAATTACTATAAAAAAGACAATCAACGTTATTTTATGGTGATATTGTTATGATACTTGAACATTAGCGTATGTTGCAAGTCTAATCGTGGATGAGTAAAAAATCGTAAACACCATTAAATAAACTGCAATACTTGGTTAATCAAATACAAACTTAAAACATTGGAAATATGAATTTCTTTTCAAATGTATCATAACTAAGTGTTTTAAACAATCGCAACCGGAATATGTTCGAGGCATTTACATTAAATTTATCCTAATAACAACGTCCTCCCAATTATTCTGAAAAGCTTTTAAAAATATAGTCGTGGGCTAATGATTGTTGAAAAGAGTTGAACTCATTGTGGAAAATGGAGAAATGGATCATTTGAGCCATTTCTCCTTTTGCCACAATTATTTCAAAAGTCGTCTGCTGCAGAGGAGGCTTCAGAAAGCATCTATATGAGGGAAATGGTTAATAAAGCCCTTATCTTGATCTGCTGTTTTCTATCTTCAACAACAGTTAGAACTAAAACTATCACTGAAGATGATAAATACCCCCTAAACAGCACCTTGACCTACACCATAACTTAATAAGTAAAAGGGCCATAACTCTGTAAAATAACATGCAATTGTTAGCCCTTTAGGTTATGCACATCTCCTCTTGGTATAGAAGCTTCATGTAAAATTGTATTGAATTCCACCCAGTGGTTTGTAAGAAATAGGCCGGACAAAATATGGCTTCTGACCGACAGACAGACAGACAGCCCGACACACTGTGACTCCTATATATACTTCCTCTTCTTCAAAGGGGGTATAATAATTTTAACAAAATGCATTAAAATTAAAATATTTCTTTCATTTAACTTTATGACATATTCACACGTTTTTTTCAGCTATTTTTCTAGGCATTACCATTTATTTGATAGAATATTCATAGATTAAATGAAAAGAAAATTCCCGAGACAATGAATTATTGACATATAGAGATACAAACAAACATTGTGGGAAAATATAATGAGCAATAAATCTATTTCTGGAATATCAAACTACGTTCTCAAAAGTCATCCTTCTGCTGAAAAGATTTTACGCTATCTGTCTGAGGGAAACATTCTTTATGACATGCTGGAAATTTGTTAACCCTTTCCCCCATATAAACGCTTTCTGACGCTTCTGCAGCAGACGACTTTTGAAAACACTGACAAAAGGAGAAATTGCTCAAAACAAGCAATTACTCCCTTTACCACAGTGTTTTTTAATTTATTCAATTATCATACTATTATTAATGATTTTTTTTTTAACATTTTTGCTAATATCTTTTCAAAGTTGTCTGCTGCAGATTTGCTGTATGTTGAAAAGGGTTAACCAAATTGAAAAACAACGAGTGAAAAATAACCACCTGTTTTACATATTCTTAACATCAACATGAGAAGAAACTAAAGAAACTCAACAAGGAACAAGGAGTCTCAGCTTTTGATAACTTTAACCCTTTCCCTCATATAGCAGACGGCTATTTGATTTATCCATTCAGTTATAGAGATTTTCTATCTTTTGACAAAATGTGTTGAAAGTCGTCTGCTGCAGAATTGTAGTATGAGGGAAAGGGTTAACCCTTTCACACATAATGAATGAATGTATATTGTTTTATGGCGCATCGACAGCTAAGGTCATTTAGCGCGCAATTAAATTTAATTATTCATGATCCCTGGGTAAACAAACCAGTACTAGGCTAGAAAATGTGCATTGCCCAAGTGCACACCACCATGACCGTAGTGCCGCGACTGGGGATCGAACCCGGGACACCCGGTTTCGAAATCCCCGACGCTAACCACTCGACCACAGCGGATTCCTCTTTCACACATACAAACGCCTCCTAAAGCCTCTGCAGAAGACAACTATTGACAACTCGTACTGAGTAATTTCTCCATTTGCCACACATTCTATTCAATAATTTAACTTCAATTTAAAATGATTTTCAACATTATTGGCAATATGCTTCCAAAGTCGTCTGCTGCATTTTTTAAATGCGGGAATAGGTTTATGAACTTAAAAACAGCAAGACAAGTTCATTTTTATGATTTCACCTTCAAGGATATACATCTCTTTTTTCCACAAGGTTTTAAATTTGTTTTTAACATAATTTTTTCCAATCTTTCACATCTTACAAGTTTTATCTCAGATGTTTTCAAAGCAGATGTTTCCAAAAAATATCCTATCAGATAAAAGTGATATGCCTGGCTTGCTTGCTGGTGAGGGTTAATGAATGCTGGTCAAAATGACTTTTTTCATAGGGCTCATCAGTTAATGGTTTTCATAGTGCCATGTGCTCTTGTTACAGTGGGGGAGCTTCTGGATTGACTTAGCCCTTTCCCACATTACAATAAATCTGAAGCAGACGACTTTGAAAACTTCTAGGCAAGAATATGGAAAAAACTCTATAACTACAAGTATAATTGCTGGAAAGGATCAAAAACATTGAGGCAAATGGTGAAATTGCTTGTTTTATATTGTATCATAACTAATAAGTTGTTAATTTGGAAAGAAATGTTTTGAATTTAAAACATTTCAAATCAAATTTAAAGCACATTACAATGGTTCTAGAGTATGACACAACTGAGAAAAGCACATATTTAATTCTTATCCTGCCTCTTGCAGACCTACAGCAGATTACTTTTGAAAAATATCATGACAAAAGGAGAAATTGCTCTAAATGAGAAATCTTTCTTTTGCATCAGTTTTCAACTTCTAAATAAGTATACTTTCATTAAAACTAATCTGGAATTTCCATATGTTTGTCCAGATGTTTTCAAAGAAAATGTCTCCTGCAGATATCTGCTATGTGGGAAAGGGTTTACTACATTCACTTATCCTTTTTAATCCGTTCCCACATACAACAAATGTACAGCAGAAAACTTTGAAAACATTTAGGCAGAAATAGATGATATCTCTGTAAATATAAGCATAACTTTTGAATAGAGTTTAAAACATTGTGCCAAAATGGGAAATTGCTCAGCAAATTGTGTTCAAAAGCTGTCTGCTGCAGTCGCATCAGTAATCTCTGTTTAAGGGGAAGGTTTAAAAACACTACTTTTCACAACATTTGCTATCCTCATATACTGACCAACATCAGTCTTCAAGCTTGTGCCGTGTCCTATTAAGCTACATTGCATTTGTGTAGTGGTATCTTGGGCGTGAGAGGGCTTTGGTTGGAAACCTCAGGCTTGGTCATACCAAATACTTTTAAATGGTAGTTATGGTTTTCCCTCCTTGGATATCACGGCAGCCAGTTAACCTTCTCAAGTGTTTCCTAGCTTTCTCACAACATACTTTCCAAGCAACTGGCTGCTTCTCCACATAGACTGTTAGCTCATTGGTGAAAGACGAATGACCCTTGTCACAGTGAGTATTGTCAAATGTCGGAAAGAATGTTGGCCAAGCTGGGATTCAAACTCACAATCTCAGGATTGACAGCCCACGTCGCTACCGACTGAGCTACCGGGGCTCGTCAAAACTCATGTTGATGATACCAGTTCCAGGAATTCAATAGTATAAGGGTTAAAGATTTACAGTAAATAAGACGGAGAATAGAATGTTGTGAGTATAAACTTCAAAACATTGTAACATTCTAGAGTGTTATCTGTAAAACTTAAATTACCTTTAAGATAAGACAATTCTATGGGGTACATGTCTGGTTTTAACTCTTTCCCTCATACGACAATTCTGCAGCAGACGACTTTGAACGTATTTTGTCTAAACATAGAAAATCTCCATAATTGAATGGATAACCTATGACAAAAAGTGGAAAACATTGTGGCAAAAGGAGAAATTGCATGTTTTGTGCAATTTCTTCTTTTGTCACTATGTTTTCAAAAAGCTGTATGCTGCAGAGGATTCAGAAAGGTTAACCTTCCAACCACAGTACTATCGCTTTTTGTCTTCAGTAAATAAAATACTTCTTAACTCACATACAAGAACATCTGCTGCAAGTCCAAACACAATAGCTTCCCATATTCATGCAATAACCTTTTTATTGTATATTTTGATATGGGGGTTTTTGTGCGCTTAAAACACTTTAAGCATTTGGAAAATTAACAATCGTTTTTCTGAATTAACATTTACAATTTACCATGCAGTAATTGTTTTTTCCAATGGTTGCTAGGGTCGTGGAATATATAAGTGTACTACAACGCCATTTTTGTTCCCTATTTAGTTTCGACTCGAAATTTAATCTTCGACAAAATGATACCATAGGATATGCAATAATTATTTTAACAGTGGAAATAGTTGAAAATATCCGATTACAATATCAAAGTATTCAATAACGACAGATACTGCATCCTTTTGGATATGGAAAATAGAAGAATAACCCTTTCCCACATACAACAATTCTGCAGCAGACGACTTGGAACGTATTTTGTCAAAACAGAGAAAATCTCCATAATTGAATGGATAATCTATGACAAAAAGTGGAAAACATTGTGGCAAAAGGAGAAATTGCACGTTTTGTGCAATTTCTTCTTTTGTCACTATGTTTTCAACAAGATGTGTTTGTGAAACACTGATGCCCCCGAATGGCAACATCTAGGTCAAAGGTCAAGGTCGCATGGTCAAAGATTTTGGTACTGACAGAAAGGTCATGTCACAAGGAATACACATGTGAAATATGGTAGCCGTACCTGTTATGGTTCAAAAGTAGTGGTCAAGGTTATTTTTTTTTTCGAGAATGGCAACATCTAGGTCAAAGGTCAAGGTCGCAAGGTCAAAAATTTGGTACTGACAGAAAGGTCATGTCACAAGGAATACACATGTGAAATATGGTAGCCGTACCTGCATTGTTCAAAAGTAGTGGTCAAGGTTAAAGTTTTTTTCGAGAATGGCAACGTCTAGGTCAAAGGTCAAGGTCGCAAGGTCAAACATTTTGGTACTGACAGAAAGGTTATGTCACAAGGAATACACATGTGAAATATAGTAGCCGTACCTGTTATGGTTCAAAAGCAGTGGTCAAGGTTAAAGTTTTTTCCGACAGACAGGCCAAAAACTAGATGCCCACGGAATCGGTGATTCCGCGGGCATAAAAAGCCGTCTGCTGCAGAGGCATCAGAAAGCGTCTATATGAGGGAAAGGGATAATCAATATTAAAGTATCAAATAATAATGATTTATTTCAAGAAGCTTCACATTTAGGGAGTCCAATGGGCTAACAATCTATGTGAAAAAGTAGCCAGTTGCTTGGAAAGTATGTTGTGTTGAGTACTGGTATGAGAAAGACAGGAAACGCATGAGTTACTAGGTGAACTGGCCGCTGTAATATGACAGTTGTTGAAAACGGCATTAAACCAATCAATGAATGAAACTTTGGTCTCTTTGCAAATTGAGTCAACCATTGCCAACATCAACAATCTACAGCAAATGAATTTGAAAAAATTCCACAAATGAAAGTGTAGTTATTGAATAGAGTTGAATACATTGTGACAAAAGGAGATATAGCTCATTATGAGAAATTTCTTCTTCTGCCACAATGTTTTTAAAAGTCGTCTGTGAGGGGGAAAGTGTTAAACAATTTAATAATTGGGCATGAAATTATCAGCGCTCTAGAACTTTTTTTGGCAAAATTATGGAGACTATAATATATCTATAAATATAATTATAATATAGATGAAAGCATTGAGGCTTAAGGAGAAAGTGGCTCATTACGAGCAAATTTCCTTTAGTCACATTGATTTAGAACGTTGACTGCAACATAATTATATAGGCATCAAATTGCATCTGCAGGTGGTAAATGTTTGAGCTAATTCATAAACTATGTGTGAATGTTAACCCTTTCCCACTTACAACAAATCAATTGCTCCTTTTGACACAACGTTTTCAAAAGTGGTCTGCTGCAGATGGGAAAGGGAAAGAGGAAGTGCCATAACCTTCCTTCAATAACCATTTACTTGATATGACATCTGCTTTGAATATAATTGAGAAGAAAAAACCATCACATCTAGACAAATTTAAGAACTATTTTGATACATATTGACATTTGAAAATATTGTGGTAAATGGGCAATTTTTTGTTCATGGCCTTGATGGTTTCAAATATTGTGCACCACAGAGCTGTCAAAACTATAAAATTTGACCGCATTCATCAAATTATCGGTGCTTAACCCTCTCCCACATACACTAAATCAGCAGCAGACGACTTTAGAAACACTTAGATAAATATTGGGAAAATCTCACTAATTGAAAGTATAATTATTGAATATTGTGGCAAATTGAGAAATTGCTTGTTTTGATTTTTTTTTTAATTAGGGTTTTACGCTGTTTTCAACATTATTTCAGTTATATCACAGCGACAGTTCACTTATTCATGATCCCTTGGTTTAACAAACCAGTACTAGGCTAGAAAATGTGCCTTGCCCAAGGGCACTCCACTATGACTGTCGTGCCGCGACTGGGGATCGAAGCCGGGATGCCCGGTTTCAAATCCTGACGACCACAGCGGATTCCTGCTTGTTTTGAGCAATTTCTCCATTTGTCACTGTGTTTTCAAAAAGAGTCTGCTGAAGACACGTTGAAATTCGTCTTCAAGAGATAAAGGGTTAAAGAAGAAAAAGTTACAACGCAACATACAGAATAATTCAAATTTTATCAGTGAGATGAAGTGCAACAATTCTTTCAAGTGAAGGGCAAATATTTCTCAGTTAAATTTGATTGCTTTACCATGTAGCTAAATGTTTTATGTACCCTCAAAGCTCCCCATGCCATTTTGTGTATAATGACGCCATTTTGCACTGAAAAGCTTTTAGAAATAGATAAACAAAAATGAGTTCTTTTGACTGGGAATTATAAATAGATTGAAAAAAGAAAAACAATGAATTAAAAAGGAAATAGGAACATTCATAAAACAAAATTAAAAATACCATTTTCCAAACTAATCTACTTATGACATTAATTAGAACATTTTTAACAATATGATATCATAATGCAACTACTTTTGGTGTTTTAACCCTTTCCCTCATACGACCATTCTGCAGCAGACGACTTTGAACAGAAAATCTCTATAATTGAATGGATAACCTATGACGAAAAGTGGAAAACATTGTGTCAAAAGGAGAAATTGCACGTTTTGTGCAATTTCTTCTTTTGTCACTATGTTTTCAAAAAGCCGTCTGCTGCAGAGGCGTCAGAAAGCGTCTATATGAGGGAAAGGGTTAACAGTATTGTTTAATTAGTTAATGGAAAGTGTTGTTAACATAGTGGCAAAAGCAGTTATTGCTCATAACGATCACCTTTTACCCGGTGACCCTCAAAACAATAGATGTTAACAACTCTATGGAACGTATTTGACCCTGTGACCTTGACCTTTGACACCAAAAACAACAGAGGTCATTTACTAAATTAAACCAATCATCCCATAAAGATTGAAGACCCTGGGGTCTATTGAACTTTTGTTATTTAGCAGAAACCAATTGTGACATATGGTCCGAAGGACAGGGAGATCGTTCTTAAAACAAGTCCAATTGCACACAAAAATTTGTCAATGGACTTCAATAAACTTAACATATTGATGTGTCTTTGAGGCAGTACCAATTCAAATTTACATTAAATAGCTTTATAGGAGTATTTTTAATCTGATATCAAGGAGATTTTTACTACTCTAACATTTTTGCTAAGGGGATTTTGAATACCCTGTTAAATCTATCAAGGGGATTTCGACTTCTAGACCATTTTTGGACTGAGGGGATTTTTAGTGTCTTCTGCTGTATAAATATTCAATACAAAGGCTCAAATTGTCACATTGTTTTCAAAAGTTGTCTGTATGTGGGAAAAGGTCAAAGTAATCAATTAGATCAATGCCTCTCCTTAGATAAAACAGAAACAACAAAACAAAACAACATCCTAGTTGTGTCAAAGTCAAAGCTTCACTATCAGACATGCATAATGGCAACAGATAAGCCATCCTAAAGACCACTTAGTCAGGAGACACACAAACAATTACCACTTCAGTGTTTACAATGCTTCGATTCAGCATTGACATTAAATAATCATGGTTGATTTGAATTTAACGCCGTTTTCAACAATTTTTCCAGTCATATCATGGCGGCCTGTTCACCTACTCATGTGTTTCCTAGCTTTCTCACATCATTAATCCACACAAAATACTTTCCAAGTAACTGCTGCTTCCACAGAGACTGTAAGCCCATTGGTGAAAGACGAATGGAAAGAATGTTGGCCGAGCTGGGATTCAAACTCACAACCCCTGGATTGACGGCCCACGTCGCTACTGACTGAGCTATTTATGATTAGATGTTTTGAATTCAGTCTTAACTCAATCTCACATATAGGTTCATTTGAAAGCCTCTACAGCAAACAATTTTTTAAAATATAGTGTTGAAAGGAGAAATTGCTCTTTTAAATAATTACATTCAATTATATAGATTTTCAATATTTTTGCACAGATATTTTCAAAGAGTTCTGCAGAAAGGTTCTTGTATGCTGGAAAGGATCAAAGGCTCAAGGTGATTTATATTAGACTGATCACGTACTCTCTGTCCACAGTCCGTTGTTCGCAGTAGGCGTCACTGTTGGCTTTATCTGTTGTTAACTTTTGGCTTTAAACAACATCTCCTCCTAAATCACAGAACCATTATTCAACTAAACTGCACAGGAATGAACCTTTGGATGGTCTTGTTTCAAAGATTTAAATACTATGGAAAACTTTGGTTGCTGCAGCATCAGAAAAGGAGACAAAAGCCAAATCTTTAAAAGTCTTCTCCTCTGAATCCACTTGTTTGATTCCTATTTCATTAGAAATGTTCCTTGGATGACCCTCTACAAAATTAATGCAAGCCATATTGATTGGTTGAAAAACATAGCAGCCAGCAGGCATCAGAAAAGGGGCAAAATTACTAAATTTTAAAATTCCATTCTGAGGAAAATGTTTGTCTGAATTCAAAATAATTACATATGTGTTCCTTCTGTGACCCTCTATAAACTAATTTCAAGCCATACATCTGTATTGGTTGATAAAAGCAACCAGGTGGCATCAAAAAAGGAGGTAGATTAACTTATGGCTTCAAATGACATCTCCTCCTAATCCACTAGACCAATTTCAACCAAACTTCAAAGAATTGTTTCTATGATGGTCCTATATCAAATTTGTTGATCAGAACGATACAAATTCTATGTAGAATTCAGGTATGCTGCGGCACCAGAATGGGAGAAAAAAATCCCTAACATAAAAATTATTCTCCTCTGAATATGATTGTCTGTTTCTAAGATAATTTAGTAGAAATGTTCTTTAAGTGACCTTCAACAAAATTTGTTCAAGCTATATTGATTGGTTGAAACACATGGTGGACTTGCAACATCAGAAAAGATGCAATATTTTAAAGTTTATAGTTCCATTCTGATTTAAGCTTTTGTATACTTTCAAGATAATTTAGTAGTAATGTTCCTTTAGTGACACATACTCTACATAACTTTTTCATGCCATATTGATTGGTTGAAAAAGATAGCAACCAGACAACATCAGAAAATGGTGTTAAAGGTACTATAAGCTTCAAAAGTCATCTCCTAAACCATTGAATGTTCCTTTGGTGGTCCTCCTAAAAAGTGTTCAAAGTTTTAATGCCTTAATACAATTTTTCTATACTCAGATATTTTTGCTGTTTCATTTAGTGTGTTCACCTTCTTGTCATTCTTGATCAAATTTTCCCCAATATTAACAGTTACATTATTGGTACTATTATACTATCACTGAGGAGATTGATTTAGGGCCCTCTTGTTTTGTCATTTGCTTGGAAAACAACTGAGGGTAAAGATATTCATCAAAGTCTTTGAAATAGGCTTGATTGCAATAGATACATGTTTTTCTAATCAGCCATTAAAGATTCTGCTACACCTCTTACCTTAATAAAGTATTTTAACTTTCAAACATGCAAACACATTTGCAGAAGGCGACTTTTGAAAATATTGTAGCAAAAGGAGATATTGCTCATTATCAGCAATATCTTCTTTTTAATGTTTTCGGCAATATTTTAAAATTGTAATTTCATTTATAGAGATTGTCCATTTTGTTGCTGTCTGCTGCAGAGTTGTTTTAGGTGATAAATGGTCTTGAGTAGTCTGCATTGAAAAAAATGTGATGAAAAAATTGTAACATCATCAGAGTAAAAAGTATGATATTCATATAAAGTTAGTTTTAAACAATATGGGCAATTTCTTTCTTTGAGCAATTTCTTGATTTCAGAAAACTGTCTGCTGCAAGTCTTCAAATTGTGTCTGCATGGGAAAGGATTAATGAGCAGGAAAAGGAATGTGCCATCAAGGAAAATCATCACTATGGAAATACAGATCTCGAGATAATTGGAATATCAGAAAGGAAAATCTTTAGTGCAAAAAAATAAACAATTGATTACCATATTCAAACTTTTGAATACATTTCTTCAAAAAAACAAATCTGCATTAACCCTTTCCCTCATACGGCAATTCTGCAGCAGACAACTTTAAACATATTTTGTCAAAAAATAGAAAATCTCCATAATTGAATGGACAAAAAGTGGAAAACATTGTGGCAAAAGGAGAAATTGCATGTTTTGAGCAATTTCTTCTTTTGTCACTATGTTTTCAAAATGCCGTCTGCTGCAGGGGCGTCAGAAAGCGTCTATATGAGGGAAAGGGTTAAACATTGAGATGGGATTGTTTTCTTATCATGATCTACACCATGCAATAAGGAATATATTCCATTATTTGTTACATCTTTCAAAACTAGAACTAATAATCACTGAAGATGATAAATACCCCCAAAACAGCACCTTGACCTACACCATAACTTAATAAGTAAAAGGGCCATAACTCTGTAAAATAACATGCAATTGTAAGACCTTTAGGATATGCACATTTCCTCTTGGTATAGAAGCTTCATGTAAAATTTTATTGAATTCCACCCAGTGGTTTGCAAGAAATAGGCCGGACAAAATATAGCTTCCGGCCGACCGACCGACCGACCGACCGACCGACAGACAGACAGCCCGTCACAGTGACTCCTATATACCCCCTCTTCTTCGAAGGGGGTATAATTATATAATTGATAATTTCAAATGAGTTGATACACATTTTCCAATGTACAGTCATACTTCGGTTTGATGAACGTTTGAAAATGTTACATCAACTTTGTTTTAAACCATATTCAATTACATCACATTCATTTAAAGAGATCGATATTCCATATTTTCTAAGTCGATTGCTCAGATTTGATGTGTGTCGGAAATGGCTAAATGATTATATTTGAATCCTCTTATTTGTTTAATTTCAACAGATAATGGTTCTTTTAATGCTTGATTGTGATTAATAGACTTTTTGTCTCTAAACTGGGATTTTTTTTTTATATGGTTGCAGATACCCCTTGCCCACAAACGTACATTTTTTGACGCCTCTGCAGCAGACAACTTTTTAAAACAATGTGGCAAAAGGAGAAATTGCTCATAATGAACAATGAATGATTCAATAACTGTTCATTCATTTATAGTTTCCAAACTTTTGACTAAATTATTCAAAGTCGTCTGCTGCAGATTTGTTGTATGTGGGAAAAGGTTATCTGCTCCAGTATCAATCATGGGCTGATGATGTCTTTGACCTCAATAGATCTCGGACTTTGTTACATGTCAAATATGACTAACCTTTTACCCGGGCTTAAGTGTTACATGTCAAATATGACTGGGCTTTGTTACATGTCAAATATGACTGGGCTTTGTTACATTTCAAATATGACTGGGCTTTGTAACATGTCAAATATGACTGGCTTTGTTACATTTCAAATATGACTGGGCTTTGTTACATGTCAAATAGGACTAATTTTTACCCGGGCTTTGTTACATGTCAAATACGACTAACCTTTTACCAGGGCTTTGTTACATGTCAAATATGACTAACCTTTTACCAGGGCTTTGTTACATGTCAAATATGACTAACCATTTACCCAGGCTTTGTTACATGTCAAATATGACTAACCTTTTACCCGGGCTTTGTTACATGTCAAATATGACTAACCTTTTACCAGGGCTTTGTTACATGTCAAATATGACTAACTTTTTACCCAGGCTTTGTTACATGTCAAATATGACTAACCTTTTACCCGGGCTTTGTTACATGTCAAATATGACTAACCTTTTACCAGGGCTTTAATTGTTACATGTCAAATATGACTAACCTTTTACTCGACACAATTGACTGATATCTCTGCTGTATGACACATTTTCAATTTTGAAATAATTTTGAATGTTGTAGACAATTGTAGAGCATCAGCCAATCAGACCAAATGTCGCAGGTTCGAATCCTGTGATGAATGGGCTCTGCATTTGGAATTAGACAAAAGGCGGGAGTACTGGTTATGTGTCCAGGTAGCAGACACGGAGCATGATTAATATAAGCTTAAAGCTTGTTTCGTAATCAATGTAAAACAAGAATAAGTTTACATTAATGTGGACAAAGAAGTAATTATTTCCCTGTTCTTTGATAGTTATTCAAGCATCCAGGGAGCCGACACAAAGGGGTTTAGGTAGACCGGTTTTTGTATGATGTGGCTCAAAATTATGTCAATACATTAAGCATTTAACCAACCAACCAAGAAATAAATTGACTGAGTGATTCCATTTATAATTCTTTTTTCAGGGGGTATGAAAATAATTTTACTTCACTTGTACAAGTAATGAAAGCATATTCTCAAGACAAGAAAATACTCAATTAACCCTTTCCCTCTTTTGACAAATCTGGAGCAAATGACTTTTAACTCTATCTACGAATAGCTCATTATGAAGAATCTCTTCAAAATGTGTCTGTAACTGTAAAAGGTTCAGATAGTAACAGGGCCATTGTGGTTTAATAGTTAACCTTATAATAAAGGTATTAATATATTTTTTTCAGTTGCATGTTTTGAAAGCATCTGAAGAAAGAAAGTGCACTGTTTTGATAATCTTGATGTATGATATTGATACAAAATAGAAAGCATAGTTTGGAGGAAAAACGAAAAAATTATTCATTCTGAGCAATCTTTTCATTTCCTATACAATGTTTTTAACCTATTCCCACTTGGAGCATACTTTGATGCTTCTATTGCAGTTAACTTTTCAGTTCATCTTTTTTCATTAATTCTTCTTTCATTTAACCCTTTCCCTCATACGACATTTCTGCAGCAGACGACTTTGAACGTATTTTGTCAAAACATAGAAAATCTCCATAATTGAATGGATAACCTATGACAAAAAGGGGAAAACATTGTGCAATTTCTTCTTTTGTCACTATGTTTTCAAAAAGCCGTCTGCGGCAGAGGCGTCTGAAAGTGTCTATATGAGGGAAAGGGTTAAAGAGATTTTCCAAAAGATATCTGGATATTTTCTAAGTCGTCTGTTGCAGATTTGCTGTATTTGGAAAAGGGTTTAAACCTTTCCCTCATATAGACGCTTTCTGACGCCTCTGCAGCAGACGGCTTTTTGAAAACATAGTGCAATTTCTCCTTTTGACACAATGTTTACCACTTTTAGTCATAGGTTATCCATTCAACTATAGAGATTTTCCATTTTTTGACAAAATATGTTCAAAGTCGTCTGCTGCAGATTTGCTGTATTTGGGAAAGGGTTAAGTTTTTGTGCTGCAGTTGCGGCAGAGTGTCTAGATACTCCTGTATAGTTGATAACAAGATGTTATTCATGATGTGGCAGAAATCAGCTAAGAAAGACATTCTATCAACACTTAATTAAATGGAAGATGAAAGCTTTACACTGTGTAAATGGCCTGCCTGATTACTCTTCATACTTATTAGACCATTAGAAAAACAAGTCATATAAAAACTAGAAATATCACTGAAGGTGATGAATACCCCCAGCTGGTGCCTGACAATATACATATGTATGAGAAATTCAAGGGGCCATAACTCATTTAAAAATAATTCCAGTGCAACACGCCGACAATATGCACAACTAGTGGCTTGGTATCAATAATTCTTGTGAAGTTATATTGAATTCTGACCAAGGGTTGCTGAGAAATAGTGTTCACAAGAAATGTCCACAGACCAACGGACCGACCGACAAACGTGACTCCTATATAGCCCCCATATACTATGTATCTGGGGGTATAATGAATTTTAAACATATGACATAAAATTGACTGTTGTTGTAACATATAGAATGTACATTATTTGCATATATATAAAAGGAGATTTTGAGGACAATCTGATCTAATCCAATGAGTTTCAACCCTTTTCCCACTAACACAAAATCTACAGCAGATGACTTTGAAAACATATTTGCTGTATAGCTAGCTGGCAGAAAGCACCTGTATGTGGGAAAGGGTAAAAAGCCAATCAGAATGATCCTGTCTTTAAGAGGTTCAGACATTCTGCTCATCATACAGTGATTGCATCCAGTCTGATCATATTCATTTGCAAACAATACAAAAATCCCCTACCAGACAATAATTTATAAGTTGAAAAGGGCACATTATTCTGTCAAACCTCATTTAAGAGTTATGCCCCTTGACACACATGGTCTTTGAATCATGTCCTGATTAAATGTGTAATGTTCTAGAGTTGTAGACATGAAATTGTGAATGACACATCATCTTGCTATGAAGAATAATTGTGTAAAGTTATATCAAAATCCATTCAAGCATGAGGAAGACACAGCCCGGACATGATAGAATATCTTAAGAATGTTTGAACCCAAATTGTGACATTGACCTTAAGAGTAGGTGTCTGGTTGTTGTGCATGACACATCATCTTGTTATGGAGAATAATTGTGTCGAGTAATATCAAAATCCATTCCAGCAAGTGGAAGATACAGCCCAGACAAGAAATATCATATGGCCCGACAGTCAGACTGACGGACGCAAGCAAACCTATCGTCCAAACACTCTCCAACCAGTAGGAGACTATCAAGCAATTATTATTTTTGCCACACACTTTTCAACAAGAGGCCCATGAGGGCCTATGCTCTACTGGGATGGTTCTTTGGTCATTTTCAATCCAGAGCATGTATGTATGGTGCAGATCGGATAGTAAATGGAGGCTCTATTGTGTTCACAAGCTGTTTTATAGCAATTTTGACAATTTCAAGGGCCATAATCTAGTCTTGCATGGGCGGATCTGGCTGGTTTGCGAAAGGAACTGAGCTCTCATCAATATTTAACTACTATCTAAGTTTGGTGAAGATCGGATATTAAATGGAGCCTCTATTGTGTTCACAAGCTCTATTATAGCAATTTTCAAAAATTCCAAGGGCTTGGTTTGTGAAACGAACCGAGCTTTCATGGATGTCTAACTACTGTATAAGTTTGATGGAGATGCAATCAAAACTGAAGACTTTATTGCGTTCACAAGCTGTATTATAGCAATTCTGACAATTTCAAGGGCCATAATCCAGTCTTGCATGGCCGGATCTGGCTGGTTTACAAAAGGACCAAGCTCTCATGGGTACCTAACTACTGTGTAAGTTTGATGAAGATCAGATAGTAAATGGAGCCTCTATTGTGTTCACAAGCTCTATTATAGCAATTTAGACAATTTCAAGGGCCATAATCCAGTCTTGCATGGGCGGATCTGGCTGGTTTGCGAAAGGAACCGAGCTCTAACTACTGTATAAGTTGATTGAGATACAATCAAAACTGAAGACTGTATCGTTTGTTTACGGACGCACAGACGACGGACACCACACCACGGCATAAGCTCTTCTGGCCTTTGGCCAGTAGTGCTTAAAATAGATTTGTTGTATGTGAGAAGTGATTAAATTGATCAACATTCTCAGAGCAGATTAGGATCAAAGTTTGAATAGTACACCAAATGGTCTTGTTCATGTAGGTAATTTTCTGAAAAGATTAGAAATGCAGATAATTGGTTAGGTCAGGTTAATGGCTAACAGTATTACAGCAATGTGACCCTTTCTACTTGAATTTAATTTATTTTATAAAACTATATTGAGCACATTGCAAAAGGACACTGTTTTACATCCTCTTTCCTTATTTTGGGAAAGTGTTAATCATTTGTGTGACTATTTAATTGTACCATCACCAGTATTCCCTATTGACAAGGTCTTGTATATGTATCATGTAGGTTTTACAAATACAGGGGAAGAGTAAAAGTTTGGCTGCTGATCACAGGTGGCTGCTTAATACAAGTCAAATAAAGAAGAAAATATTGTTTAGGTTAACCCTTTCCCTCATACGACAATTCTGCAGCAGATGACTTTGAACATATTTTGTCAAAAAATAGAAAATCTCTATAATTAAATGGATAACCTATGACTAAAAGTGGTAAACATTGTGGCAAAAGGAGAAATTGCTTGTTTTGAGCAATTTCTTCTTTTGTCCCTATGTTTTCAAAAAGCTGTCTGCTGAAGAGGTGTCAGAAAGCGTCTATATGAGGGAAAGGGTCAATCTTCAAGTGGTTGCTTAATAAAAGTTGGCTGCCTAACAAAGGTGAGTGCTAACACAAGTTTGACTGTAATTGATAAATGAGAAGCAAGCGATATCAACCAAATTGTGGCTGTTACTAATTATGCACTGACTGATCTTGTTCAACATTGTTCACAAATGTTTTATATGATTGTGAAGTTGTTTGGAAAGACTGTTGTGTTAAGAACTGGTGTGAAAACGCTAAGAAACACATGGTTGGGTGAACTGGTGTGAGAAAGCTAAGAAACACATGGTTGCGTGAACTGTTGGCCTGCCGTTTTATTGAAAAACTGTGTTCAACCATTGTGCATAACACCTGATACAAGTAAATGTGTAACCAATAAATGCTGACAAGTGTTTTCATCACCTACAGGGACTTTTATTTCCAACAACAACCCCCTCATTTCAGTTAAATTCAATTAAACAAGACATTTGTACTTTAAACCATTACCTGATATGAAATTTTAAGATTCTTTTTAACCGTGACAGGAAAATCAAGATCTGCATTTGTAAATTTACAATGATATTTCAATTATGCAATATCTTAATTATCACGTTTCAATATACAGACATATGACTTTTAAAAATACTGTGGCAAAAGGAGAAATTGATCATCATAAGTTTTTTGCCAAAATGTTTTCAGCTTTATTAAATAATTGTTCTATCATTTATAATGAGTTTCCATATTTTTTACTAAATATTTTCAGTCATCTGCTGCCGATTTGTTGTATGTGGGAAAAGATTGATTAGAATAAACATAGCATAGAATTTCTTTCTGTTTCAAATGAAAATCTAAATAATAAAATAAAAAGTAATGGATTAACATCTTAAAAGCTTTAATTGCATCCTTTAATTGTAAAAGATAAACAATTAAAGTGATCAACATACCTACAAAGTTACATGACACCTGAGGTCAAATACTTTTTGAGCAAGATACAAAAATAAACTCTGACTGATACCAAAACTTTCTGACAGATGGACAGACACTAGATCAGACTAAAAAAGCAGAACCCAATCATCATTCCTTTTACAATATGTAGGGCATTAGGTATGTGAACATCACAACAATTTCAAGATCCTCAGGGATTTGCAACAAATTAACTTCTTTGAAGAGTTAATAAGGACATTGTTTTAGAACACAAAACTAATTAAAGTTCACTGTAAAACACAATCTACAGACAAACAGGCCAAAGATAAAAGAAATTAAATTTGTTCATGTTGCCATAGTATACAGAAAATTAATCAAAATTATCTCATTAGTTTCATTGTTACATAGATTTTTTTGAGTCCTTTGCTTAGCAAACATCAAAGGAAACAGGAATGCGCTGTGGTCGAGTGGTTAGCATCGGGGATTTCGAAACCGGGTGTCCTGGGTTCGATCTCCAGTCGCTGCACTACGGTCATTGTGGAGTGCCCTTGGGCAAGGCACATTTCTAGCCTAGTACTGGTTTATTTACCCAGGGATCATGAATAAGTGAACTGTCGCCGTGATATAATTGAAATAATGTTGAAAGTGGCGTAAAACCCCAATAAATTCTTCGAAATTCAAAGGAAACAGCTGTCATATCCCTTTACCACATACAACTAATCCGCAGACGACTTAAAAAACAACCAGCTGAAATTATAGGAGTTTAATTATTAAGAAAGACTTTAAAAACACTGCAGCAAAAGGAAAAGTTCCTCAATCTGTGTCATCTTCTGCTGCATCGGTATTAAAATGCCTGTGGGAAAGGGTAAAATGAAAAATTGTGGGTAAGGTTTGAATGCGAGTTGAAAACTTTGTGAGGAAAAGGAGAAATTGCTTGCTTTTGGCAATTCTATCTTTTAAATATAGATTTTAAATGTTGTTTTCATCAGAGCACATGCGTCTGAATTTTGATTTGAGAAATTATGGAAAAGATCCACACAAGACAGTGTTTAGTTACTACAAAGTTATCTTGCTATAATGCTATATGGTTCATATACAATAATAATAATGACGGTTTTATTTTTGTTTGAAAAAGTTTGGAAAAACCGACACAGGACCGTGTTACTATAAATAGTCTCTCTATACGGTTCATAATTACTGTAATAAAAATGACGACAAAATTTTAACCCCCTCTTCCAATCAGGCCAGAATTTTAATAGAAAAACAATGGGGATGGCATATTCTTTTGTAGATATAGGACAAGTCATGATTTTTCTCACAATCCACAGTATCAAAAAGTTTTAAACCACCATAATGACACTTATTTAAAATTTTGAATATTATTATGAATATCACATTCAACAGCAAATAATCATGCAACGTTAGCAGAATATCCTGGTTATTTCTATCATAAAAATAGAACTGTAACACAGCAATCAATGGTTGTTCTAAGGTTGGTATTTAATAATTTTACTTCCGAAATTATTTTTTATTCAAAAACAAGTATTTTTTAGAATGTTTTTGTTTGCTTTTTTTGGAGCATGTTTAAAATTGTCGTTTTAATAATGATTCACTGCGGAATAGTGAATCTAGCGACATCATTAAGCGTAATGGTCAGAAGGCACATTTTGGTTTGGTGGATCAAGTCACTAATGGACCTGTCTCTAATGAGAATAGGTTGGTTTCAGCATTTTTCTGCAAAATCTTTGTACGAATCAAGCAAGGGGATGAAATCCTTTTGCAAACCTAGTCATTATCATTATAGTATAAGAAGCATATAAAGGCTATACGTAGTAACACAGTCCTGTGTGGGATTTTCCAAATACGAAAGCATTACGGTCATTATTATTATAACATATAAACCATATAGAGACTATTTGTAGTATCTTGTGTCGTTTCTTTTCTTCAAAATGTTCTCAAATGAAAGCTCGGACTCCTGTGCTCAGAGAAAGAATGAAGCCCTTATATGAAACACCGTTTTTTTTCTTAAGTTGAAAATCCTGTAGAAGATAAAATATTAGATTTTGAAATAATTGTTTTGACGTAATTATCGTGCAAGAGAAATATAAAACAAGAATTCGAAAAAAGTAGTCATGTCAGACACCTATAAATTGTATTGTAAAGATAATGTTCCCATGACAATCTGGAAACGGAGTTGACTTTGCACTCCATTGAAATCCCAAGATAGATATGAGAGACAGTTAATTAAAGTCTTCTGCTAGAAATAAATGTACTGATAAACAATTACATTTCAGCATGGAAAAAAGGGGTCTTGAATGTACTGATAAACAATTACATTTCAGCATGGAAAAAAGGGGTCTTGATATGTATGCAAACAGTGAACACTCATTGATCTGGAAGAGGCAATCAATGAACAGTGTTCTTACAATTTCCAAATTACCGAAGCATTTTGACACCTGTTGAGTAGACAACTTTTGAAACAATTCAGCAAAAGAAGAAATTGCCCATGATCAGCATTTTCTCCTTTTGTCACAATGTTTTCAACTCATTTTGTAATTGATAGTTGTTTCATTTATGGAGATTTTCTGTATTTCTATATTTTGATACTTTCATAGTATTATCTGCTGAAGACGCATTATGACCCAATAGCAGCAGACGAATAAGCAATTTTTCATTTGGCCACAATGTTTTCAACTTTTTTTTAACAATAAGGCTATCTTTTATGGAGAATTTTTTCAGGTTTTTGTCACCATGTTTTCAATGTCGTCTGCTGCAGTATTGTTGTATGTGGGAAAGGGTTATCATTTTATCAATAAAAATCATTTTTATCATTTTTATCAGGGGAAGCATTGTTACAATGGTTTTTCCACAGTCTGGACAATTTATGTCATATTAGATGGCAATCACTTACGAGTTCTGCATAATAATTCCTCTTATTGAAACTGAGGGGTCCTTGATGCAATTGAAAAAGGCTAAAGAATGATCATTTACAAACAGCTTACAATTTTGCGAAACAAGCTTTCAGCTTATGTTAATCATGCTTGATGTGTGCTTCCTGGAGATTTAACCAATACTATCGCTGTTTGTTTGGAAAAATCCAAAAGGCAAAACCATAGTTTGCTCATCTGAATTATACAATGTACTGCAATGTAAAGCACATCAAGACAATTATTCTGAATGCCCACAGTGTTAACAAGATTTTTCTTCATTTGGCCTAGTGATTTATATATTTTTACCTGATATGACCCATGTTCCAACATAGACTAGATATCCCCAAGACAACATTCTGACAAAGTTTAAACTTGCTCAAAGTAAAAATGTGGCCTCAGGAGTTTGAACAAATTTTCCTTTATTGACCTAGATTCTGACCCAATATGACCCATATTCGAACTTGACCTAGATATAATTCAGACACATTTCTGACAAAATTTCAAGCTGCTGAAGCAAAAATTGTGGCATCCAAAGATTTTCCTTCAATTTGGCCTAGTGACCTAGTTTTTGACCCTACATGACCCATATTCAAACTTGCCTTAGATATCATTTAGATAAACATTCTGATCAAATGTCTAGCTGCTGTAGAAAATCAAAGCGCCAATGGCACCAGGGACTGTAGTGGCGATCGTATTGCGATTTTCAATAATAGTGCACTCTGGTGTGGGTAAATTTGAGAATGACATCAACCCTGCATCGTTTGACAGTAGAATAATGTTAGTTTGCCAGAATGTTGTCTTGGTGATTTTTTTAGTTACGTTCTGAAACTGGTTATGATGTGTTCAAAGTTAGGCCATTCCAAATTTATGAAAAATCTAGTTGGTATTCGATAGACTACCGTTTTAGCTCATTAGAATGGCTTTTTGTAATCTAAATTGTTCGGGTAATCACATGTTCATCACCAGGTCGCTAGGCCATATAAAGATAAAATATTGTGTACACTTTAGAAATGACAAAATTATCAAGAAAGGACAGAAAACAGTATCAATTAGTTTGGTGTTTGTTTCAATGATGTCCGATATTAAACAGGTCTGTTCAATTTAGTCCCTTCACATTGCATGATTTAAGGTTATCAGAGACATATAAACACAGTGTATTTATATGTCTCTGAGGTTGTTAAACTGCTTCGAAAAATTTGAGTGCAATAACAAACACAAAACATGCACAAAAAGCACAATTTCACTATTTGCCAAACTGTTCAATTTATAAAAATATAGGCATATATTATAATGCTCGATCTCCAAACTAAATTAGGTTACACTTTCAGCATTGATTGCTAATTGACTCTAGAACGTGCAGACGTGTATACATAACGAGTGTACACACCGACATCGTGTGTCCTTTAAACCTTATCATCTAGACGCTTTCATATATTCAAACAACCACAAAATAAAGCATTTATAATATTGAGATTTAAGAACACCAGTCTCGCAAGCTAATTATAGAACCTTTCGGAATTTCCAGATTTGAGTATCATTAGAGTTATTTACAAGGCAGATATCTAGAACGCGCAATGATATTTATTATCTGCCCAATCATGACGAATATAATAGTATCATATTTTAACTCTATGTAGATAATGTCTCGATAAAACTCAAATATTAGTATCAATCCGGTATCAAAGAAGCACTGACATAATTATTATTAATTGCGTATCTGCATCAATGATGGAACTATAACGGATGTGAGTAAATTGGTTTGCAGTAAGGAAAATAAATATCAACGGGCTTTTCAAAACTGACTATGTAAATATTTTTCGTTGTTGTTGTTTCTGTTAGCATTGTGGCGATTGTCAAACCAATCGCCACAAAAATGCGTCTTTTACAAAGTTAACAAAATTTTCCTTCAAATTACCCTAGTGACCTAGATTCTGACCCAATATGACCCATCTTCAAACTTGACCTAGATATCTTTAAGACTGCTGAAGCAAAAAATGTGGCCTCTAGAGTGTTAACAAGATTGTCCTTCAATTTGACCTAGTGACCTACTTTTTGGCCCAACATGACCCATGTTCGAACTTGACTTACATATCATCCAGAAAAACATTCTGATAAAGTTTCAACATGCTCAAGTTGAAAATGTGGCCTCCAGAGTGTTAATAAGATTTCCCTTCAGTTTGATCTAGTGACCTAGTTTTTAACCTCATATGGCCCAGTTTCGAACTTGTCCAAGATGTGATGAAGATGAATGATTTGATAAACTTTCATGAAGATCGGATACAAAATGTAGCCTGTAGAGTGTTAACAAGGGCAAATATTGACGACGGACAGACGCCGGACAGAATGTGATCACAATAGCTCACCTTGCACTTCGTGCATAGGTGAGCTAAAAACTGTAGCAAAAGAAGAAGTTTTGCCTAGATGTTTTCTAAGTCTGCTGACGGAGATATTTCTTTCATCTAAGGCAGCTTCTTCATGTTGTTAACTCTTGATAAAAGTGAGTTTGGTAGTTGTTTTGAAATTACAGTCTTCAGGTCAAACATTCCTATCAATTTAAACCTTTCCAACGAACAGATACATTTAGACGTATCTTCAGCTAGCAGACAATAATCGAAAACACAATGGGAAATAAGTGAAACTGCTTGTAATGAGCCATTTTACATTTTTGCCACAACATTTTCAACTGTATTCAATAAAGAACCTGATTTAACATGTTTTCAAAGTCATCTGCTGCATGCAGATTTGTTGTAAAGGATCAGTAAAATTGAAATTTGACTCATTCTAGAGTTGAGCATTTTGATTTATCAACGAGTCCTGCATCAATTTCAAAAGTGTGAGAACTTCAGTCTTGCAAGTTGCTGAAGTGGAGGAGCTGGCTGTGAATGCCACTTTTGTCGGCTTTTTTGTGGCCTTTTCATCCTTCTTTTTATCCTTATAATCCTTCATTTTGTGTGGCGAAAACAAACCATGTGTGGATTCACACTATAAAATCGTCTGATAGACGGCTAAAAAAAACCACAAATCTGATAGAAATGCGTTAGAAACTTAAGAAACAAACCTACTCCCGACAGGAGAAAACACAATTTATTAAGAAATCCACATGCAGTTATAAAAACGAAATACCTAAAAAATGTTGCTGTCATTTTCTTTAGCGTTTGACCGTCGTGCAAACTACAACCACACTGGAATGCGCATGCGCAACACAATCTAATTTCAGACCTTAAGGGAGTATTATGGAATAGAATTCAATGATTGAAAGGTTTGTTTGTTTACCTGATATGATCTTTTTTTTTATTTCTGTTTTGAAAATATCTGATGAAAACATGTTATATCTGGAAAAGTGTAAAGTGTAATTCTTAGCATCCAATTTGATAACAAATCTGCAGCAGACGACTTTGAAAACATCTAAGCAAAAACATGGAAAATCCCCATAAATGAAGGTATAATTACTGAAAAAAGCAATTTCTTCTTTTGTCACATTGTTTTCAAAAGTCATCTGCTGCCAAGGCGTCAGAAAGCATCTGTATGTGGGAAAGGGGGATTAAGCCTTTTATGTCTCACATATGGCAAAACTGCTGCAGACATTTTCGAAAACATCTTCTACTCTTTTTACTTAATTAGTATACAGTCAAATCTGTGTTAAAGACCATCTTTGTTTAGCAATTCCCTGTCTATAGCAACCAGACATTAATTTCCTAATTCCTCATTTTCTGCATAAATGACCCTGTAATTAAAGTCCACCTGTGAACAAAGACCAGGATGGTTTCTTCCTGTAGGTGGTCTTTAAACACAGGTTTGACTGTACTTTCTTTAAAAGAATATTTTCTTATTTTTGCGAATATGTTTTCAATGCCGTCTGCCGCAGATTTGTTGTATGTGGGAAAGGTTTAAGGGATAGTCTACAGCCTGTTGGACAGGGTCAGACATAAATTTGCAGTTGAATCTCATTTTATTCCTTTATTAAATAAAAGTAATTGTATTATTAGTCTAGAGACAAATAATTGGAAATTTTCTGATTTAAATCTCCCTTGATATTTCACTGACTTAGTTCCAAAGAAAGCTAAATGGATTTGGTATCGAGATGTACTCAGATCAGTATGAAATTTACTTTATCCTGATACAGAAGACTCTACGCTAAAACAAGATGCACAAAATGTGCGACATAAAGTCTCCTTTCATCACAATATTTTCAGCTATGTATCATACTTGTTTTCATCTCAACAGATTTACATTTTTGCTACAATGTTTATTTGTTAGTTTGCATGTGGGAAATGGGTAAACATGTGTATGTTATACACCCTTGATAGGTAAAAAATGTGTAATTTCTATTCTAATGAAAAAATCATATTTATAATTCTCTTCGCTTGCTAAAGATGTGTCTTAGTATGAGAATTTTAATAATCAATTAATGGTAAATGGTAGACAAATTAATTTCTGTGAATCTTTTTAACCTTCATTTGCCTCCAAACATGGCCACTTTTGTATATCGGACATTGTGGCAAGGTCATATAACTACAGAGAAAATGTTAAAGAGTCAGCAAAATTACAAGCAAATTGGTTTATATTTCTGTACCAGGGGGACAAATTCTGTCTGTACAGACAATGATTATCACCAATAGCCTACTCTTGACTTTCTTAACACTTTCCAAAACTCAACAAATCTTGCAGCAGACAACAAAATCTTTGAAAACATCAAGACAAAACTATGATTTGTTTGTTTGTTTGTTTGGAGTTTAACGCCGCTTTCAACAGCTTTGGTCATATCACGGCGGTCAGTGCACCTACCCATGTTTTCCTGGCTTTCCCACACCAGTACTTACACAACATTCTTTCGAAGCCACTGACTACTTTCTCACATAGATCAGAGGTGAGAGGCAATGGAAAACATCGCCCGAAAGAATGTCGCCGCAACCGGGTATCGAACCCGTGACCTCCAGATCACGAGTCAGATACGCTACCAATTGAGCTACCCGGCCGGGTCCACAAAACTATGAAACAGCTCTATAAATGAAAGAATAATTGTTGAATGAAGTTGAAAAACATTGTGGCAAAAGGAGAAATTGCTCATTTTGAGCAATTTTTCCTTTTGCCACAATGTTTTTCTAAAGACGTCGGCTACAGATTGTCAAAAAATGCATCTACAAGTTGGGAAGGGTTAAATCAAGCGTAACCAGATTATGACCATACTTGATGGCTCCAACTTCAAGGTTCAAAAGGCAAGACAGATCAAGAATTCAAAAATATGATACTAACATGTCCAGATGTTGTGAGATTGATGTAGCTGTCTGGCGAACATTATCTTTAATGCAAGCAGATAAATATAAGACTTGCTTGTTTTGAGCCAAATTCATTGTCAATCAACCTTGATTTATATCTATGTGCAGCCCAGGTTCATGGATAACATGACACTTCTACTTCCTTGCTATAGAGCTTATACTCATGGAAAAGCAACAAATTGGCATATTTATGCATAGCCTAGGTGTATGTTAAAGAGGACACTTCTACTTCCTTGCTATAGAGCTTATACTCATGGAAAATCAACAAATTGGCATATTTATGTGTAGTCAAGGTGTAAGTTTAAGGGGACACTTGAACTGCTTCTTGCTTTACAGCCTAGGTGTATGTTAAAGAGGACCCTACTATTTCCTTGCTATAGAGCTATACTCATGGAAAAGCAACAAATTGTCATATTTATGTGTAGCCAAGGTGTATGTTTAAGGCGACACTTGAACTGCTTCTTGCTTTACAGCTTTTTTCATAAAACAAGAGGGCCATCATGGCCCTGGATCGCTCACCTTAATTATACAATGTACTGCAATGTAAAACACATCAAGACAATTATTCTGAATGCAACCTCCACAGTGTTAACAAGATTTTCCTTCATTTGGCCTAGTGATCTATATTGTTTTACCATATATGACCCATATTCCAACATGGACTAGATATCATCAAGACAACATTCTGACAAATTTTCAACTTGCTCAAAGTAAAAATGCGGCCTCCAGAGTTTGAACAATATTTTCCTTTATTGACCTTGTTTCTGACCCAATATGACCCATAATCAAACTTGACCTAGATATAATTCAGACAAACATTCTGACCAAATTTCAAGCTGCTTAAGCAAAAAGTGTGGCATCCAAAGAGTTAACAAGATTTTCCTTCAATTTGGCCTAGTGACCTAGTTTTTGACCCTACATTACCCATATTCGAACTTGGCTTAGATATCATTTAGATAAACATTATCATTAAATGTCAAACTTCTGAAGCAAAAAACGCGGCCTCTAGAGTGTTAACAAGATTTTCCTACAATTTGACCTAGTGACCTATTTTTTGACCCAACATGACCCATGATCGAACTTAACTTACATATCATCAAGAAAAACATTCTGGATAAAGTTTCATCATGCTCAAGTTAAAAATGCAGTATCAAGAGTGTTAACAAGATTACCCTTCAATTTGGCCTAGTGACCTAGTTTTTAACCCAGCATGACCCATATTCGACCTTGGCCTAGATATCATTTAGACCAACATTCTGACCAAATTTCAAGCTGCTTAAGCAAAACATGTGGCATCCAAAGGGTTAACAAGATTTTCCTTCAATTTGGCCTAGTTTTTGACCCGGCGCATGATCCATATTCGAACTTGGCCTAGATATCATTCAGCTCAACATTCTGACCAAATGTCAAGCTGCTGAAGCAAACAATGCGGCTTCTACAGTTTTAACAAGATTTCCCTTCAATTTGGCCTATTGACCTAGTTTCAGGCCCAATATGACCCATATTCAAACTTGGCCTAGATATTTTTAAGACAAACATTCTGACAAAATTTCAAACTGCTGAAGCAAAAACTGCGGCCTCTGGAGTGTTAACAAGATTTTCCTTCAATTTGACCTAGTGACCTACTTTTTGACCCGACATGACCCATGTTCGAACTTGACCTACATATCATCAAGACAAACATTCTGATAAAGTTTCAACATGCTCAAGTTGAAAATGTAGCCTCCAGAGTGTTAACAAGATTTCCCTTCAATTAGACCTAGTGACCTCGTTTTTGACCTCATATGGCCCAGTTTCGAACTTGTCCAAGACACTTCGTGCATAGGTGAGCTAAAAAGCAACATTGGCATATTTATGTATAGCCTAGGTGTATGTTAAAGAGGACACTTCTACTTCCTTGCTATAGAGCTATACTCATGGAAAAGCAACAAATTGACATATTTATGTGTAGCCAAGGTGTATGTTTAAGGGGACACTTGAACTGCTTCTTGCTTTACAGTTTTTTTCATGAAAAAGCAACATTGGCATATTTATGTATAGCCTAGGTGTATGTTAAAGAGGACACTTCTACTACCTTGCTATAGAGCTATACTCATGGAAAAGAAACAAATTGGCATATTTATGTGTAGCCAAGGTGTATGTTTAAGGGGACACTTGAACTGCTTCTTGCCTTACAGCTTTTTTCATGAAAAAGCAACATTGGCATATTTATGTATAGCCTAGGTGTATGTTAAAGAGGACACTTCTACTTCCTTGCTATAGAGCTATACTCATGAAAAAGCAACAAATTTGCATATTTATGTGTAGCCAAGGTGTATGTTTAAGGGGACACTTGAACTGCTTCTTGCTTTACAGCTTTTTTCATGAAAAAGCAACATTGGCATATTTATGTATAGCCTAGGTGTATGTAAAAAAGGTCACTTCTACTTCGTTGCTATAGAGCTATACTCATGGAAAAGCAACATAAATTGGCATGTTTTTGTGTAGCCAAGGTATATGTATAAGGGGACACTTATTATGCCTTGCTCAAAGAGCTAAGTATTATACCAACATGGTAAAGTGTTCACCATCCATTCAAGACGTTAAAGAGCTATACTCATGGTAACGCAGCATAAACTGGCATATTTATGTTTAGCCAAGGTGTATTATATAAGGATACACTTATACTGCCTTGCTATATAGTTATACTTATGGAAAAGCAACATAAATTGGCATATTTATGTTTAGCCAAGGTGTATGTATTATAAAGGAGACTCTTAAACGGCCTTGCTATATAGCTATTTTCATGGCAAAGCAACAGAAATTGGCATATTTATGTGTAGCAAAAGTGTATGTTTAACAGGACATCTATACTGCCTTGCTATAGGAGCTAAACTCATGGAAAAGCAACATGAATTGTCATATTTATGTTCAGCCAAGGTGTATGTATAAGGGGACACTTTAACTGCATTACCCCATCACATATAGCTATTTTCATGGCAAAGCAAATATTTATGTGTAGCCAAGGTGTATGTTTAACGGGACACTTATACTACCGTGCTTAAGAGCTAAGTTTTGTTACAACATGCTAAAGTGTTCACCATCCAACCAAGAGGTCCAAGATTAAAAGATAATGGCACCCAACATGGGCGACAATAACGTAGACAAAAATAACTAAGCATGCAATAATATAGACTGCAGACACTGTATTTTGAAATATTCCTTCCTTTTTGCCCTTTCCTACCGGCAGACGCATTTTCATGCATCTGCAATAGATGACTTTTAAATACATTGTGGCAAAAAAAGGAAGTTGTTCATGATGAGCCATTTCTCCTTTTGCCTCAATGTATTCAACTCTACTCATTAATTAAAATTTTGTTTATAGGGTTTCCCCCTATTTCTACCAAGATTTTTTCAAGTCATATCTGCTGCATACTTGTTGCAATAATTATGTGAGAAGAGAGTTCAATATTCCAAATTCTTACCATATTCAGCTAATATATAAAATTACTACAACCATCCAAATCATTATTACAGATGAATAGATGTAATTAAACTCTGGCAGGAATAACATTCCTCATCATCAGGAAGAAGACAGTGGAGTCACACCACACAGAAACTGAGTCTTTAACCCTTTCCCACATACAGACACTTTCTGAAGCATCTGCAGCAGACGACTTTTAAAAACATTTTGAAAAAGGGAGAACTGCTTATAATGAGCATTTCGCTCCTAATTGGCCACAATGTTTTAAATTTTATTCAATAATTGGTCTTATAATTCATTCATAGAGTTTCCATATTCTTTACTAAATGTTTTCTAAGTTGTCTGCTGCAGATTAACTGTATGTGGGAAAGGATCAAAGGCTTCCAGATAATTTGTATGACGTGGTATCAATAGATGGTGAGCAGGGACAATCCTGATTTGATTCTGTGGCGCGCAAACTTATCAGGATCTTTGATGGGCACCAAGTCCTGCAGTTCACAAAGTCCGTTTTTTGTGTGGGCCCTATTTAACCCTTTCCCTCATATAGACGCTTTCTGACGCCTCTGTAGCAGACAGCTTTTTGAAAACATAGTGACAAAAGAATAAATTGCACAAAACATGTAATTTCTCCTTTTGCCACAATGTTTTCCACTTTTTGTCATAGGTTATCCATTCAATTATGGAGATTTTCTATGCGTTCAAAATCGTCTGCTGCATAATTGTCGTATAAGGGAAACGGTTAAGAACTGAGCGGCTATTTGTCTGAGGTTTGATGGTATGGATCATTAGTCAGGTTCAAGTAACGGAGGTCTAGAAACGAATTCTTCCAACAGTATTTCTCTAATTACCGAACCAAACACTTTGTTTTGGGTATTCAAAAGAATCGTCTCAGTAAGGCAACTCTTTTGAGTACCCACAACATAAAGTTTAATGCTCAAATATGGAATTTAGAACATGAAATTTGTTCCTTATCTAGAGCTCTGCAATAGTACAAGACCGGTATAAAATATCTTGGGTCTGATTGGTCAGAAATTTTAAACTGATGTATCTGGCGATGAAACAATTCAAGACAATTCAAGACAAAGGCACATCAATTCCTTACACTATAACTGGTGAACTTATCCAGGGATCATGTTTTTTTATTGTCACCCTGATACAACTGAAACACTGTTGAAAGGTGTTTTCCATGGGAGAGGTACAAGTTGGCTTTTGTCAACAAAGTAGATCTTGATCAGACTGTTCATTATATGAGTTGTTCTGTGAGAAAAACCAACATTGTGGTTTCTGCATAAAGTATCGATCCGGATCAGGCTAAGCATGCTGCGCAGGTTAACCCGCACAGACACTTTAACCTCCATTTTCTGTTTCACGACTCGTTACTCTCTTACCCCCTGAGACGGAAGTGTTGGCCAAGATTAGCCAGAGCAAACTGCGCAGGCTGATCTGGGTTTATACATTACACAGAGCCAATAATGTTGGTTTTCTCATGGAACTGCTTGTATTACTTACACAAGCTGTATAGACGCTTCTGTCAACTTGTGTCGATTCTGATAAGACAGAGCAGATGATGTACAGGCTGATATGAACCTACACTGTTCAGAACTGTCAGCTTGAACCTTTTTGCATGGACACGCTCATAAGAGGGTTACAATCTTGGATTATGGAAATCAAAGTCAGGTCATCCTGAGTGACTTGAGGTTAATATCCTATAAAATGGTCTTGTCCAATTACCACCCAACAACAATTTTTATATAAATCATATTTCCATCAAGTAATTTAGATAAATCTTATGGCAGAATATTATATACAAATATTGGAATCCTTAGCCAGGTCAGCCCAAGAAAATAACAGATTGTGACTGAACCTTTATCTTGATACAGAGAACTTCTGGTGCCAAATATGCAACTGAAATCTGAGTGAAAATTATAAAGAGAGGCAAAGGGAGAAATGGCTTTTTTCTGAGAATGTTTTATTTCTTCTTACAAATTATACTTGGGATTTTTCCAGATTTGTTAAAATCTACTTAAGTGCAGACAATGCTTTAAAAAATAACATCAAATCAACAGTAAATATCTTTTCTAGTCTGCAGATTTTTTGTTTTGTGTTTTATGCCCCTTTTAAATTATCTATAGTCATATTGCAGTGATATAGTACTAGTATTTCATTCATCCTGACACTAGCGAGTCATAATGCGAACTCCACAGTCCTGGGAGCAAAGGATGGAAAGCCATTAATACCATTTGTAAAGTCTTTGGTATGACCTGGCCAGGGATTGAACCTGCAACTTCACACACCCAAGTCATAATGTTATAAAATGAATTATAATCCTTTGGGCTGAATAATGACCTATGTACAGGAAATTGACAAGTTTCATTATCATAATGAGCCATAATGAACTAAAACCCACCGTACTTATGCAGTTCTTCATCCTCTGCCACCCACGGTTGTTCATTCCACTTTGCTCCAACATCCCCCGTGGGATTTTCACTGCTGTTTTGTTGTTTTGACAGATAGCCAATATTGTTTCTGATTGTATACAGGACAATGTTTAATTGCGCCAAACACCCAAACCCATCCCTGGTAATAAAATTATTATATTAAACGTAGCGAGAGGTCCCGAGTTCGAGCCCTTGACTGCCTGCATGTGTTTTTCTCTCCTTGTGACATGATGCTATCTAATATTAACCCTTTCCCTCATATAAACGCTTTCGGACGCCTCTGCAGCAGACAGCTTTTTTGAAAACATAGTGACAAAAGAAGAAATTGCACAAGTTTAGGATCAAAATGCAGCAAGGAGCAGTACGATTTCATATTTACTGATCTTAACCCTTTCCCTCATACGACAATTCTGCAGCAGACGACTTTGAACATATTTTGTCAAAAAATAGAAAATCACTATAATTGAATGGATAACCTACGACTAAAATTGGAAAACATTGTGGCAAAAGGAGAAATTGCTCGTTCTGAGCAATTTCTTCTTTTGTCACTATGTTTTCAAAAAGCTGTCTGCTGCAGAGGCGTCAGAAAGCATCTATATGAGGGAAAGGGTTAAGGTGATAATTATAACACAAGATTTCTTTGATATTCTTCAACCTCTGGTGCAAAAAGCTTTTGACAATACCAGCGAAATTATAGGATACACCAGAAAGGAAATTATCGAGAAAAACTCCATATTTGTTTTGGCTGTACATTTACAACATAAATATTAATGCTTTTCTATCCCCGCTCTTCAATCTGGATTGTTTACTGTTCTTTTCCATCTGTGTAATTATACTAATGTCAATATAGTGAGATGGTATACACTCCTCTTACACTGCACAAATTCTATACAGTGTATGATTTTGAACTAAATCTCAAATTGCTCTAATCTTGACAAACAAAAACATAAAACATTGGTTCTGGGTCAGAAATAAAAGTAGGAGAAGTATTCGCGGATCCGTATCAGCTCCTTCATATTTACGAGTCCGGGTCAGGCGTTAATTGTTCCTGATGATTCATGGAGAGAGGGCATAACCAGTATGAAAGAAAGAAAGTTATGTGGAGAGACTAATGGAGGCCAAATTATGATGTATGACCTTCTTACAATAAGACTGTACATGGACATTGTGCACTGTGTAGGTTACAATTCACTACTGAAGTACTGTAGGCAAAAACAGAACTCCGCGGTCTGTTAGACGTTTCCCTAATATAGGCGCTTTCTGACGCCTCTGCAGCAGACGGCTTTTTGAAAACATAGTAACAAAAGAAGAAATTGCACAAAACGTGCAATTTCTCCTTTTGTCACAATGTTTTCCACTTTTAGTCATAGGTTATCCATTCAATTATAGAGATTTTCCATTATTTGACAAAATATGTTCAAAGTCGTCTGCTGCAGAATTGTCGTAGGAGGGAAAGGGTTAACGCTTTCCCACATATAGACGCTTTCTGACACCTCTGCAGCAGACTTCTTTTGAAAAGATTGTGGCAAAAGAAGAAATTGCTCATGATGAGCAATTTCTCTTTTTGCAACAAGGTTTTCAACTTTTGGCAGTAATTATACTTTCATTTTTAGTGTTTTTTTTGTCTGTCTTTGACTAGATGTTTACACAGTTGTCTGCTACTGATGTGTTGTATGTGGGAAATAGTTAAAGGGCAGAATCCAAGTAGCAGGGTTATGTATATAATATATAATGTTTTCCCCTTATTTGACCTTAGACAATAATGAATGACATTGAATTTCAAACCATCTTTGCATAATTTCATAATTCCATTTTATGACCACTCAAAGCTAAAAGAACATTTTCAGTTATCAAACAACCTTGATGTGTGACCTTGACCTTCAAACAATAAGGCTAAAATAATACACATACAATCTGTCAAGAACTTGAACAATTTGAATTATGACATAATCCATGTAAGTCAGATTTCTGATTTCTGACCTGGACGTGTGAATTTGAACAACTTTCCTTAACTATCTGTATGTAAATACCAATTAAGTTCCATGACACTAAACTCTTATGATATTTGATATTTATAATATATAATAAAAATATTTTCAACCTTTGATTTTGAAATTTGACATTTACATCCAAGCAAACAAAAAATTGTAATACTGTCCATTTTATTTTGTAATGTCCCACTTTGCGCATCCAAACTTTCATGGATATATCTCTTGTACGTTCCAAGTTGTTGCTTAATCAAGTCTTTTTGACACACGGATGGACAGACAGATGGACAAAGAAATTCCAATATACCAATTTATGTAAAGATTGGGGCATATATAATTCTGATCTGAATCTACATTTAGACTTTTAACCCTTCCCCACATATAACAAATCTGCAGCAGACGACTTTAAAAACATATTGAAAACAAGAAAATGTGTCCATGGAACACGGATGCCCCGGTTGTTAATGGACGAACAGACACACGAACAGACGAACGGACGGACGAACAGTTGGTCCAACCTCAAATTGATACAATTTTTTAAACAATGATATGTTGATTGTCATTTGTGTGAAGTTTCATAATGATAGGACATCAGGTTCACTAAAATCTAACTTGACCAAAAACTTTAACCTGAGAATGGAATGGACGAACAGACAGACGAACAGACGGACGAACAGTTGGTCCAACCTCAAATTGATACAATTTTTTAAACAATGATATGTTGATTGTCATTTGTGTGAAGTTTCATAATGATAGGACATCAGGTTCACTAAAATCTAACTTGACCAAAAACTTTAACCTGAGAATGGAATGGACGAACAGACAGACGAACAGACGGACGAACAGTTGGTCCAACCTCAAATTGATACAATTTTTTAAACAATGATATGTTGATTGTCATTTGTGTGAAGTTTCATAATGATAGGACATCAGGTTCACTAAAATCTAACTTGACCAAAAACTTTAACCTGAAATTGGAATGGACGAACAGACAGACGAACAGACGGACGAACAGTTGGTCCAACCTCAAATTGATACAATTTTTTAAACAATGATATGTTGATTGTCATTTGTGTGAAGTTTCATAATGATAGGACATCAGGTTCACTAAAATCTAACTTGACCAAAAACTTTAACCTGAGAATGGAATGGACGAACAGACAGACGAACAGACGGACGAACAGTTGGTCCAACCTCAAATTGATACAATTTTTTAAACAATGATATGTTGATTGTCATTTGTGTGAAGTTTCATAATGATAGGACATCAGGTTCACTAAAATCTAACTTGACCAAAAACTTTAACCTGAGAATGGAATGGACGAACAGACAGACGAACAGACGGACGAACAGTTGGTCCAACCTCAAATTGATACAATTTTTTAAACAATGATATGTTGATTGTCATTTGTGTGAAGTTTCATAATGATAGTACATCAACTTCACTAAAATCTAACTTGACCAAAAACTTTAACCTGAGCGGGACGGACGAACGGACGGACGGACGGACTAACAGACCGGAAAACTATATGCCCCTCATACTTCGTATGCCGGGGCATAAAAACCTGAAAACTCTCCATAAAAGATAGCTTAATTGTTAAATAAAGTTGCCTCAAATGCATCTGCAGGCGGGAAAGGGTTAAGAGCTGTCGAAGGTTTCATTTGATGGGAAGGAATCAACATTGATCAACAGAGGTAGATTCAGGGCATGTGATACTTTTTATTGCAACAGTAGTCCATATTAATGACAACATAATGTCAACAAATGAAAATGATTTAATCTTCGGCTGCTGAACAATTTTGTGAAAAATGTGCCACCACCAGTTTAGACCTAGGTCAATTGCATCGTCTAACCAGGCTCTTTAGTGTTTACCTACACAACTCAACATTTATAACTTGATATTCCTAGAATAGGCTATCGACTCTTCCAAATGCAAAGCTGGAAAAGTTCACTTAAAAAGTACAGCATTTAAAGAGTCATAAGTTAGACGTTTTTATGTGATTCACCAAATGTTGTTTGAAACTGAATTTATGCTTCAATAACAGGTAATGAACCTATTGGAATGTTAAACAATTGTTTTAAACGGAATTGAGGTATTTTGGTTTTTATTGACATTTTGACTTATTACAGTTTTTGTTTTATTTAAATGGGTATTTAAAAGTTTTCATAGTAGATGTCAATTGATTGATTGCTTTTTAACGCCACTTTCAACAATGTTTCAGTTGTATCATGGCATTTCAAAGTAAATGTCAAGAAACCTTGCAGGTTTAGTGAACCCTGAGATGAATGAAGTTGTTTACTCTTTTCCTGTACAACAAATGTACAAAAAAAAACGGTGGAAAATATGTAGGTAAAAATATGGTAAATAACTAAAAATAAATGTTTAGTTATTAAATAAAATTTAAAGCATTGTGGTAAAAGGGAAAAAAAACTCATAATAATGCAATTTCTTTATTATGGTATTCAAAACAATTTCACCTTTGGCCACAATGTTTTCAAAAGTCGTCTGCTGCTATTGCGTCAAAATGCATCTGCAGGTGGGAAAGGGTTAAAACAAGACAAGAGGGATGGCTCAACAGTGTTATGCAATGTGATTTGTCATGCCAATCACAATAACTCATTTTGCCGTCAGGTAAGCTAATACAAGGGACCAAAGCGGATCAGTATAGCTTTATTTCCACAAAGGGAAACAAGGGCACCGCAAAGCGGATGCTTCCCCTCGGTATTTTAAGTCCAATTTTGACCTTGACCGTTTACCTATGACCTTGAAATTAATAGGCTTCTAGACCTTGCCATATACTAACTGTATACCAAGTTTGGTTAAGATCGGTCGAAGGATGTTCAGTGTAGAGTGGTCACAAGGTTGTTACGGACGGACAAACGAACGAACAAACGGACAGTCTTGTTACTTTATCCCCATCGCAAACTTCATTAGTCGAGGGGATAACCCATACCCTATGTTGTCTGTCAAATAAATATAACCTAGAAGGTCACTCAAGAAATGTTTATGTACCAGTTAGTATTTTTTGAAAACATTATAAATGACAAAAGAAGAAATTGCACAAAACGTGCAATTTCTCCTTTTGCCACAATGTTTTCCACTTTTTGTCATAGGTTATCCATTCAATAATGGAGATTTTCTATGTTTTGACAAAATACGTTCAAAGTCATCTGCTGCGGAATTGTCATATGAGGGAAAGGGTTAAGAGTTCAGTGAAATGACAGTTTGGGTTTTAGGAGGAATAAGAACTCAATAATAATGAAGCAGGAAATTATAATTGATGATGTGAATAAAACAGGATTTAATCTTTGTAATACAGTAAGTACTAACTCGTTCCTCAATATCTTTATTTTCAGTCACTGTAAAATTGTAGTCAGATCAGGGAATTTCAACAACTTTAACTTCTACATAGACTGGGAAAAGTAGAAATTGCTCTTCATATGTATATTTCTCCTTTTTCAACATTGTTGTTTATTTAAATAAATTTTGGTTTCATCAGTTTTCAATTGTGAAGAGTAAAATGAATGCAAAATGCTGAATAATATTTGGTAATAAGTTAATAAGAGTCAACTGATTTAGCCTGTACGAAAACTCTGAGCCAATTCTGTACAGAGTCTGTACCAATTCTGGGCAGAATACATACAGAATTTCTGTTTTCTGTACAGAATAAACACAGACACAGAATCTGATATAAATTCTGTACAGACTTTTTGTTTTTTTCTGTACAGAATCTTACTGAACCAGGTTTTTGTCTGTACAGATTATTGTATCAGACAGATTTTTCGCACTTAGAAAAAAAAGCGAACCAGAAAAATGGACTTAGACAAAAAGTGAACCAGAATAATTGAGCTTAGAAAATTTCTTAAATCATGCGTGGTTTTTTTAAATATTGAGGGACGTAGATAAGCAACTCCACCTGTACACCTGTTATCTGGTTAAAATATGACATGGAGAAATAAAATTTTCCAAATTTTCACATTTTGTAGCAATTAATTAAACTTTGAAGTCACATTTGGCACATGTATATAAAAAACCCATACATATTCTGAAAGCTTAACATTTCAACTAAAGTTAGAAATACATTGAACATCTAGAATTTGTTTGTGTTTTGAATAATGCCTGGTTTAAAAGACACAGGGAATGAGGGATTGTGATTTCTGTATTTTATTAATTTTGTTCCAAATATTGATAGAATGACATTACAGTATATTCATAAGGATAAAATATTATCAAAGAGTGTAGCGTATTAAAATATTGTTATCCATTGGAACAGAACAATGTTTAAACTTCCAGAAAATATCTTTGTTATTTTCATATCTCATTTTTCATTTTCATTTCAATAGTTTTTAAGTTTTACTTGCTACAAATGTTACGACGGATTTTATTGGGTCACACTTACGAACGTGTGTTTATAACGGTGAACCGGAAATTTGAATGACTGCAATTTCAAGACGATGAACGTGCGGTGTTCGCCTCATATTCTACTACCAGGTATGTTTTTTCTGATCAATATCAAATTAAACCTTATAATCTGAGCTTTATTTTAATATAGAAATTCTGGAAATCGGCCTGAAATTGACAAATGCATAGCAATTCTAGTACGAATCGTGTTCGCTACGCGATTGGCCGCCATTTTATGTCTTTGTCAACACAGCGACAAATCGGTTTTAAAGTCCCGATTAATTCAATAAATACCTCAAAATAATGCGTGTTAAAACAGTAATACATTACTATTGCAATACATATTATCTTTCTAATGAAATTTATACTTTCTCAATCTTCAAAAGATATATTTTCATGATCTTCGACACATCTGTTTTTCTGGGTTAAATCCGTGAGAGAAATATTTAAATCTTCATCGTAGTTTTTGGTTTATAATTCTAATAGATATGATTATTTGTTGAAAAATACCTATCAAATATAATCTTACGTTATTCTGTTCTTAATATTTGATATTTCCACCTTTTTCACAGGTTTTTCGAAACCAGATGTTGAGAGCTTGCATTGATAACTAGCGTCGAATTCGGACACACTCATTTTCGGATAGTGTAGGATAAAATCTAAATTTTTACAGTAGGACTTATTTGAGGTGTTTTTTCAGTTAACACTTTCCCACACAAAACAAATCTGCAGCATGCGCCTTTGAAAATGTCTATGCAAAAATATTTTAAGTCGTCAAAAATGAAATTTTAAATGGGAAAGGAGTAAAATAATAGCAAAATTTAAAAACTTCTTTTTTTTAAATTCCAGATGCTGTTACTCACATTATTGTTGGCATGCAGTTGAAAAATGGATCAAGCAAGAAATTCCTGGGCAAGCAAGGAAAGAGAAACAAGACGTTAAGAAACAAAAGATACAGTTTATGATTTAAAACCATTTATGACATTGAATACCAAGAGGAGATGTGCATAATCCTAAAGGTTGTTTAAAAGAAAATATCTCGTTTGATATTGAAAATGTTTGTGTTTAAACTTAAATAAAATATTATGTTACTTACACCATTTTTTTTGCGAATTTTTCATTGATTAATTTATCCTTTTGTCACAATGTTTTCAATTATGTCCAATAGTTGAATATCTTTGAAAAACATTGTTGCAGAAGGAGAAATTGCTTGTTTCAAACAATCCCTCCTTTTTCAACAATGTTATCACAGGTTTTCTGGTGCAAATGTGTCTTCAAGTGGAAAAGGAAATATTACTACACATTTTTAGCATTTCTCCATACAGAATTAATTCTGTACAGATTTTTTTCTGGCCAGACTTTTTCTGCACCCAGAATTTTTTCTGGCCAGAATTTTTCTGCACCCAGAATTTTTTCTACACCGATTTTTTTTCTGCCTAATTTAAATATTTCGCGAAATTCTGTACAGATTTTGCTCTTTGTCTCCATTTGAAAAATCTATTTATAGAATCTGGTTCAACTATGTCTCAATGAACCAGATTTTTTTCTGTACAGAGACTGCTGCACAGTTTCTGCATTTTATTCTGTACAGAATCTGGTTCTAGTCTGCCCAGACTATTTCGTACAGGAAATGTTTGAGTTGATGCATTAATTATATAACTTGAGTGATGATACCTTTTTCCTATTGCAGCTCTAGGCAATTTGACGCATCTGCAGCAGATGACCTTTTGCAAACATTTTCACAAATTAAAGCAGAAATGGCTGACAATGAGCAATTCCTCCTTTTGCCACAAGTTTTTCAGCTCAATTAAATTATTGTACTTTCATTTATAAAGGTTCTTCATATGTTTGGTCTACGTTTTAAAAGTTGTATGCTGTAGTTCTGTTGTATGTGGGAAAGGTTAACCCTTTCCCTCATACAGACGCTTTCTGACGCCTCTGCAGCAGACGGCTTTTTGAAAACATAGTGACAAAAGAAGAAATTGCTCAAAACGAGCAATTTCTCCTTTTGCCACAATGTTTTCCACTTTTAGTCATATGTTATCCATTCAATTATAGAGATTTTCCATATTTTGACAAAATATGTTCAAAGTCGTCTGCTGCAGAATTGTCGTATGGGGGAAAGGGTTAAAGGGTTCAGATACAGCGCAGCTTCCCTGCAGATTTTAAGCTCCATGTAATGTAAAATATCATAGAATATGATAAAACAACCTAAGAAGATTATATTTATGATCCAACAGAAATAGTATCATTAAGTTAATGAGATAACTAAATAATGGAAATCTGCAGACAGATAAAAATATAGATCTATTTTCTGTAGGGTGTTGTTAATACTTTCTCTGATAAAAGTTAAAATAAACCATTTATCTGATACAGGTGACTTTTAACAACTTTGCAGAATCATGTTTTAAGATATTACATTTTCCTCAGGTGTTTTCAAAACTTTAAAACTAGTGTATCAGGTAAACAGTTAAAATTTCCTTTAACCCTTTCCCTCATATAGACGCTTTCTGATGCCTCTGCAGCAGACAGCTTTTTGAAAACATGGTGACAAAAGAAGAAATTGACGTGCAATTTCTCCTTTTGCCACAATGTTTTCCACTTTTTTATTCATTCAATTATGAAGATTTTCTATGTTTGGACAAAATATGTTCAAAGTCGTTGCTGCAGAATTACCGTATGAGGGAAAGGGTTAAAATATTTAGTTTAACTTAAATAACTGTTGTACAGCAATTTCAAAAACAAGCTTTCAGTAAATATTAATCACACTCAATGTCTTGGTCAATGAGACCAAATCTACAGTAACGACGCCGTTTGTGTAGAAAAAGACCAAAGCAGAACCCGCTTAGTTAGTTTAGTTTGAAGTTATTTATATTACATTAATTGCGTAACAAGCTTTCAGCTTATTTTAATCATGCTCGATGTCTGCTTGTGTGACAATATCTGATAGGCCGAACCCACTCAATACTTGATACAAATCTTTGACCTTTGGTACGAGAACCCGCTTGATATTTGGATGTCCAAAAGGACGCTTGTCAAGCCCTCCTTGATCAGTAATCCTTCTGAGTTTTTTCTCTTATCAATATTATCTGACATAGTTATATATATATATATAGCATATGACCTCTTCAAGTAAAAAGAGATTCATAACATGATTATGAATGAGCCAGTGCATGAGAAAAGGTACAAGTTGGCATTTCTGAACTGTGCAGGTATATATCATTTTGACCACCAGCTTAGTCTTTCAGAATATACACAAGTTGACAGAATATTCTTACAAGCATGTGCAAGTAATACGTGAATAGTGTAGATGTTGTTTAGGTTTTGGTAATGCACAGGCTGATTTGGATCTATACTGTTTACAAAAGTCAACTTGTACCTTTTTCTCAAGGGCTGCCTTCCTACAAGCTACATCGCATGCAAATCAACCTACAATTGTAATAATAAATATGATCAGATTTCACAGATTTACTGTATTCTTTATTATTTTAGATAATTATAGCATTGATCCAGGTGCAATTCTGATTAACTCATTACTCAACAAGGTAATTAAACACTTTCCCTCATTCAACAAATCTGCAGCAGACAACTTATAAAGCACTTAACCCTTTCCCTCATACGACAATTCTGCAGCAGACGACTTTGAACATATTTTGTGAAAAAATAGAAAATATCTATAATTGAATGGATAACCTATGACTAAAAGTGGAAAACATTGTGGTAAAAGGAGCTTGTTTTGAGCAATTTCTTCTTTTGTTACTATGTTTTCAAAAAGCCGTCTGCTGCAGAGGCGTCAGAAAGCGCCTATATGAGGGAAAGGGTTAAACATAAATAGGGAAAATCTCTATAAACGAAAAGTTGACAACTGTTTGTCGCAAAAAAAGAAATTGTTCTTTATAAACAATTTCTCATCATTTGCTGTTTTCAAAAATTGTCTACTGCATCTAGAGTTGGGAAAGGGTTAGGATTCTGAAAACAGGGTCATAACTGAATAATGATTGAAGCCAGAGTTATGTGACTAATGTTATAGACATGCATTTTCTTAGTAAAAACATGTATACCAAGTTTCATTTGAAAATGTTGAAAGTTTTTTTATTTATGAGGTAATGTAAAGTTTTGTGACGACGATGCCGAAAGCCTGAAATATTTATCCTCGAAAAACAGAGAAATTTCTAGTTTGCATAAATATCAAAAGTTATCTACTACTTTTAAAAGAAGTCCAAAATTGTTTATATCAGGGTCAGAGTCTAATACAACAAATGTTGTCACATAATGATTACAGAAATTCAATTTTGCATGGGTTTTTTGTTTTTTTCACCAAAGCGGTGTTATATTTTGATGACTTGGCTGTTTTAGAAGTAATTCTTAGAAAATATCTTTTATCAAGTTCCCAGATAAAAATAAACAAGTTATCTAACACGCGTACATCACCTGTTAATGTCCATTCTATTAGTTGGGAACAAAACACCTGTCTGTCAATTGGACAGGAAAATCAAATACTCAGATTCGAGATTTTACCTATTCAATAAATAAATACAAGACTAAGAATAGTATAAGAGCCAATTGTTCTCTACAAGTCACAAGTAACACACTTTACATTAACTTGTAGATTGCAATCTTCATATTTAACCCTTTCCAACATGACTGTGCATGCCTTTTGACGCCTGATCAGCAGCAGGCGGCTTTTTAAAACAATGTTGCAAAAGGTATCTACTGCAGAGGCATTAAAATGTGTATTAAAGTGGGAATGAATTGTATCACTTGTCAATATTAACCTGAACCTGACATTTGTACAAATGAATTTATATATTATTTGCAATATCCTACATTTTGCCTTAGATGTTTCAAACTATGTGTTAAACTAGACGACAGAAAATATCATGTCAGGGAAAAATTAATGGTTATCTTGAGGCACATCATTGTTGAAGTCACAGCACATTACTATTTGTGGAAGATTTTTCATGTTTGCATGCACTTTGTTAACAAATTACACCAATTCACATTGACAGTATTAAGGGAAGTTTCTTTAATGGTTTTTTTATATTCCATGTGCAAACTACAAATTTTGTTGACAACCATCAATTTGTGTTATGTAGTTTGTGTTGATCAAGCCAGATTAAAGAAACAGCAAAACTGATCGAATCAAACGTAAAGGAGTTAGTAAACACTTTAGAACATGCTGACACGTTTTTATGAATCTGTAGCAGATTACTTTTGAAAACCTTGTGGCCAAAAGAGTAGTCAATTGCTCATTATAAGCAATGTCCACTTTGCTCTATCGTATAAACCCTTTCCCTCATACGACAATTGTACAGCAGACGATTTTGAACATATTTTGTCAAAAAAATCGTAAATCTCCATAATTGAATGAATAACCTATGACAAAAAGTGGAAAACATTGTGTCGAAAGGAGAAATTGCATGTCTTGTGCAATTTCTTCTTTTGTCACTATGTTTTCAAAAAGCCGTCTGCTGCAGATGCATCAGAAAGCGTCTATATGAGGGAAAGGGTTAAATAGTTGTACTCTCTTTCCTATAGTTAATGATCTTGATGTACTCTGCTTGAGATTTATTGTTTGTGGGATAGGATTAAATTCTGTAAACTAAAGCAGATGCTTCTGCAAGTAGGAAACTTATTGTTCCATGATGATTTCAAAAATATTCAGTTATATCACGGCGTTTCCTGGGTCAAGTGGGAAATTGATTGTTTTATGATGATTTCAAAAGTATTCAGTTATATCACAGCGTTTCCTGGGTAATTTACCAGTACTACTGGTCCATTTATCCTGACGCTAGCCAGTTAGTCGTAAGGATCGAACCCGAGACCTCCAGCACCTGAGATGGAGCAAGATGGAAAGGGTTAAGATTTTACAAATATAAACATACTTGGACACCTCTGCAGCAGACGCCTTTTGAAAACATTGTAGCAAAAGAGGAAATTGCTCATCATGAACAATGTTTTCACCTCTTTTCCATAATTTAACTTACCCTTTTAAAAGTTTTTATAAAATGTTGCCAAGATATTTTCAAAGGTGTCTGATGCAAACTTGTTTTTTGTGGGAAAGGGTTTATTATTTTCATGCATAGTTCATCTGATTGTTATAAATATCCTTGATATCTTGCATTTTTACAATTTTACAGTAATTTTGCAAAGCATAAAAAAAGTGTTTGAATGAATACATAGTCAGCTGCCAATAAGTAATAGTGTGATGGACAGACATACAGACAGACAACAGAGAAATGATCCCTTTTTGAGATAAGAACTGCCATTTTAGGCAGGTAAAACAGTAATTGAGTAACAAACATTATATACACCAAGATTAAAGCGAACACATGTTCAGGCTGATCTTTCTCTACATGGTGGCAAATGTTTAACCCTTTCCCTCATACGACAATTCTGCAGCAGACGACTTTGAACGTATTTTGTCAAAAAATAGAAAATCTCCATAATTGAATGGATAACCTATGACAAAAAGTGGAAATCATTGTGGCAAAAGGAGAAATTACACGTTTTGTGCAATTTCTTCTTTTGTCACTATGTTTTCAAAAAGCCGTCTGCTGCAGAGGCGTCAGAAAGTGTCTATATGAGGGAAAGGGTTAAATCCTTCTGAGCAAGATAAGCAACCTATGTTTAAAGTTGTGTAGAGTGGAATAAGTTGAAACCAAAATCAGACTATATCGAGTATATTGAGTATAAATTTGATTAGGATGTCTGTTTATTTTCATAACCATAGGGTCTTTTTTCATGTGTTGCGACTCAGTACCAAGGTATAGATTATCCCTTTCCCTCATACAATTCTGCAGCAGACGACTTTGAACATATTTTGTCAAAAAATTGAAAATCTCTATAATTGAATTGATAACCTATGACTAAAAGTGGAAAGCATTGTGGCAAAAGGAGAAATTGTTCGTTTTGTCACTATGTTTTCAAAATGCCGTCTGCTGCTGCGTCAGAAAGCGTCTATATGAGGGAAAGGGTTAACTAATTCTCTCGAATTGGGCCTTGACCAACCAGCATGCAACAGGGGACCTCACGTCCCGATATTGGAAAACTTTGATATGACTTGATTAAGCATTATTGACTATTATCAATACCCAATTTGCATCTGAAGTTTTGGGATCAATGGACAGGAATATTTGGTTTTCACAGTTTCATAATTTCGCTAAGAATCCTTCTATACACTTAGTACATGATCTTTCAAAAAAATACCAATTTGCATCAAAGTAAACAATAATGCCATCTAATTAGATAATTCATTGACGGCTGTGGAAGGAAGCTCTATCACTTTTGACCTTAACCTTGAAATTTGACCATGACCTTTTGTTAAATTCTGGATCCTACACAACCTGTCTCTCATCAATAGATTGGAATTGTAATGCTGTTTTCAATGATAATTCAGTTATATTCTGCCGTTTCACCTAATGTGTGTTTCTTGGCTTTCATGGACAAATCACCCACCATTGCACCTTTCCATACAGTCTTTCAATCATGGGAAAGAATGAACGGCCAAACTGTTGTAGTTACAAAATGAGTTATGCAGCTTGACTAAAGCTTAGCTATTACACTTCTTAATTCATTGATTTCTATTTGAGTCTTAGCAATCATGCACATTCATTCAACATTCAATATGGAAAATACAAAATGTGTAGTGCGATAGACAATAAGTAACCATTTGAATTTGGAATAAGTTATAAGAATAACATGCAATACCTCTGTGAATGCCCAGATAATTCTTCAGAAGTTGTTGGTTTACTTGTTATAAGCAAAATTTGAAACCTTAGGAAAGTAATGACTTATGATAAATTTAGCTGAATTTCTTATTCGCTAAACTCCAGGGGTCGCCATTACTTATATTTAGATGCCCACAATCAATTATTAACAACAATATTAACAGATAACCTAAACTTTTACATAAAAAAAATCTGTAGAAAGCGTAGTTAAAAGTTGACTACAACAATAACAAAAGTGAATTATTTCGTGATGTCGAAATATGGCAGTAGTCCTAATAGTACCGAGGGACCAAGAAGAATATGGTTATTGAGAAATCAGGGGTTTCATGCAAAAAGGCTGTAACTACATCTTATCCAAGCTTTAGTTTCAACCATTTTGCCTGAAGCCATTACAATATAATACTCACAGGGGATGCCAGATTGTCAGTCTGTGAACCTTACTGTAATATAAATCATAGGAAATATTGAGCATATATACCCACAGGCCCCTGTCTCATTCTGACAAATGGCAAGGTTACCTAAATTATGTGGACATTATTGTAGGAATTTGTTGTATCACAAATTACACGGAAATTATTCCACAATCTGTGTTTGAGGACATAATTATTAGGTAATTTCTTCTTTGCCTCTTCTTTGTAAATCCTTTTACCCGACTTATTATGTGATGGGACAATATCATTATTTTCAAAAACAAAATATATTCATAGAGTATATCGGGATCATTAAATTTCAGAACCAGTGTTCGGAGAAACAAATGTGTCGCCATCCAATAGGTCAGTATGTGAAGTGGGACAGATTGAAACACAAACTGACAGAAAAAAAAGTGATCCCAATTTAACCGCAAAAATCAGAAACATTGTGGGAAAAAGAAAAACTGTTCACCTTGTTTCACTGCTTACCTGACATGAAAAATTTAGTTGTCTGCTTTAAACCTTTCCCTCATATAGACGTTTTCTGATGCCTCAAAATTGCTCAAAACAAGCAATTTCTCCTTTTGCCACAATGTTTTCCACTTTTAGTCATAGGTTATCCATTCAATTATAGAGATTTTCTATTTTTTGACAAAATATGTTCAAAGTCGTCTGTGGAAAGGGTTAAAACATATGCGTAAAAATGTAACATTAGAAAATTACCTTTTCTACAATTTTAACAGTACTGTATAAGATAATTTTAATACATTCAAATGATTGTTTTCCCGAAATGTTTCCAAAGCAGACATTAGAATTATATCAAGTTTACTTGAAAAGACGAGGATTTGCAATGAAGAAGTAACTATATATACTTGAAAACATTGCGTAAGACTGCATAATTCTGTAATCTGATGCTGATATATATCTTGATAACAAATGTCTGCAAATGTTCCCACATACCGCAAATCTATAGCAGACAACTTTGAAAACAAATTAGTTAAAACAATGTGGCAAAGGAGAAATTACTGATCATCTCAATTTCTCATTTCCTCTCCTCACAATCTTTTCAAAAGTCATCTGCTGAAGATGCATCAAAATGCCTTTGCAGATTTAAAAACAAACCGAAAATATTTTGGGAACATTTTTTAACAAGTCATTAAATGGGAAATAATTTTTTGAAAATAGAAGACATTGTTTGAAATGAAAATGAAGTTTTTTAAAGTAAAACATATTTTTATTAGAAAATACTTACCAGTCATTTAATACCTGATATATAATCTCAACACCGTTAATTCATCCAGAAAAGAAGCTCGCGCAGCCATGCATAGCCCTCACGCGTGTGTGATACACACGGCCGCCGGTAATACCGGCGCACGGGCCATGTGACCCCCACTTTTAATTTCACCGTTAACTTGCAGCGTTTAATGTTGGGTGACGACGCGGGGTTGGGAGGCGGGAATCTGAAATGACTGGTAAGTATTTTCTAATAAAAATATGTTTTACTTTAAAAAACTTCATTTTTATGTCAAAAATACATTACCAGTCATTTAATACCTGATGACTTTGCAGCATCGGTCGGGAGGATCGTCCAACACAATGCCGGTCCCGAGAAATCGTAGCACTTGGTAAGAGTACCTACGGTACTACTAAATATAAACACAACTGTTCATGTATTTAGTAATTTGTGTATTAATTAGGTAAGTACTCGCTGAGAGTCCACTTGTGTGTCCAGAGAGGAATAATTTCTGATTGAAACGTTTTAAGACTTTATCAGAAGGATCTTATTACTAATTAAAGGAATAGGATATCCAGTGTTTGAATACGCTGCTGACATATCCTTCTCCTACCTGAGGTTGAATAACCCCTACTGTGGCTCTTACAGCCCTCGAATGTTTTATATATAACTTAAGACCCTTGACAGGGTACAAGATCAGGTTATATCTAAGGGAACACAGTTCACAGAAAGGTTGTGAAATGTGATGGGTTAGGAAGCACCAAAGGCAACTTGGTCTCAGTAGGAATACAGGTTTATAAGAACGGTTGAATAACCATACGGCTGTAAAACCTGATGAAATTCGTTTTTACTGAAAGCAAAGAACTCACTTCCCTGATAGTGTTCGCCAAGCAAGACGAATTTAAGTCTCAGTTTATAACTTAAGCAGCGGCCGCTTCCGAAGAACGTAACAGTTTGGAGAGAAATGGATCTGAACTTTGAAGTTAAGCGCATTGGAGCATCGAACAATAATTGTTGTGTTCATCGCCAAAACTTGAATGCGAGAGGTCGGCAACAAATGTAAGCATAAATTACTGATTGACGTACCTTAAAAAACACCAATCGGTAAGAACTGTCTACTTCTAATGAAGATGTAACGGTTATGTCGATAGGCAGGCCAGAAGAACGTTGAACTACGATCTCTGGGCCAGTACTGTGTTTCTAAAGTCATTGTCAGGAAGGAATAACGACACCGGAAGTTGACTCATTTGAATTATGGGGGCAATTCAGGGAGTAATAATTATTGCCAATCGAAGGTATTGATCATGTACATGTCCTAGTCAGTTAAGCCCTGTACTGTAATGAGTATTTAACACACTGCCCCGAACTGTAAACAATTCGGGTGTAGTATGAAGCATGTATCGGACCGTTTCCCTTAATTACTGATCCTTATCCAGGACATGGTAATCGGATTCTCTTATAGCGAATCGAGTCTGTCCGAAGGGCCAGCTCAACGAGAAACGTCCTACAACGAGTCTCTTGAGGGGAATAGATCCGACTTGCCCGTTTTGGGAATTAATTCTAAACGCAGGTAATCGAAGTGAAGTGTTTGAAAGGAACACTTCCCCGTTTACAAAGAATCGACGGTCATTCCTCGATGAAAAAGCAACCGGTACGTGGTAACAGGTGTCTGTTTGGTCTAAGAATCGCTCAGACAGCCGTTCCGGATTGCGTTCTTGATAAAACGGAACATTCCATTTTATTACTCGACCGTACTAGACGCAATCTGAGTCGATAAGTCTTATTCCGGTCTTCACCGGAACCAGACGAAAGACGGTTGTAGAAACCACCGAATGGAAGGTTGATACCCACTCCATGGCATTCCTGTTAGTTTAATAGAGAGGAGCGCTTCCCTATAGCCGCGGATTAGGGACAGTGCTCTACTTGGTTGTATGCCAACTTTGCTCCCGTACGGGGCTTTGATAAGGCAGGGCCAGCGGAAGCAGAAAGCTAGGCTCGAACTTAGCCTGTCCCTTGTGTCTTCACAGGTTGGGCTTCTAGGAATGCCTTTGCAGAAGTCACTGTACGTTCTGTCCCTGTGAACAATGTTGCCGCATACGCCGAAATGCGCCTATGGACGCAGTGAATGCAGTAACTTCCCACTAATGATAGTTTATTTAGAGTCCAGCTCTAAATTGTAAATCATCCGATGGAGCACTGAACCCGATATGTCTCTTATTCGTCAGACAAGACGGGGTCGTGGGTTTTACCCGACGACGTGCGGATTGACTAAAGCCGGTTCTGGACCGGAATGTCAGTGTCCGATTCGACATGGAGGAATCCTATGATCGATTGATTGTGGTTTAACGCCGTTTTAACAATTTCTCAGTTATATCACGGCGGCCAGTTCACCTACTCATGTATTTCCTGGTTTTCTCACACCAGTACTCCACACAACAATCTTCCCAAGCAACTGGCTACTTTTCCACAAAACTTAGCCCATTGGTGGGAGGAATCCTATGAAGGAGTCATGATCGAGGAATTTATCCCTTTTCCGAAGAAGAATGAGATCGCATGGAATCAACCTTCGGTCCGAGCTCACGTATGAGAGAGTTCACAGAGTGACTATCCTCTGGGAACGGTTGATCCCGGTAGGCCAGCATAGGGGATTGATTTATGAAATCAACTGAATCTCTCCCATGTAATACCGTCGGACATCGACTCGTCCCAACAATTGGTACGATGGGTATTACTTGGGAGGAGTGTAGTCCCTAGAGACGCACTCTCTCCTCCCTGGGGACCGACATAACTATTTGACCGGTACTCCCCATACCCGATGGCCGACTGTTTAATCGGCTATGTCTCAGCATACTGCCCGATTGACTGCCGAAAGGTTATGTCCTAAGACATTACCCGTTTGACCGGTGCCTTACTGGCTATGTCTAAAGACATTGCCCGATCTCCAAATGACTGTGTCCGAGGACATTTGTCAATTGGAATACTGTTGAATTCCGAAGAATTCATAGTTGAATTTTTTTTTTTTTTTTTTTTTCACGGTGACCGTTTGCCCGGTAACCGTTTATGCCCAGTTAAGAGTTTGACTGCCCTGTGAACGTTCACGCGACAACCGTTTATGCCCAGTGATTAATTGAGTACTCGGTAGGCATTTGACTCATTCTCTAGCACTATCGACTCATTACATTCATATGAGTGTAAGGAACGACAACTCTGCGAAGGAGATTTTCACTTGGCTGTGTTCGAAAACACCCGGTTGTCCAATGCTTATGTCATAATATTGACAAAACGGTTGGAGTCAACTTGACTTAACGACTGCTCGTTACCCAGCTCTGGGAACGTTCAGTAATGGTAGCTCCCTCTGACCATTACTGACCGGTTGACTAATGATAGGCTGATGTGAGGCTGCTCTATCACTAGTCTCCAAAAACTTCAGACATTATAACTTGGCACTCTGTAGAAGTCCGAAGACCGCTGTACTGCAGAGTGTAGGTTTTGCTCGAAATCATTATAGGTTTAAACGACGTTTAAGCGTCAACCTTCGGGCATAACGTATTAGGCACCACCCTAAGTACTTCCTTAATGTTCTGCTGTAGAGGTCAACGTTCTACAGCCGGCTCGTAATCTGAAGGGGACTGCCCCCCCCCCCCCCCCCCCCCCCCCCCCCCCGCCCCGCCCGTCAGACGAGGAGGTGGGAGAGTGTCGAGCCCTACGATGCTTGACTCTAATCCGTCTTTCAACTGAAAGACACAACAGTCTTATAAAAGTAAGAGAAAGGATTGAAAATAATATTCAATCTTGGTGTACTTTATTGTTGTGTTAACCCTTTCCCACATACATCTAATTTGCAGCAGACGACTTTAAACATATTTTGTCAAAAAATGGAAAATCTCTATAATTGAATGGATAACCAATGACTTGAAGTGGAAAACATAGTGGCAAAAGGAGAAATTGCACGTTTTGTGCAATTTCTTCTTTTGTCACTGTTTTCAAAAAGCTGTCTGCTGCAGAGGCGTCAGAAAGCGTCTATATGAGGGAAAGGGTTAAGGTGTCGATCGTGTGATATGAACCTCCTCTCTCCGCAGTAGAGAGAGGTCGCACTGGATCGATCGTCGGCGCCGAACTAACCGTATGGGACGGTCTCGACCTCCCTTTCACGGAAAACCTGAGTTATTCCGATCGGGGGTTTGCCTTCTAAGGACTGCCTCTTCGAAAGGTGTCCTTCCGGGAACAGTGAATTCCCATCAGGTGGGTATTGCTGATCCCGGTAGGCTTGGTTAACCCGCCTATCACCGATCCGTTACATCTTTTGAAACGGAGCTTTGTATCGGGGAAGGAGTGTAATCTCTAGAGAAGTACCATGTTCCACTTGGAGACACGGAAACATTTCTCTGTCCTGTACTACCTATAACTGGATATCTGGGCCTTGTGCGTAATGACCAGTGTTTTGAATATCCGTACTCTTCTATTCTCATTCTTTTGAGGAGTGTAATCCCTACAGAAGAACACTATTCCCCTTGGAGAAAGGAAAGATTTATCTGTCCTGTACTCCTTATAACCGATGTTAGACGGTTGGATATCTGAGCCTGGTGCGTAATGACCAGTGTTTTGAATATCCGTATAGACCGGTTGTGCGAAGAACGAGTGGTACTAGCTTAACGACTGCTCGTTACCTTGACTGCCCACTGCCCGGTCGCGTCATGTTAAACTGACTGATAATTTGCCCGGTCGCGTCATGGCTTAATGACTGACCGGTCGCGTCATCGCTAAATGACTGCCGGATTTGCCCGGTGACTGGTCGCGCCTAGGCGAAATGACTGACTGGTTGCCCGGTACCCGGTTACCCGGAGTCATATAGGTTTTGCTCGCAAGCATTACCCGGTTGACTAATGATAGGCAGTTGTGAAGCTGCTCTATCACCGGTCTCCAAAGAATTCTGTCCGCAGACATTATAATTTGGCACTCTGTAAGCGTCCGAAGACTGCTTACTGCAGAGTGTGGTGTTAGAGGTGGCCAATCAGTGAGGTTTCCCTTTGATTGACCCATGGCGTCTCCCGAAGGGTCAGCCCCAACACCTGGCGTCAGATAATGTCGTTCAGCAGACGGTTGCTCACTCTTGAGGCCAACCATCACTGTGTCCGTACGGTTTCTGGCCCGAAGGCCTTTGTTTCCCGACGGAATAACAGACATCAGCCGCTGCCATCCGCTCCTCCATGTCCCGCGAAGGACCAGCCGAAGCTGAGGGGGAGCGGTCAGAGCTCCAGATAAGGGGCGTATGCATGTCTAAAATCCTCATTTGACCCTCTTACCCTATGCTGTGGGTATTGAGAACCCACAGCATAGGGTTTGTTTCCTAAGAGGGAATTTGTGGGGAAAATAGCTGATTACACCTCCTAATCTGGACCTCTGAGCGGTTGTGCGGAGTGAAGAAGGAACAGCTCTGACCTTCTGCTCACTCAACACAGCCGCGGAGTCTGATTGTTGGGAGAACCCCTCAAACTCCGCTTCATTCGTAGAGCTAAGAGAAACCTTTTTAGGGGTCTTCTTACTCTTCCAGCTTTTGTGAGTCCTCCTCAACCCAGACTGTTTCCAAATGGAAGCAGGCCAGGAAGAGAAGTACTCACAGGGTGAATCCTGTGTGTACTTAGTGAACGCAAAACAGGACAGACGCGTGTCTCATACAGCCGTTATGAGCCACGCCTCTGATCACCACTATGTGACATAGAATATATATGAAACAAAACAATTTATACGATTCAACAAAAAATATAATTTTTTTCTATTTTTTATTTTCTACTATACCCGTTGATCACGGAACGTATTTCAATGAAAAAGATTTTACAAATATTTTCCAAAATTGTTCATGTTTAATTAATATACATAATGTAATACAAGGCGATAATAATATATTATCGCTAATAGGGTCGGTGTAACTATAACTTCGTTGAAAGAATGAATGGCCATTACCGCACCCGATACGTAACTGAAATAGTGGGTGGGGTAACCCACCCGTGACTTCTCAGTTAGTTGTGTTCACAAAAAACAACTTAATTACAATTAGTAATTTACACAATTATGTTGTTAGGTTGTTAATGTAGTTGAATAACTGAATGAAAATAACTTGTTTAAGGCGAATGCCTTAAACAGACCAAGAAATAAAATATAAAAATGAAATAAATTCTTAGCTGTCAGTTGGTGTGTCCAGAAATTAAAAGTGGGGGTCACATGGCCCGTGCGCCGGTATTACCGGCGGCCGTGTGTATCACACACGCGTGAGGGCTATGCATGGCTGCGCGAGCTTCTTTTCTGGATGAATTAACGGTGTTGAGATTATATATCAGGTATTAAATGACTGGTAATGTATTTTTGACATAAAAAAATGCTCCTTTAACCCTTTCTCACATACATCAAATGTGCAGCAGACGTCTTTGAGAAGAGCTAGGCAAAACACAAAAAATATCTCTAAATGAGGGTATAATAACTGAATAAAGTTGAAAACATTGTGGCAAAAAAAGGAGAAATTGCTCATTTTGAGCAATTTTTTCCTTTTGTCACAATGTTTTCAATAGTCGTCTGCAGCAGACAGGTGTCCGAAAGTGTCTGTATGTGGGAAAGGGTCTAGCAATTTATCATATTCCCACAATGTTTTCAAATTGCTTCTGTTGCATTAGGCACTGGGTATCATATGATTTCAACATACAATGTTTGCACGTTCAAATCCCCCAAAAGGATTCTGAAATGCAAGTGTTCCTTAATTGATATTATTTGTTCTTGGCCAAAATATCCATATACAAACAAAGTCGTTGCTAATTGCTTTTGCACTAGTAATTTAGAAATTTTCATGCAAACTTTGTGGAAAAAAATAAGAACAAAATTGCACTTTCTTTTCATAAAACATAATTTAGATCTTTAATGTTTACGCAATTTCTTTTTTTTAAGAATTGTCCGCTTTGAAAACTTCATTATGGCGCAAATTTGTATCAGATAAAAGTAACAAAAAAATGCAGAAAGACATGACCAAGTATTTATTTTTAACTAAACAACAAAAGGTTTTCTGTTATGTAATCAGGAACAAGGCTTATCATAAACAGGCAGAGCCAATTGTGAAAAAAGTTGGTTACACCTAGATAATGCCTATCTCAGCGTGATATGGGATCCAAGCCTACAATGGCTTATCAGCAATTGAGAGATCATGTTTTTCCTCAAGAGTTCTTAGTTTTTTTGGAGGTTTTCTGCACTAGATACATGTACATGTACAAGATATTAACTAACCACTTACCTCTTTTGATATTTTAACCCTTTCCAACCTGATGAAGCATTCTGACTTGTGAAAACATTGTTGGAAAAGTCATTGCTCATAATGAGAAATGTTTCCATTTGCCACTATGGTTTCAACTCTTTTCCGTTTAATATTTCATTTTCATTTATTGATATTTTCCATGTACGTATCAATGCTCAATTTTCAAAGAGGTCTGCTGCAGATTTGTTGTATGCTATTCAGGTAAAGGGTTCAGAATCATCTGCTTTGCAAAAGTGTGAGATAATAGTTTGGTAAATATAAAATTTTATTCTAAAATAGGGCTTAAATTATTATAGGAATAGCAGAAAAATTTCCGAGGGCTTGGCGTGAAACGGTTGTAACTAAAATTGGTATTTTTTTTACCAAGGTACCAAGGCATAAAGTCTTTATAAGTGTTAAATATTTTTTCTTGGTAAACAATGGAAATTTAGGTGCCATTGCTCGTTCTGAGCAATGGCACCTAAATTTGCATTGTTTACAAAGGGGTAAAAATTGCCCCTACTAAAATAGGTTTTTAGTTACAACTGTTTCACGCAAAGCCCTCGAAATGCTCTTGTTATAAATAATTTCTTCTGTTTAGTTTTCAAAAGTTGTTTGCATCATAGACATGATTTATAATGATCCAGAAATTGTTGTCCAGGACTTTCCGTTACATTTCGAAATGCTTTGTGTCCAATATTTTCATTAGATGTTACTTTAACATCAAATATGGTAAAACATGCGTTGCATGCATGAAGTTACCAAGTTTATTCTCTAAAGACTTTACAGATTACTTTAAGGCTTTTGTTTTCTCCCAACATTTGAGATGAAATGTGGACAACCTAACTTTATAAAACTTTTACTTCCAATCTAATTTGGTAGTCAAATTCTTGCTTATTTCTATCAATTCAATTATACAAAACCTTCTGAATAAAAAGTCATTATCAACTGGAAAAAATTATTGAGAGCTGTAACAGGACTTGAAAACAGAACTTAAATAACTAGAAACATCTATTTAAACGATCTATTTTGCAAAAATATTGTTTTGAAACAAATATTTATTCCAAGAGCATGTTTTCAACATTGTAACTGTGATTCAAAGACAATATAACACTTTCCCACATACAACAAATCTGCAGGAGACGAGTTTGGAAATAGTGGACAAAAATGTAGAAAATCCCTATAAATGAGTGTATATTTACTGAAAAAAATTGAGAACGTTGTGGCAAAAGGAGAAATTGCTCGCCAAAAGTCTTCTACTGCAGAGGCGTCAGAAAGCGTCTATATGTGGGTAAGGATTAAACGATCATAAAGGGCATGAACTTAGGAAAGAGATGTAACATATGGATTATCTTTTGGTCTTCTTGTATTTTAATTGTGTTTAGTAAAAGTTTCCCGGCTGTAGATTTTCCACGGAATTCTGTGGATGTGGCTAGAAAATCCTCTCCAAGCTCAGACAGCTCAGTTGGAGCTACGCGGGCTGTCAATTCAGGGGTTGTGAGTTCGAACCCCAGCTTGGCCAACATATTTCCGACGTTTGACAAAAGTCCTTGTGACAAGCGTCATTCGTCTTCCACCAATGGGCTATTAGTTTATGTGGAAAATCAGCTAGTTGCTTGGAAAGAATGTTGTATGAAGTACTGGTGGGAGAAAGCCAAGAAAGATATGAGAAGGTGAACTGGCCGCCGCGATATAACTGAAAAATTGTTGAAAACGGCGTTAAACCCCAATCAATCAATCAATAGAAAATCCTCGTAGTTTTCAGACAACTTTCCAGGGCTGCTTTCCATGGAAATCTCAAAAAAGTTATTGGATGATCTGATACTTTCAATGGACATCCCAAAAAAGTTGTGGAGACATACTAAGGAATTGTTCTATGGAACAATTTACAGAGTTCCTGGAGCTTAACATTTAATTCTCTTCTTTTTTTTCCATGGTTTCCCTGTATTTTCGTATATATGTGATCAGAGACCCCACCCCGGGAATGTTAAGTTTTAAATAAAATATGCCTTTTACACACAAATTCCCTCAAATTTATGGAAGCTGGTCGTGTTTAGAATGTATAGTAAATATCTATATGTAATGATAATGAATGAATGAATGTATATTGTTTTATGGCGCATCGACAGCTAAGGTCATTTAGCGCGCAATTAAATTTAATTATTCATGATCCCTGGGTAAACAAACCAGTACTAGGCTAGAAAATGTGCCTTGCCCAAGGGCACTCCACCATGACTGTAGTGCCGCGACTGGGGATCGAACCCGGGACACCCGGTTTCGAAATCCCCGACGCTAACCACTCGACCACAGCGGATTCCCCTATATGTAATGATATTATTGTATGAAAGAGAGTAGAAATTATAATGTAATGAACAATAAAAATGTGCTTCTTGCCGACAGATGTAAAAGAGGACATTATACATAAAGCTCGTCTACGATGATGGTGCATTTTTGAGATCTCGAGTGATAATAATGTAGATTTTTCTCCAAATTTAAGAAGAACATTGCATAATATTAGCAAAATATATGCTGTTAGAGATAAAATGTCTTTATCATTGATCAAAAACAGCAATTCACATGAAATACTAAGCAGTTTTTAGACGCAACCAAGTTGTACTTCATAGCACACACGCTGTGAGCCATGATTTTATGTTGTACACATAATTATGATATTCGTGTGTACTACCTCATCAGTTTATGCTGAAAAGTTGGTTATTTTAAACACTTAATTTATCGAAAGTAAACTCAACTGAATCAGCGATTCTGACATTTGTTTTCATTTTTTGAGACGTTACAAAATTGGACACAATACAGTTAGGCAGCATTAGGAAATTGTTACCGTGATTTGAAAAGTGTCCAACATATTTGTTTGATTAATCCTTTCCCTCATACGACAATTTTGCAGCAGACGACTTTGAACATATTTTGTCACTTAATGTTTTCAAAAAGCTGTCTGCTGCAGAGGCGTCAGAAAGCGTCTATATGAGAGAAAGGGTTAAGAAAAAAATACATATGGAGCAGTCAACATCCATAATTAGTCAGCAAACAGGGTCTTATGTGTTCAGTTTAGTTTAATCATTAATGTATTTAGAGACGTAACAAAACTGACAAGACGAGTTACGTCTTAAATGTCATATTGATTATTTAATATGTTTACATTAGTAGTCAAAGACAGGAACATTTTATTGTGACAAATTTCCAGTCATTTTAGAACCCAGCCAAATCTTTATAAAAAATACTTGTGAACCTTTACATTATGAAATGCCAACTAGTAACTGAGGCAAAGTAAACAGAAACAAGATATCATTTTTATGTACACTGTAAAGTTTCAATATTTTATTGCTCTTTTAAAAGAAGTAGACAAATAAACAAAAACATATCTTAATATAAGATAAACAATAATTCTTTTGAGATGTAACAGAAATTTCTGGATCTTATATAAAATTTACATACTGTAATGAATGACAGCCAGTGCAGAACTTAACCCTTTCCCTCATACGACAATTCTGCAGCAGACGACTTTGAACGTATTTTGTCAGAACATAGAAAATCTCCATAATTTAATGGATAACCTATGACAAAAAGTGGAAAACATTGTGGCAAAAGGAGAAATTGCACGTTCTGTGCAATTTCTTCTTTTGTCACTATGTTTTCAAAAAGCCGTCTGCATCAGAGGCGTCAGAAAGCGTCTATATGAGGGAAAGGGTTAAGCAATGGCTCCATCAATATGAAGTAAACATTTTAATTCTTTCCCACTTACAACAAATCTGCAGCAGATGACTTTGAAAGCAAGTAGGCAAAAATGTGGAAAATCTCTATAAATGAAAGAATAATAATTAGACAGAGTTGAAAACATTGTGGCAAATGGAGAAATTTATCATTATGAACAATTCTTCTTTTAGCCACAATGTTTTCAAAAGTTGACTGCTGCAGAGGCATCAGAAAGTTTCTTTATGTGGGATAAAAATGAAATTGCTAATGATGAGCAGCACTGTTTGTACTTCAGACTAACACGAAGGTAATACTTTTTCATTGAAAGTTTAAATTTTGAATTGAGTCGAAAACATTGTGGCAAAAGGCGAAATTGTTCATTATGAGCATTTTTTATTTTTGTCCCGCTGTTTTTCAAGTCTGCTTTTTATATAGGCATTGGAATGCATCTGTATATGGAAAAGGGTTGAAGTCTGTAAAATGTTTTTGAGTTAACAGATTTTTTATTTGTATTGATAGTCCATTGCAAGCAGTGCAGATCAAGATCAGTTTAAAATACCCAGGCCGATCTGGATCTACACTGATTGCAATGTAAAATACTGTGACGGCCCATTTTCCTGCATCAAGGCCCTAATGGAAGGGTATGTACTAAATCATGATAAAAATGATACAGTGGCAAGTGTACCTCTTAAGTATTTTGTACACCGGCATACAAAAACGGGAAGTATACTTCTGGGATACAGTTGGAAACTTTTTACTTTGTAAAAGATAATGGGGATACTTGCTCATTGAGGACAAGTACTAACATCCATTGTAGGTGAGATTTAATTCGGGAAAAAGATTAAATTGAAGCATGCTCATATGAAAGATCAGTCTAGCTAAAAACTCTTTGGTAAAAGCAGAAACTGCTTGAGCAATTTGTCCTTTTGCCACAATTTTGCAAATGTTATCCTCTGTCGATGCATCAAAATGTGTCTGTGCAAGAAGAAAAGGGAACAGATTTAAATCAAATTGTGTCCACAAATAGGAAAGAGTGGGTGTTAAAACAATGTGTTTTAATGTAGACCAATGATTGATTAATTTAATATTGTTTTTAACAATTTTTGGTCATATATATCACGGCTGCAAGTTCCTCTGCCCATGTTTTTCCTGGCTTTCATGCACCCATACTCCACACAACAGTTTTTCCTGGCTTTCATGCACCCATACTCCACACAACAGTTTTTCCTGGCTTTCATGCACCCATACTCTACACAACAGTTTTTCCTGGCTTTCATGCACCCATACTCCACACAACAGTTTTTCCTGGCTTTCATGCACCCATACTCTACACAACAGTTTTTCCTGGCTTTCATGCACCCATACTCCACACAACAGTTTTTCCTGGCTTTCATGCACCCATATTCCACACAACAGTTTTTCCTGGCTTTCATGCACCCATACTCCACACAACAGTTTTTCCTGGCTTTCATGCACCCATACTCCACACAACAGTTTGTCCTGGCTTTCATGCAACCATATTCCACACAACAGTTTGTCCTGGCTTTCATGCACCCATACTCCACACAACAGTTTGTCCTGGCTTTCATGCACCCATACTCCACACAACAGTTTGTCCTGGCTTTCATGCACCCATACTCCACACAACAGTTTTCCCTGGCTTTCATGCACCCATACTACACACAACAGTTTTTCCTGGCTTTCATGCACCCATACTCCACACAACAGTTTTTCCTGGCTTTCATGCACCCATACTCCACACAACAGTTTTTCCTGGCTTTCATGCACCCATACTCCACACAACAGTTTTTCCTGGCTTTCATGCACACATATTCCACACAACAGTTTTTCCTGGCTTTCATGCACCCATACTCCACACAACAGTTTTTCCAAGCAACTTGCTGATTTTCCTTGTAGACCACTGTCTTCACATATTTTTTTCAGGCTATGTCTTTGTTTAGTTTTATTGGGTTTACCGCCATTGTCACCATTATTTCAGTTATATCATGGCGACAGTTCACTTATTCATGATCCCTGGGAAATTTGCCTTGCCTAAGGGCACTCCACAATAACCGTGGTTTGAACCTGGGACACTTGGTTCCAAATCCATGTCTTCCAACAATCAAGAATCTCAGTCATTCAATCAATTTGATAATGTTTGTAAGATTAGTGTTAATGTAAGCAAATATCCAGGAAAACCAATAATAATGTATTCACAACCGTTGTATATGTGCAGGTTAACCTAAGCATTCATGCATTCAGATCTAGATCTGTGCTGGCCTTCATCAATTAATCACAGATAATGTTAGAAAAAGTTCTATATTTGGCTCAGATTGCATGGGTCTGTATCAACAGATATGAGTCTCTAATACTAGTAATTACATGTCTTAACCCTTTCCATCATATAGACGCTTTCTGACGCCTCTGCAGCAAATGGCTTTTTGAAAACATAGTGACAAAAGAAGAAATTGCTCAAAACAAGAAATTTCTCCTTTTGCCGCATTTTTTTCCACTTTTAGTCATAGGTTATCCATTCAATTATAGAGATTTTCAATGTTTTGACAAAATATTTTCAAAGTCATCGGCTGCTTAATTGTCTTATGAGGGAAAGGGTTAATACAATTTTGTGTTCAGTGAAGACTTAGGCAAGTCTCGGCATCCATACAGTCTCATCAGAGTCTTTACTGTCCACCTATATATATATATATTCTATAGACCTAAATGCATATTTTGACCAATAAATAGAAATGTAGTCCCACTGGTTTTTAACCCTTTCCCACACACCACATAGCTGCAGCAGACAACTTTAAAAACATCTAGAAAACAAGAGGCCCATGAGGGCCTATGCTGTACTGGGATGGTTCTTTCAATCCAGAGCTTGTATGTATGGTGAAGATCTGATAGTAAATGGAGGCTCTATTGTGTTCACAAGCTGTATATAGCAATTTTGACAATTTCAAGGGCCATAACCCAGTCATGCAAGGGCACATCTGGCTGGTTTTCGACAGGAACCGAGCTCTCATCAATTTTTAACTACTATCTAAGTTTGGTGAAGATCAGATAGTAAATGGAGCCTCTATTGTGTTCACAAGCTCTATTATAGCAATTTTGGCAAATTCAAGGGCCATAATCCAGCCTTGCATGGGCGGATCTGGCTGGTTTGCAAAATGAACCAAGTTCTCATCAATATTTAACTACTATCTAAGTTTGGTGAAGATCGAATAGTAAATGGAGGCTCTATTGTGTTCACAAGCTGTATTATAGCAATTTTGACAATTTCAAGGGCCATAATCCAGTCTTGCATAGGCGGATCTGGCTGGTTAGCGAAAGGAACCGAGCTCTCATAGATATCTAACTACTGTATAAGTTTGATGGAGATACAATCAAAACTGAAGACTTTATCGCGTTCACAAGCTGTATTATAGCAATTTTGACAACTTCAAGGGCCATAATCCAGTCATGCAAGGGCACATCTGGCTGGTTTTCAAAAGGAACCGAGCTCTCATCAATATCGAACTACTATCTAAGTTTGGTGAAGATCGGATAGTAAATGGAGTCTCTATTGTGTTCACAAGCTCTATTATAGCAATTTTGACAATTTCAAGGGCCATAATCTACTCTTGCATTGACGGATCTGGCTGGTTTGCAAAAGGAACCAAGCTCTCATCAATATTTAACTACTATCTAAGTTTGGTGAAGATCGGATAGTAAATGGAGGCTCTTTTGTGTATAAGCCCGCCCCTTGGCGGCCATAGTTTTCGACCAATCAACATGGCTTGAAGGAATCTGAAAGAGGGTCACTCTAGGAACATTTCTGAAAATTATTTGAAAATCGGCCAGACACTTTCGGAGAATGAGAATTTTTGAGTTTTTACTATAGCCATATAAGGCAAAATAGCCCCGCCCCCTGGCGGCCATGTTTTTCGACTTATCAACTTGGCCTGTAGGAATCTGATAGTGGGTCAATAAGGAACATTTCTACAAAATTATTTGAAAATCGGCCTGACACTTTCGGAGGAGAAGATTTTTAGAGTTTACACTTTAGCCATATAAGGCAAAATAGCCCCGCCCCCTGGTGGCCATGTTTTTCGACCAAACAACATGGATCCAAGGAATCTAACAGAGGGTCGTCCAAGGAACAATTCCTCAAAATTATTTGAAAATCTGCCAACCAGTTTGGGAGAAGAAGAATTTTAAAGTTTTTTTCGTTTCATTGCCATGGAAAACAGAATTCTGCATGGATCCCAAAGATTTTAAGAAATTCTGATAAGGTCATTGAGAGGATGCTTTCTGTGAAGTTTCATCCCAATTGACCAACTGTTTACTGAAGAGAAGTTGTTGACGGACACCGGATGCTGGACAAAAGGCGATCACAATAGATCACCTTGAGCATTTCGTGCTCTGGTGAGCTAAAAATATAGAAATAGCTCTGAAATGAAGGTATAATTACTGAACAGAGCTGAAAACTTTGTGGCAAATGGAGAAATTACTTCTTTTGAGCAAATTCTCCTTTTGTCACATTGTTTTCAAAAGTTGTCTGCTGCAGTGGAGTCAGAAAGCGGAAAGGGTTAAGTCAAAGTAATACCCCAAATTGCCAGACCAGCTCATGTTTTCCTCTAACTTTGGTTGGTTTTCCTGAAGGACAACTTCTAAATAGTGTACGACAGACTACCGTCACTGTGATGATCGACCAATCTACTTGCCGTGGATCATTTGTAGATGATAATTATTGCAGTCTTTGAAAGGTTTTATATTAAGTTTTTTATGTTGAACAGAGAAGTTTTGTAATAAACTACATGGGCACCATACATCTGTTTAACAGATTATCAGGATTCCAGGAAATTCTACCCTTTTTCTTTAAACATAGTTGCACCATTTTCCACAACATTTTATTTGATAATTTTCCATACATGTTTTTGAAACAGACACCTCTATATAATATAAGTTCTCCACAAAAACGAGATCAATCAACATCTAAAGTGTCCACTTTTGAAAGAATTATTATGTTCCGGTAAATAAAGAAACAGGTTCTTTTGAGAAATTTCTCCATTTTACACAATGTAGCCAAAATGTACTATAAAACAAGATGTGTTTGTGAAACACTGATGCCCTCGAATGGCAACATCTAGGTCAAAGGTCAAGGTCGCCAGGTCAAAAATGTTGGTACTGACAGAAAGGTCATGTCACAAGGAATACACATGTGAAATATGGTAGCCGTACCCATTATGGTTCAAAAGTAGTGGTCAAGGTTAAAGTTTTTTTCGAGAATGGCAACATCTAGGTCAAAGGTCAAGGTCACAAGGTAATTTTTTTTTGGTACTGACAGAAAGGTCATGTCACAAGATATACACATGTGAAATATAGTAGCCGTACCTGTTATGGTTCAACAGTAGTGGTCAAGGTTAAAGGTTTTTCGAGAATGGCAACATCTAGGTCAAAGGTCAAGGTTGCAAGGTCAAAACTGTTGGTACTGACAGAAAGGTCATGTCACAAGGAATACACATGTGAAATATGGTAGCCGTACCTGTTATGGTTCAAAAGTAATGGCCAAGGTTAAAGTTTTTTTCGAGAATGGCAACATCTAGGTCAAAGGTCAAGGTCGCAAGGACAAACATTTTGGTACTGACAGAAAGGTCATGTCACAAGGAATACACATGTGAAATATGGTAGCCGTACCTGTTATGGTTCAAAAGTAGTGGTCAAGGTTAAAGTTTTTTTTCGTGCAGACGTGCAGACAGGCCAAAAACTAGATGCCCACCGAATCGGAGATTCCGGGGGCATATTCATTGAAAGTCAGATCAAAATGAATTTATTACATTAAAGAATAATTATATTATATAAGATTTTAGAATAATTAATGAAAATTGCCATGGCTAATTAAATTCAGTTTTATATTTTTAAATAAGTCTTCTTTTTTCTTTTAATGTCTTATTTGAAAGTATTCCTAATCCTTTCCCACATACAAATGCGTTTTGATGCCTCTGCAGTAGACGGCTTTTGAAAGGGGAAATTGCTCATTATGAGCATTTTCTTCAGTTGGCACAATGTTTCCAACTTTATTCAATATTTTTTTTTTCATTTAAAGAGAGTTTCCATATTTATGACTAAATGCTTTCAAAGTTGTCTGCTGCATATGTAATTTGTGTGTATGCTAGACAATTTGCTTCATCTGTAACAGTTTTGGATTCAATTAAAACACTTCAGTTTCGTTAGCATGAAGCATGAAATATTTTTGTTATATTATTTTATTCAAAACTCATGTAGGATATGAACACTTAAAATTCATGATTGATATCAGAAATTTGGAAGTTTTCTTCAAGTACATTTAATAATTCAAGTACACTATCTTTTTTATAGAATTAGTTTCAGTAAATCTAATATCATAAACAGTTTTTTTATACACTTCAAAAAATACTGGAAAGAGAAAAGTAAAAATTAATGACATATAAGTTTGAGATATGCCTCAAGGACTGAAGCTGATTAACAGTGCATGGTTTCCTTTTAGCCCTTTCCAAAATACAACAAATTTGCAGCAGACTACCTTGAAATCATCTGGACAAGATCATGTTACATCTTTATAAGGGAAAGTTTAATCATTAAAAGGAGTTGAAAACATTGTGGCAAAAGGAGAAATTGCTCGTTTTGAGCAATTTCTTCTTTTGTCATAATGTTTTCAAAAGCCATCTACTGCAGAGGCGTCAGAAAGTGTCTGTATGTGGGAAAGGGTTAATTATCATGCCGACTATTATCTCTTCAAAAAAATGATTTTTTTTGTTCACTCCATGACCTAAAAGCTAAAGAGTAGTCTCCCCTTTGCACACTCTACAGACACTGATACACTACACTGCCATATGCAAAATCATCATTCACTCGGCTATATGTAATTACTTTTAAACTTGACTTTAAATTGATAATGGAGCAGTGCTAGTAGAATTTATTATTTTGATAAATTTGTAAATGATATACAATTTATATCCAATGTTTAAAATATTTCCTTTTCTATTTGCTATAATATTTAAATTAGTGGTCCCTTATACTTTCATATCCTACCTATTCAGAATAATTTAGAACCAGCAAATCAATTAAATTTTGTCCTAAGATGGTTTCACTCCACTGCTCTTCCTTTTATTGTTGCATTCTGCAGCAATGTTTGCTCTTGGTCCTCTTATGTATTGGTTAAGACAGAGATCTAGTTTGTGAGAGCAGTTTAACAATTTTTACCTCACATATTTCAATATAGGTCTGTATAAAACATTTCAGTAATAGATTTGAAAAAGCAAAATGGCATTGACATAAAAGAACCTTTGGAATTGAAGAACATACGGAAACTGTTAATCTTTTCGCTACCAAAGGCAATTAAAGGGTTGTGCAAACAAGGCAAATTCATAATGAGCTGCCCTCTCCTGAAATATGCATTGTATGCAACTTTTACAAAATTTCAATTATTCATGATCCCTGGGTAAACAAACCAGTACTAGGCTAGAAAATGTGCCTTGCCCAAGGGCACTCCACCATGACTAGTGCCGCGACTGGGGATCGAATCCGGGACACCCGATTTCGAAATCCCCGACGCCATCCACTCGACCACAGCGGATTCCTACCATTACATAAGAAAACCTTCCTTAAACATTGTGTAATGTTTTTTTTTTCTTTTTTCAATGAAGTTTTTACATTTTCAAATTCTTACCAATTTTATATTATGTGTTTGACTTTTTTACTCAACAACTTTTCAATTTTAGAAAGATAAAAACATGTTGTAAATTTAGCTTAAACCCTTTCCCTCATACGACAATTCTGCAGCAGACGACTTTGAACATATTTTGTCAAAAAATGGAAAATCTCTATAATTGAATGGATAACCTAGCTATGACTAAAAGTAGAAAACATTGTGTCAAAAGGAGAAATTGCTCGTTTTGAGCAATTTCTCCTTTTGTCACTATGTTTTCAAAAAGCTGTCTGCTGCAGAGGCGTCTAAAAGCGTCTATATGAGGGAAAGGGTTAAAGGTTCAATTATCTGATTATTCAATCGTGGGAGGTATTTCAGAAAACTATTAAATTACACAAAGTAAAGAAATTCCTGACATTTTCATTCTCAAGTTTAACTGAAGCAGGAACTGCAAGTCTTTTCTTATCAAAATCTATCAATCTGACTTAATCCATTGCCTCATAATGATCAGAGATGCTGATAAGCCTTTTGGGAAGTAAAACAGATGTTTCAAAATGTGATTTCTCATGCAAAAGGCTTGGGAACAATTCCAAATATAACCATTTAACTAATCTGAAATTTGACATGTTTTCTATAATGGAAGGTGTTTGATTAAGAATTAACAGATCTGTCAAATCTTTCTGTTAATAGTTAATCAAAGCTAGTAATTCAAGTAACAGGGAATATTTCTATTGATGAATAATCATAATTACTTTGTCAATTAAATATATCACAATTTTATCTAACAAATATCAGTTCAATACAGTCAATCGTGTGTTGATGGCCTCATTTATTAAGAACATATAATAGATAACAGATATTAAGCAACCTTTTGTTGTAAGCAGCCACGTTTTAGGATCCCTAATGCCAGGTTGATACTGCCTTAACCCTTTACTTGATAGTAACGCGTTTATGCCTTTGCAAACAGACTAGATCCAGGGCCCGAGGTTATGAAACTTACTCATATCTATGCTATATACTTTTAAATTGCCAAGTTATTTAATATGGAGCATATTTGCGCGAAGTTATTTGAAAATATCTATATGCATGGTAAAGTTATGGTCTGAACAAAAAAAGTTCAAGTAAAGTATATTTTCTGTCACTGTGACCTTGACCTGGAAGCTAAAGACCTTGACCTGGAAACTAAACACATAAATTGTGCATATGACACAGCGTCTTGATATGGTGTATATCTGTTCCAAGCTATTTGATAATATCTCTATGGATGAAAAAGTTATTGTCCGGACAAGAAAAGTTCAACTGATGTCTATTTGTTGTCACTGTGACCTTGACCTTGAAGCTACAGACAAAAGTTTTGCATGTGACACATCATATTGATATAGTTCATATTTGTGCCAAGTTATTTGAAAATATCTCTATGCATGACACAGTTATGGTCCGGACAAGAAAAGTTCAATTAAAGTCTATTTCTTATCACTGTGACCTTGACCTTGAATCTACAGATTTTTTTTTGCATTTGGCACATCGTCTTGATATGGTGCATGTTTGTGCCAAGTTATTTGAAAATATCTCTATGCATGACAAAGTTATGGTCCGGACAAGAAAAGTTCCATTAAAGTCTATTTCTTATCACTGTGACCTTGACCTTGAATCTACAGATTTTTTTTTTGCATTTGGCACACCGTCTTGATATGGTGCATGCTTGTGCCAAGTTATTTGAAAATATCTCTATGCATGACAAAGTTATGGTCCGGACAAGAAAAGTTCCATTAAAGTCTATTTCTTATCACTGTGACCTTGACCTTGAATCTACAGATTTTTTTTTTGCATTTGGCACACCGTCTTGATATGGTGCATGCTTGTGCCAAGTTATTTGAAAATATCTCTATGCATGGCAAAGTTATGGTCCAGACAAGGAAAGTTAACGCCCGCCCGCCGACTTCGCCAAACTAATAACCAGATTTTTCCTTCGGAAAACCTGGTTAAAAATTTAGCAATATAAGAAAATAAATAATATAATAATGAGCAAGTCTTTTTAGCTTCAAAGACATCTTTACATGGTTTTGGAAAAGAAATTAACACAAAACACAAAAAAATGATATAACTATGCAAAATGTGTGTGATAGAGTTATGGTTCTTACATTATGAAGACACCTTATGATGATAAATGCCAGTTCTAGGAAATGTCATGACAAGATTGTTGAGTTGAGCGCAGCTAACATTTACAGATCCTGGTCAGATGGCCCAAATGCACTGTCTGGCCGTCTCTTTACTGGTTGCACAGGCTGTAAAAAAGCCGTTTGAGCAGTCAAGGGTTAATCTACCAATGAGGCTCAAAAAATTATAATAGATTTTTTGTTTTTTTATAATTATATTTTAGATAACCTCAGCCAAAGGCTCAAGGTGATCAATTCTATTTACCCTTTGTCTTTCCATTTAAGCTTCAAACAACATCTCTTCACAAACCACTGGACCCATTTCAACAAATTTCACCGGACTGAATCCTTTGGTGGTCCACTTTCAAAATTGCTGAGTGAATTAAATTCTATATAGACCTATGGCTGTTGCGGCATCAGAAAGGGGGAAAATGCCAAACTTTGAGAATTCTTCTCCTCTGAATCTGCTTGTCTGCCTCCTATCAGAAGAGCTTAGAATGTAAGGATTAAGCAAGCTTTTCTATGGGTAATCAATTTAGAGCCATCTTGTCCCTCTTGTTTGAAATCAGATGAGTTTAAAATGTCAAATTAAGGTAAACATTTCTATTGGTGGGCAATTTAGGGCCATCCTGGCTGTCTTGTTTTAAATCAGCCGAGTTTTAAATGTTGTAATCAGGTTTGAACATGTTATGATAGTTGTGACTAGTCGCAAAATAGGATCAAGAAATACTTTTTCCTTGTACTATAAACAAAATGTAGTCGCAAAATATGTTCATGAAATGCTTAAAGCTTTTTCCCTGGACTTTACAAATTGACAACAAAAAATATGTTCATGTAATGCGGAGAGCTTTTTCCTTGGACTATAAACAAAATGTAGTCGCAAAATATGGTCATGTAATGCTTCAAGGTTTTCCCTTGGACTATAAACAAAATGTCTTGTAACAATAGTTAAGATATTATAACGGCTATAGTTGTTAAATATCTTACCATACATGATATATGTTTACAATTGTCTGCTTCTAAAACTTTAATAATTAAAAATCAACGATCTTGGAAGAAATAAGGTTTTGTGGGAAAAGGAAACATAGCTCAATTTCAGCACTTGCTTTTTTTTTTCATAATCATTTAAAAAATTAACTGCTTGAAAGGCATGAAAATATGTCTACACAAGGACGGGGACAAAACATCCATTTTTCGGATCAGTTGAATCAGCCTAAAACATTCAAGACACATAAACTGTAAAACGGCTCATTAATTTTTGATGGATGAAGTTGAACCGTTTTTCATCAAGAGGCATGGCTAGGCTGTGATAAAAAAGAGAAATTTTATAGGATTATGATTCCATGATTTGATAAGATTTCGAGAGCTGCCAGACATAAGAAATAGTTATTTTTAAATTAAGATGAGAATTGCAGAAAGTTTAGTTTTACCTTCTCAATGGCTTATTGTTCCTAAATCACGTTTCTGAGTGTGTGTTTTTTGTAAACCCTGTAATATGAGAAGCAAGCCTTGTTGAAGCAAGAAATGTTATATGTTATGCTAAATTACTATACTCATGCATACAAAAATTTAAATTAAAATCATTTAACTCTTTCCCTGAAACACAGACTTTGTTTGATGCCTGATCAACATCAGACACCTTTCAAAAACATAAATGTGGATTATTCCTTGGCTTTTTCCTTTAATGATTTTGAAAAAGTGTCTGCTGAAGTCAGTTGACTCTTTCCCACTTACAACAAATCTGCAGCAGACGACTTTGAAAACATAGTGACAAAAACCTGAAAAATCAACATAAAAGATAGCTTACTTGATAAAATAAAGTTAAAAACATTGTGGCCAAAGGAGAAATTGCTCATCATGAGCAATTTCACCTTTGGCCACAATGTTTTCAAAAGTAGTCTGCTGCTATAATTGTGTCAAAATGCGTCTGTAGGTAGGAAAGAGTTAACAACAAAATGTTGCAATGAGGTAAAATGCCAAAAGAAAAAGTTCAGTGGTAAGTAAATTTGATTTGCAGGTATGTGCAGGTACAATTCAATGAGAACTCAATAAACCTTTCCTCTGATACAGACAACATGAAAAACCCTTCCATGATACACACAGCACATTGGATACCTTTACAGCAGACAACTATTGAAAACAAGAGGAGAAATTACTCCTTTTCACACTATGTTTTCAACAAAGATGAATTATATTACTTCCAGATTTTGCATTTTATTCATTAATAGCAGAACATCTCTTGAAATATAGGAACAGGTAAATGGATAAAACGAGCTCACACGAGCAGCACTATCTGTACTTTATCACATTCACAGTTCCAACAGAATTGCCTTGGGAGTTTTGTTGTTTTTCATTTTGTCTTTTTTATTTTAACCCTTTCCCACATAATTATATCCACATTTTGATGTCTCTGCAGAAGATGACTTTTGAAAACATTGTGACTAAATGAGAAATTGTTCATTCATAAACAGCAATTCCACCTTTTGCAACAATGTTTTCAAATCCATTCAATAATTATACTTCTAATTACAGAGATGTTTCACAATTTTTTTCAGATGTTTTCAACGTAGTCTCCGGCAAATTTGTTTTAAATGGAAAAAGGGATAAACCTATTTAACTTTACTGCGTAAATATTTGAGGCATGTCACAATATAAAGATCCTCAGACGCAGAGGTTTAGTCATTGCCAGCTGAAACAACTTTTTAAAAACTACTCAGAAAAAGAGAACTAAAGCTTATTTGTACCAATGTTCATGACCCTAAACGCAGATATAGTCTTAATAGCTTAGTCCATAACAAGAAGGGCTATTGATCCAGGGGTTGTTAGTTTGAATCCTGGCTTAGCCGTTTATTCTTTTTAATGATTGGTACAAGTTGATTAAGCTTGGAAGAATGTTGCTGGAGTACTGGTGCTTGAAAGCCAGGAAACACACATGTAGGTGAACTGACCATTGTCTGTTAAAATTGGTGGTTAACACGAATCAACATAAGTATGCAGGTTTTTAAAGCAGACAGATAGACTATTGTCCTTGGTGGTTGATATAATTGAAGCAGGCTTTAGGCCTTAACCCTTTCAATGATGATTTAAAACAAACAAAAACATAGCAAATTCTTGGAATATCAAGATTAATATCTTGAATTAAGCAGCCAACAGTTATAGAACCTAGTCAGAATGATGGAGATTATATAATATGCTCTGCCTGGCCTGGCTTAATACTGGTGGCACAAACTTCTCTTAATTGTAGGAGACAATGGAAGGATACTCGTGTGATCAAATCAGGATAGCTGAACTTCTAATTTTCAAATGGCAATGGTCAAGGGGTAACATAATTATTCAGGTGGCCAGAGTCAATTATTTACAGCAATATAGTGAGATGAGTTGACCAATAAAACACATTTGGGTACAAATAAACTGGATGGATTTCCTAACTGGATAATTATCCCTGCTATTTCCCCCAAGATGCGTGGGTCAATTGAATTAAGTCTAGTAAGCATTTCCCTATTAACAGAGGACATTCTCTGTAATTGTCAAGTGTTATAAAACCTTATCCCTGATACAGATACCTAATGCAGAAGACTTCTTTTGAAAACATTGTTGGAAAAAAGAGAAATTTCTCAACATGAGCAAATTCTCCTTTCCCCTGTGAGTTTTAAATTCTGTTCTATTTGACTTCTTATTTTGCTGGTGTTCAAACTTTTCCTACAGCAGTTGCCATTGAAATAGCATATCAAGTGAACTGTTGGCTGAAGAAAACTTTTCCTTTAACCCATTAAATCCCACATACAATAAATCTGCGGCAGACAACTTTGAAATTACAAGGTCCAAAGCATAGAAAATCTCTATAAATAATAGTATGATTATTGAATAGAGTTGAAGCCATTGTGGCAAATGGAAAGATTGCACATTTATGAGTAATTTCTCCTTTTGCCACAAAGATTTCAAAAGTTGTCTGTTGCAGAGACGTCAAAAAGCCTCTATATGTGGGAAACCAGTTTACCACATTTTGTGGGGCCTGTGTGTCACCTTTATGGAACCAGGCCAGTCAGAGCATCCACATTGTCTGATGCATTACTCTTAGACTGTTGCACAAGGTCCAAAGCATAGAAAATCTCTATAAATAATAGTATGATTATTGAATAGAGTTGAAGCCATTGTGGCAAATGGAAAGATTGCACATTTATGAGTAATTTCTCCTTTTGCCACAAAGATTTCAAAAGTTGTCTGTTGCAGAGACGTCAAAAAGCCTCTATATGTGGGAAACCAGTTCACCACATTTTGTGGGGCCTGTGTGTCACCTTTATGGAACCAGGCCAGTCAGAGCATCCACATTGTCTGATGCATTACTCTTAGACTGTTGGCTGCTCTGAGCTCAACATGCTTTATAGTGTGTACAGAATTTTCAATCTCTCCTATATCCTTTCCCACATAGGGTCAATCTGCAGCAGACAACTTTGAAATCATCTGCAATATGAATAATATCTAACAAAAAAAGTTTAGATTTGGCATAGAGTTTGAAAGATTGAGGCAAAAGGAGAATTATTCTACTTTCATGTAATGAAATTGTCCATATTTTGGCCAAGATGATTTTGAATCCATCTGCTGCAGATGTGTTGTATATTGGAAGACGTTTAGTTCATCAAGTAAAATGACAAAACAATTTTTACGGAATTATCAAGTTGGCACAAATTATTATATTATGCTTATTGTCCTTCAATCATGTACAATTTCCTCATGTTTATCTTTTCAGGTTGACCCTCTGGCAAAAAAATAGTGAAACCAAATGGTACCAGCTGGAAGAAACACTACCAAAGCCACTCAGATCTACTCAAAGGACATGAAATATACACTTAGGATAATTAACACAGATGGGGGACAAATAGTCGCCAGTAACATAACAAAAGGCATTAAAGCTGTACCATAAAGAATAGTCATATTGTAAAAGGACTAAGAGCTGAAAGGAATGAATTGCCATGAAATGAGAGATATAAGATATTCAATCAAATCTCTAACATATTGCCATAATAAAGTGTAAATTCGAATAACTTAAACTAAAGAATAACAGAAAAATTAAACAAATTATTCAAGTATAAGTTATAATTGTGAATAGACAATTCATTAATCATGGAGATGAATAAAGCAATACCCAACAACACATCGGACAATATAGGTCATAAAGAGGACTTTGAGTATTACGAGGATGCGTATGGCAATACCTACAATTATTTTGAGTATTATAATGGAACCCATGCATATGGAATGAACTACTCCTGTGATCACACATCCAACTCAGCATTACTTATACCGGGACATGAACTATGTATACAGATATTACTGCCCATACTGTGTGGGTTTGGAATCATCGGTATCAGCCTAACGGTTATCGTTCTGAGTCGTAAAAACATGTCAACGTCAACAAACTGTTACTTGATATCGCTGGCTCTTTCAGACTTATTCTATCTCATGTTGATTTCCTCCAAGTGGTTTGAAACTAAACTAAATGGAGAACAAAGCTATATTTATTTCATCGTGGCTACATACTCTCATGAGCTTCTTCTAGCAGTTCTACTTGCATCTGTATGGTTAACAGTCATCCTAGCAGTGGAGCGATACATAGCAATATGTCATCCATTGAGAGCCATGTCAATATGGACAGTGAAAAGGGCCATCTGTATCAGCACATCAACGTTCGTCATCTCTCTGGTATATAGACTGCCACACTTGTTTAAATACAAGATCGTCAGCTTTCATGATCCTTGCATCAGTAAAGAAGTGCCATGGCATGTTCTTACGGAACTTGGAAAAAATGATTTGTTTCGTGACATTTACAAATGGTCCGACTGCATTCTCCTGGTCATACTCCCATTCTCGGCACTGCTGTTTCTTAATGGATGCCTGATCCGTGAAATTCACCGCAGCACAAACTATCTGCGCTACCATCTTGCCAGTGACTCTAATGTACAAACCATAATAACAAGTGAGGAGATCAAGATAACATTCATGTTGATTAGCGTTGTGGTTGTGTTCTTCATCTGCGAAGCTCCGTATGTCACGCTGAACATCATACGACAACTTAACCAAGAAATTATCTTTCAAGAATACCGCATTATGACATATATTGTTATTTTACTTCTTTGTCTTCGATCTTCGTTTAACTTCATTGTATATTGCTGGTTCAGCGAGAAGTTCTGGAACACTTTTAAACAGGTATTTTGCAAGCCCCAGTGTTTGCTCCGACGGGCTCCAAGATGGCTGCGATACCAAGTCAACAGTAATATAAGTGAACACGGGAACAGCAACACGCGGACTCGAACCAGGGACCTTTGATGTGAGAGGCCGACGCTCTACCTCTGCACCACTGTCTTCCACTTTCTTTATTGTCATCTCTTTCATCCTAGAAACACCTAAAGATTATTTATTCCTATCCCGCTTACTTATCCCATGTACTTATACATTTATAAGAGAATAATAATTGAATAGAGTTGAAAAATATGGTGACAAAAGGAGAAATTACTTGTTTTGAGCATTTTCTTTTTTTGTCGCCATGTTTTCAAAAAGCTGTCTACAGCAGAGGCGTCAGAGGCATCTATATGAGGGAAAGGGTTAAGAAGGAGCACTTAATGGTTGTTTATGAATATCTGAATAAGCCTGAGCAAGGTAGATATGGTACCTTTGTTAACCCCTTCCCAATATGACATCTCTGCAGCAGACAACTTTGGTGAAATCTTAAAATATGATAAATCTCTGTGAACATAAGTTTTATAATTGAATGGAGTTGAAAACATAGTGCTCACCATGAGCAATTATTCTTACAGTCACAATGTTTTCAGGTTGTCTGCTGCAGGTGTCAAAATGCATCTGTATTAGGAAAAGGGTTAACATATCCCACATAAAACAAATCTACAGCAGAAGACTTTGAAAACATCCAAGCAAAAAAATGGAAATCTAGATTAATTAAAGAAAGTTTATCAAAGATAGTTGAAAACATAGTGGCACACGGAAAAAATGCTCTTTAATTATGAGTAATTTCTCGTTGTTCCATAATGATTTCAACTTTAGTAACTGCTGCAGAGGCGTCAAAGTGGGAAAGGGTAAATCTTCATATTGACGCTGGTTTGTCTTTGGTCAGATCATTTTCACAACATCACAGTCTTAAGTCAGTGGAAGGTAGCTATACAATCTGGGCCCAGAATTTCTTTTCCAGAAAAATACTTTTTGTACAATTATAGACCCCCCATCGTTTCCCTGCTTTTGTCATCTTAATAAAATGGCTGCCATTTTGTCTGAAGCAGTGATATTATAACAGTAGATGTTTGGGGACTTAATTCTGTCCATAAGTTAACCCATTACCTGATTTAATCATTTACCAGTCACTTGCATTGAAAATATATGAAAGAAAAAGATATTTTACATCTGGGAATTAAGTTGGGAAGTTTAAGGATACGAGTTGAAAACTATGTGGGAAAAGTATAAACTGCTAATTTGTGGCCATTTCTCATTTTCCATTAAGTATTTCTTAATTGGAGTCAACTGCTACAAACACATCTAATGTTGTCTGAACTTGGGTAAAAGGTTAAACCATGATGCCGAGACTAATTCAAGAACAGAAGGACTTTGTGATATGTGACTGAATTATAGCAATTACGGCTTAAAAAATGGCAATTCTTCGCTTATCTAAATTGTAATGCATTTATAGTAGGAAATGTAGGCTTGAATTTTTTTTATTTCTTAAACTTTATTTGATAAACCATTTTCCCCTTTCCCAATAATAACAAATCTGCTGCAGATGACTTTGATAACATCTAGGCAGATATCTGGAATTCTCTAAAATTGAAAGTACAAGAGAAAGTTGATGCAAGGCATCAATGTCGCCGGAAAAGACTGCATTGATTTATTTATGTATTCTTGACTTTCCTTAGTCTATTCAAACATTAGGAACGTTAAAATGAAAACATTTGCTTATAAACTTTATATTCATATCTATACATTAGGGTATCTATAACAAATTAACGAAATGTGTACACATTTATCTGGCTTTAATTTAATTTTGCTGTTGTTACTTATTTAAATAATAGTATTCATTCATATAATTTCAATGTTTGTCAATCTTATTCGAATCACAAGGTAAATATCCTGGTATTGCTTTAAAGGGAGGTAATTTGAAGAAAACAAAAGTCTTCAAAAGGAGAAATATATCAGCAATACCGTCTACAGTTTAAATTGTTCTATTGTTTGTGGATTTAAAAATGTTCTTTTTTTCTTATTTCTACATGTACAACGAAATATTGCGGCTTCTCTTTGACGCTTTGCGTCAAACATTCGTCTTGTACTTGTCTAAAATAAAATAATATCACTCGCTTTTTCATATCGAAATGCGCATGCGCGAAAATCGATGTTAAAGGTCACGAAACTACACAACAGAATAGGGTCTATATTTAGCTTAGAAACGGTTCCTACTTTAGATATTCATGGATTAACATTATTAAATGAATTCTACACAAATCAAGACATCTCTTTGAACATGAAAACAACATTTAGTAAGTTAAAATTGCTATTAAAAGGAGAATCCGAAATTGACCTCAATGATGACACATAAGAGTCTGCATTAGGGGGTGTTGGTTCACGTCTTGTAGGGACCACTTTTGTCTTCGTAAATAAGACAAAAAAACTTAAATGCGAGTGAAATAAAAAAAACTGCAAACATTAAAAAATCGGAATATTTATTTCATTTTAGATGTGTCATTTATTAGTGTTCGTAAACAACCACAATTGTAATATGTTCAAATCATCTAGATTTGTTTCTTTCTAATAATAAGCCGCCCTCCCATGTGATTTCCGAAAAGCTATTAAAAATAGAAGTCGCGGGCTTCTGCCCGGCGACTAATAATTATTGAATAGACCAATTTCATAATGTTATCACAAGTTGTCTACTGCAGATGCATCAAAACCCTTTCCCTCATATGACAATTCTGCAGCAGACGACTTTGAACGTATTTTGTCAAAACATAGAAAATCTCCAAAATTGAATGGATAAGCTATGACAAAAAGTGGAAAACATTGTGGCAAAAGGAGAAATTGCACGTTTTGTGCAATTTCTTCTTTTGTCACTATGTTTTCAAAACGCTGTCTGCTGCAGAGGTGTCAGAAAGCGTCTATATGAGGGAAAGGGTTAAAAACAGTTCCAAATTGAAATCGTCACTGACATAAGGAATTTAAAATCTTGAAAGATGTAAATGTTAATTTCAGTTACAAATGAAAACAAAACCAACATTATAGAAAAAGGTGAAATAGGTCAAATTCTTTATCTCATACTGCAGATTCTTCAAAGTCATCTGTAATGGAGCATACTTCCCGGCTGTAGCTTTTCCGGGGACTCATAACAGAAAATACAAAAATACACGGAAAATACACGGAAACCATGGAAAAACCCAAGGAATTTAATGTCAAAATGCGGAAATGCTGGAAATTTGTCCGAATACTCCGGGGTCCCGGAACCTTTCCAGCATGTCCATGGAACCGTTCCGGGGTGTCCATGGAACTTTTCCGGGGTTTCCATGAAACTTTTCCGGGTTGTCCATGGAATTTCCGGGTTTTCCACATAAATATCCTGGAATTTCCATGGAAAGTGTCAGATTATCCCTGGAAAGTTGTCCGAATACTCCGGGGATTTTCCATGGAATTTGGTAAGTCTCCCCGGAAAAGCTACAGCCGGGTAATATATAGAAAGGAAAGACAGTTTAGTTTTCATAGAGTTGATGAAAATGTTAAAGAATGCTTGTATTTTATGTTCATGTCTTATAATTTGTTGTGCTTATCTTCTCCCTTGCGAATCCAACTGATGTAACTTAAGAGCAATGTTTTAACCGTTTCCCATATATTCAGACCCCTTTCGCAGCAGACAACTATTGAAAACAATGTGACAAAAGGAGAAAGTACTCAAAATACGAAATTTCTCCTTTTGCCATAATGTTTTCAACTGGATTCAATAATTAATATATTATAACTAATAGTTTTACAGGGATTTTCCCCTTTTGTACAAATATGTTATCGAAGTTGTCTGCTGCAAATTGTTGTAATGTAAGAAAGGGTTAATTGTTTTTGCCTTGTCCTCTGTTTAACCCTTTCCCTCATACGGCAATTCTGCAGCAGACGACTTTGAGCGTATTTTGTCAAAACATAGAAAATCTCCATAATTTAATGGATAACCTATAACAAAAAGTGGAAAACATTGTGGCAAAAGGAGAAATTGTACGTTTTGTGCAATTTCTTCTTTTGTCACTATGTATTCAAAAAGCCGTCTGCTGCAGAGGCATCAGAAAGCGTCTATATGAGGGAAAGGGTTAAAAAATATATATATATAATTTTCTGTTTTGGCAATCAGCTTTCTGTATCTTGTTGGACCTATTAACCTTTTCCTACATACAGACACATTTTGAAAACATTTTTACGAAAGGAGAAATTACAAAAATGTTTTTGACCCTACTCAATGATTCCATTTTCAGTTAACACTTTCCATATACAGACACACTCTCTGACAGCTCAGCAGCAGATGATTTTTGAACAAAAATTGTGACAAAAGGAGAAATTGATCATGATGAGCTTTCAGCCCTTTTGCCACAATTATTTAAAATATATCAATTTTTTGTAGAGTTTCCATATTTTTTACCAAATGTTTTCAGTCGTCTGCTGCAGATATGTTGTATATGGGAGAGGGTTAAAGAGATATTTTCAAGATTATGCTATGATGTTTTAAGCACTGTAGATTTGCTGTATGTGGGAAAGGGTTAAAGATATGCCATGATGTTTTAATTAGATTTCTGTATGTGGGAATGTGTTAATACCAAAGGTTTGTTTTACATGTAGCATGTACCAATTCAATGTCTCCGCTATGCTCCAACATCACCCATGAGATTTTTTTCACTGTTTTTCGTTTCGTCATTTAGACTAAACTGAATAGAAAATACATAAACCAATCCAAATGATGCTTACATTTCGGATATTTGCATAGAAAAAATGGCTGCGCCCACGGATCGTAAATGTTCCTATTATTTATCATCTTTAAAAACTAAACATACCCGAAGATTTGAATTAAAATGCAGCAATGAGATACAATTTCATATTTACTGATCTTATTATCAGGAATAAAGGAGCATCATGTCACAGGAAGAGAAAAACATGCACCTAGTCAGGGGCTTGAACCCCCAACCTTTCGCTTTCAGAGCGAGTACTTTACCGACTGAGCTAACCTGGCCGCTAACATGTTATCCCTCCGATTGTGTATAAATAACATGATATGTCAGGTAACACAAACTTTTCCCACTGCCTGTCTTCACTGATTATAACATCTCCCTTTCTCTTATCAATGCACAAACTGTATATTTCTGGAACTCACACAACTTATCAATGTTAAACATTTCACATGAAAAAAATTAAGGCCAAGTCAATTAAAAATGAGGTCGGCATTTTTAAATTAAGCCTTTAAAAGATTATTGCAAAAGATCTGATTGGCTGTTTTGCAGAGAACAACATTGTGCTTTATCCAATCAGAATCAATATTGGCTATCTGTCAAAACGGCGAAACAACAGAAAACAATCCAAAGGGTGATGTTGGAGCATAGTGGAGTCGACAACTGTGGGTGTCAGAGGATGGTTCAAACTTATTCATGCAAGTTTTTGGCCGTTTATCCTAAACATAAGAGACTGGCATATATGTCAGCTATATTTAACGTTTTCCCACTTGTAGATACTTTTGAAATCATTGAGACTAAAATTCGTACTGATTTCTACTTTTGGTCACATTGTTTTCAACTCTCATAAAAAAATAAAATTATGAATAGAAATGTTCCATTATTTTTGCAAATATGCTTTCAATGTTGTCTGCTGCAAAGTTATTGTATGTAGGAAAGGGTTATAACAAGATGGAGAAGGTTGCTGTATATATATGAAATATTTTTAAACTGTATATTTGTGAATAACTTTCTGTTTTTTCGTATTTGTCGGCATTTCTAACATGGGACAGCAGAGCTTTATTAAAGAACTTTTGTATATTAATCTTGTTACTGAACTAGTCCAGTTTTTCATTTCGAAGAGTCTATTGCCAGTTTTAGGAATATTAACCCTTTCCAACATACAACTAATCCGCAGCAGACTACTTTGCAAACATACCCGATCAAACTTGGAAACTCCCTTTAATGACAGTACAAAAGTCAAATAGAGTTGAAAACACGGTTTAAAACGAGCAATTACTTATTTTGATGCAATGTTTTCTTCAAAATGCTGTCTGCTAAAGATGCGTCAGAAAGCGTCTATACGAGGGAAAGCTTTGGTTAAAAAATAAATGTTGAGTTGAGCAGCCAACAGTATAGCACCTGGATAATCTGGCAGATGCACAGGCTGACCTAGCTCTATACTGGTGGCACAGGCTTCATAAATACGGTACCAACAGTCAGAAGGTTAGTTTTAGGCAAGGCCCCACATGCATTTTGCTTGAATACAACAAATGTAGCAGTAATTACTGAGAGATAAGAATTTGTTTCCATCAAAAATTGAATGTCAGGAAAATCACAAGGTTTAAATTTCCTATATACTCACTCAACCAATGTTTTTTTTTTTTTGTGGAGATCAAAACATAATAAAGCCCTTTTTCACAGAAAGGATTCAAGCATGTTCAAAGCTCTAGAGAAGGGGCGTTTTTCATGCTCTAAAATCCTTATTTGACCCCAAAGGATATGTTGAGGGTACTCAAAAGAACCGTCTCAGTGAGGCGATTCTTTTGAGTATCCACAACATCGGTTTTAATCAGTGCTAACAGAGATATCATGGAAGAAAGACCTGTTTATTCGTCCTTATTTAGTCCTCTGCATGTTAAAATTATGAACAATGACATGAAAATGTTTAATAACCGACAAATTACATGTCAGACCTGCACCCACATAACAGTCAAACGAGCAATTTCTCCTTTTGCCACAATGTTTTCAACTTTTTGTCATAGGTTATATATCCATTCAATTATAGAGATTTTCTATTTTTTGACAAAATATGTTCAAAGTCGTCTGTTGCAGAATTGCCGTATGAGGGAAAGGGTTAAACGGGGGAGGGGAAGAAGCCCAGAGAGAGGTAGGCCGCGCAAGACCCACCTTTGTTTATCAATTCATTGTCTATCACCCCATTTTTAATTTCCCAAATACTCAATTTCTGAATAAGTGACCTTGTAATTAAAGTGAATAAAGACTAGATCGAGGGCTTGGCGTGAAACAGTTGTAACTTAAAACCTATTTTGAAAACCCTGGTTTGGCGGCAATTTTGACCCCTTTGTAAACAATGGAAATTTAGATGCCATTGCTCAGAACGAGCAATGGCACCTAAATGTCCATTGTTTACCAAGAAAAATGATTTAACGCTTATAAAGACTTTATGGTGAGGTGATTAACCTTGGTAAAAAAATACCAATTTGAGTTACAACCGTTTCACCCCAAGCCCTCGAGATTGTCTCTTCCAATGGGTTGTCTTTAAACACAGGTTTGGCTGTAATGGAGTTTTCAGATAATGTTTACTAAAGCGAATTCGAATTCTAGTAATACAAAATCAAGTTTCAAAATCCATGTCCTTTTTAAAACTCTGCTCTGCCAACTTAAAACTGCTGACTTTTGATGTATTAATTCTGGAACTGTTAATTTTAATAAAATAATTGTTTTATATTTAAATTGTTCATATATATAATTATAATTAATTTATTGTATTTCTATGAATTCAACATGACAGACAGCATTTTGTGATAAAAAGTGATGGTTACCATTTTTTGGATAATACAACTGTGTTTAACTCTTTCCCTGAAACGGACGACTCTTGGCGCCTTTTAAAGCCTTACTTTTGAAAACATTGTAGGAACAGGAGAAATCCACAATGTTTTCAATACTGTATATTATTTACTTTTAAAAATATTGCAACTTTCTGAGATATTTTCAAATCAGTTGAGTTATTTTTTTCAATTAAAGAGTTAATACAACAAAATGAGGTATATTGGCAACAACTGCTTCCCCACCCCCACCCCGACCATACCATCAGCTTTTAACTATATGGTTAATTGACCTGTTTTCAAGTTAGATATTTTCCCCTTGTTATATGGTTTTTAAACGTTTTCCTGCATTGTGATTTCACTTTTTGCTATCTATCCCTTGTTTTTTTCCCAGCTTTATTTGCAACTTCACATAATATAGTCTACAAAGTCACATGAAAATATCGAAATAAAGTGAACCAATCTTTCAGACCATCTTACTCCAAAAGAGATATTGCTCAAACTAGCAATTTCTTCTTCTATTCCCAGATTATTTTCTACTCAGTGAATTAAATTTATACTTTCAATTTCTAAAGTATTTCACACAATAGAATTTCCAAACAACTTAGCTACTTTTCCACATATACTTTTAGTCCATTGGTGTAAGACAAACTGTTGTTATTTTTAGGTCTATTACAACCCTTTCCCTCATACGACAATCCTGCAGCAGACGACTTTGAACGTATTTTGTCAAAAAATAGAAAATCTCCATAATTGAATGGATAACCTATGACAAAAAGTGGAAAACATTGTGGCAAAAGGAGTAATTGCACATTTTGTGCAATTTCTTCTTTTGTCACTATGTTTTCAAAAAGCTGTCTGCTGCAGAGGCGTCAGGAAGCATCCACAATGTTTTTTATAACAGATTTACATGTTGGAAAGGGTGACGACTGCAGCAGACGACTTTGTAAACACATTTTGTCAAAAAATAGAAAATCTCTATAATTAAATGGATAGACCTATGACTAAAAGTGGAAAACATTGTGTCAAAAGGAGAAATTGCTCATTTTGAGCAATTTCTTCTTTTGTCAATATGTTTTCATAAAGCTGTCTGCTGCAGAGGCATCAGAAAGCGTCTATACGAGGGAAAGGGTTAAATGTTGAGAAATCCATATTTCTATCTTTGTACATGTATATATATTCACAGTTGCTATTTGATATGTTATTTGCAATTTTTCTAAATAATGTTGCAACTTATAATGTTATACCCATCTCTGTTAAAGACGGGAGAAGGATAATTCTTCAAAAAAATGTCTTACAATAATTTCTCCGTATTCTACCGTCTTTTCATCAGATGTTTTCAAATTGGGAGAGTATTATGTACATATGGAACATTATCTGGAAGTATAGATTTAGAGCATCAATTTGACCTGCAGCAGTATGTTTCTAATTAACAAAGTTTTAAATTTATATTGTAAATAATAAATTAATATACCAGTATTATTTTACCCTTTTGATTTCATAGACAATGTTTGACACCTCTGCTTCAGAAGTTTCTGAAAACAGCATTGAAAAAGGACCTCTTTTCTATGATGATGACCCATTTTAGGTTTTTGAAATATTTGCATAAAAAAAATCTAGAAATTTGACAGTTAAAAAAATGTAGTGGTAGATAATTGTTTTTAACCCATTCCCCACTTATTGAATTATTTTGTTTTTGCTTTAAAATATAGTCAATTTTGAAAAAAATCAGAACTTTCTGCTACTTTTTTTATGTGAATTTCATATCAATCGATATATTTGATAAATATGTCATTTTTTTTGTCATTCTGAAATTAGGAACCCAATGTAAAATAAAATCCTAACCATATTGCCCTATTCAATTCTTATCTAATATAATACCATAAGGTTTCTGCACACACAAAAAACATTGTGGGCAAAAGAAACATTTCTCATGAGCAATTCAAGTCATCTTTCTCTGCTAGCAATGTTTTCAATTATATTCAATAATTTTAATTCCCTTTACAGAGATTTTCCATAGTTTGTTGTATGGAGGAATGTTTTTTCTTTACCCATAATGGTTCTACTCTTTTATAAAAGACATCTTGTTTTTTCAATTGTTAGAATTGTCTTTTTAGATCCAATTTATTAAAGTCAAAGATGGCATTCATGTTGGTCGTGAGTTAACCACTTTTGGACATTTTCTACTCTGTCAGTCTAAGAAATATTTTCCTTTATGCAGAATGATTTATTTTTTTGAGTTTTGAACAATATCTGCCTTTTCCACATTACTTTCAAAAGATATATAACAGGGGTGACAAACATTGACTGTTGCAGAGAAAAGGTTAAATGTCTTGTTTTTATTTAAATCCTGTATGTAAAAGCTTAAATAGTCCATGTTATTTGTTGTATATATTTATTGTTGAGCATTAAAGTGCTAGTTTAAAAGCATGTGTCTTTCTTTTCTATCCCATAATTGGATTCTTACATTCAATCTATTTATGACAAGTGCAATAAAAGATACCAACAAAATAAGAGTAATGGTTAAAAATACATAACAGTGATATTTTTATTATGACTCCAGAATCAGAGATTTGGGGACATATTCTAATGTCTGTCTGTCTGTGGCAAAACTATTGGCCATTATTTTGACAGAGCCATATAATTAAAGTTTACAGAAATTGGGCTTCCATGTTTGGCATGTGTATTATTTATGACATGGCACTTCTAATATTACCAAATCCTTTGATCTTTTGATCTTAAAATTGACCCTTGACCTACTTATTAATATAACATTTTTTAATTGTTTCACAAATGCGTCTAGTTTTAATTTCTCAGTTCTTATTTTAACTCTTAATACTATAATTATGTTGTAGTTTAAAAAGTAAAAGAACTCATCTGTTACTATACACTGGAATTGCCTAACTCTATTATGGATCTTCTGAGCAACTACAATATATATGTTTACACCACGTGAGCATGAAGTACTCATGGTGAGCTTTTTAGGATCACTGGATGTCTGAGGGAGGTTGTCAATGGTGTGTCATGCATCAACAATTAATTGATATCTCCTCCGAAACCCACAGGCCTATCTTAACCACACTTCACAGGAATGTACTGTTACTAAGGAAATTGCTTGCTCAGGCAATGAAAAGAAAAAGCTTTAAAAAACTTTAAATTACTCCTCCCAAAACAATTGGCCAATTTTTACCAAACTTCACTGGCAAGTTTCTCAGGTGATGCCCTTTAAGAAATAATTAAAGAATTAAATTCCATGCAAAACTCTGGGTGCCATGGCAATAAAAAGGACAAAGTACAAATCTGTATTGAACTACCCTCTACCAACATTCTTTAAATGAATGATATGTTTTGAAACATGGCAGCCAGAGAGCTCTTTTTTTTTACCTAAATGTATATAAAGTAAATCTTTTAGAGTATTAGGAAAACAAGCCCCGCCCCCAAGCCGCCACATTTTTCACTAGATAGGATTTTTTTTCAAATTGGGCCAGTACTTTTTGACAGACATGTCTGCTGCAGACACATGAAAAAGGCTTTGTAAGTGGGAAAGTGTTAACAGACATATGTTTAATACAAATAGCTATTAGATAAATGTGAAAATCAAAAATTCTCTTACAATATGCACAAAATAGGTTTATCTCCCTAATTGTCTGGTTTGTTTTGGTCTTGACCTCAATGCTCATTTTCTTGATAGGGCTTCAAGTGTAGATCAATTAATTCCAAATATATCACTGATTTAATTGCCACTGATCTTATAATTTCTCACAATTTAATTAGCCCTATCTCAATTCGCAGACAACTTATAAACAAAGGGGAGACAACTGTACCCAATTTTGTTCCATTCAACCCATAACTTTAGTAACATTTATAAAAGAAAGTTATCCCAAGTAAAGGCTTAGCCTAGAGTTTAAATCAGGCTTTCCATAACTTGTAAACCAGGGAGGTATATGTAACAGCAGCAAATGTGGGGAAAGACTTTTGACCCCAGATTAGATGTCTCTTACTTTTAATTGTGTATTTATTTCAGCATTCACAACTTTTAATTTCTGTTTTATTTCAAACTTTCCTAATTCCTTCAAGAAGTAAGTGGTTGGTTAGGCTTTTGAATACTGACAGTAATTAGCTATCAGATCTGTCCAAACAATTCTGGCTTGCTTTGATCAAGTCATGGATGACAAAGGTATCTGGCCCTAAATAGACCAACATTTCTTGCTTGTCTTTTTGTATCTGCCCCTGTAGAGACAAGAACCTTTCTGACTTCCCTTGATAAACACCATTTATAAAACAGTAATAGAAACTTGATTTTTATTATTTAAAGTTTTTATCCTGATTAGTGCATGAAAATTGTGCCTTACATCTAATTGTGCAATTTTCACAAGTAAAAAATATAATTACACAAATGGGTCAAAAGTCTTTCACATCAATTTACAAATTATAATAAGTGACCTGCACCTGGTAAAAACCAATTTGATAGTTTTGCAAATGTGTTTCTAAAGGTGAATATTTCTTTCATCTTTTTGAGTTACTTATAAAACACAATTCTATGGATGGAAAATGCCTTCTGCATGTGACTACATATAAATATTATAGTAAGCAAAAACTACTTTGGAACATTCCTAGTGAATGTTACTATAGTCGCCTGAGAAATGAAACAAATAAGGCCACATTTCCTCCCATTTGTTACAAGTTGACTGCAGGCTGTCAATCCAGGAGTTGCGAGTTTGAATCCTAACTCAGCCAACATTCTTTCCGACGCTTGACAAAAGTAACTATGACAAGCATTGTTTGTCTTTCACCAATGGGCAAATTGTCTATGTGGAAAAGCAGCCAGTTGCTTGGAAAGTATGTTGTGTGGAGAACTGGTGTGAGAAAACCAGGAAACATAGGAGTAGGTGAATTGGCCGCCGTGATATGACTGAACAAGTGTTGAAAACCGCATTTAACCCCAATCAATCTGATGCCCTATACTGCTGAAATATTTTGAAAACTAATTATTGAGGACAAAAGGAGTAAATGGTCAAAAATAGTTTTGAATTGTAAAGATTGTTGAATGTTATCCTGTAGATGACACTTAACCCTTTCCCTCATACGACAATTCTGCAGCAGCTGACTGAACATATTTTGACAAAAAATAGAACATCTCTATAATTGAATGGATAACCTATGACTAAAAGTGGAAAACATTGTGGCAAAAGGAGAAATTGCTCGTTTTGAGCAATTTCTTCTTTTGTCACTATGTTTTCAAAAAGCCATCTGCTGCAGAGGCATCAGAAAGCGTCTATATGAGGCAAAGGGTTTACTTAAATACAGATGCAGTTTGTCAAGTATGCAGCATAAGACTTAAAAAACAAAAAACAATTTCTCCTAGTGTCACAATATTTTCAACTCAATAATTCCTTCATTTGTAGAGATTTGCCATGCTTTTACCAAGAAATATTTCAAATGTGTTTGCTGCAGACTTGCTGTATTTGGGAAATGGTAAACTGCTTAATTCACTGTACCCTAATGAGTGGTGCATTATTATGATAGTAATCAATGATATTTTACTCTGATAGAAATGCTCATTAGTGATCAAAGTCTGTCTACCTGGATAACATGGGCTTTGTGAATTATTGTCTTTAATTCTTAATAGCTTCCAGATATGGCATTGTTATATCTAAAAGCAGAATCAACTAGAAAAGCCTTTTGATCTGTTTCATAATTTCGGAACAGACAACATTTGATGCGTCTTCATCAGAACCTTTTAATTATATTTTTTTGGTCTAGATTTTCCAACCTTGTCTTGATCTGTTTTTCAATTTGGAAGAGACTAAAATGAGCACACCAGTAGGTAACAACATGGGATATATTTTGCAACAATGACTGTGTCATTGAAGCACTGTGGGAAGTTAAATGCACCATGACCTTGGGGTACAGTTATTCCCTTCCCGCATACAGATGCATCTGCAGCAAATGACTTTTGAAAACATATTTATACTTTCATTAAAAGAGATTTTCTATATTTTTGCGGATGTTTTTAAAAATACCTGCTGCAAATTTGTTTAATGTGTGAAAGGGTTATATTATTTTTTGACAATGTGATATAGGGTATCAAATTGAATATCTCATTTATGATTTTGGTCATATGTCAGAAACACAGAACTTTGGGATATACGAGTATAGACGCTTTATGATGGCTTTTTGATAACATGGCGACAAATGAAGAAATTGCTCAAAACGAGCCATTTATCCTTTTGTCACCATATATTAAACTCTATTCAATTATTGTACTTTCATTTAAAGGGAGTTCACAATTTTTTTCAAGTATGTTTATAAAGTCGTCTGCTGCAGAGTTGTTGTATGTGGGAAAGGGGGGTTAACCAGACATCAAGAGCATTAATTCTGATCAAGATCTATCCAGTTTGTGAAGAACTACTCATAAGAGAATTCTGAAAGCTTTAATTAGTAGAATGTAACAGACAAAACCAAAAACTGAAGTATGTAATTTGATCTAATTGATAAAATCATCAGAAGTTCTGTTTTCATGTGACATGGCTCATGTATGAGTAATTATCTCAACTTATTACAAGATTTGTCTAAACCATTAACAGTCTGAAGAGTTACTTTCAGGAAATACAAAAGATAATTTTTTTCCCATGAGCACTGGCATAGTTGACCAGCAAACTGCATCCAGTATTATATAACAGATGCTTTTGATGTCTCTGCAGCATACAACTTATGAATACATCATGGCAAAAGGAAATATTGCTCATAATGAGCAAATTTCTTAAGGTTATCCACATACAACAAATCTGCAGTAGATGACTATGAAGTCATCTGGAGTAATATATGGAATTTTACTTCTAAAATTGAGATAAAAAAATTGATGCAAATTAAGAAATTTGCTCATTATGAGCAATATTTCCTTTTGCCATGATGTATTCATAAGTTGTATGCTGCAGAGACGTCAAAAGCATCTGTATGTCAGACTGCGTCTACCGAAAAGGTTTCTTGTTAGTCTCAGTCTTGCAAGAGTGAAGAAAGTGTCTGTATGTGGATAAAGGCTTAAACTTACCTGGAAACAGGTAAGAAATATGACATCCAGAAAGGAGGGAGTAGAATTTAGATCCACAATTGAAAATATTCAGAAATTGATAATAGTGCTTGATTTTCCACAATGTTTGAAAAAGTATCTGCTGCGGTAGTGTCAACAAGATGCCAAAAAGCAACAAATCAAGCCCGCTCCAAAGGTTTTGTCACAGACGTAGTGTTCTTCCATGCAATTGCAAAACAGACTGACAAAGAGTCCCTCTGATAGCAGTTAATTAAGGGCCTTCCAAGATACCGAAGTGGTTGTAAAATGTCAAAATGTATATTTAATGTAGGATGGTTTCTGCTTATACCATAGTACTTATAACTTAAAATTATATAATTCATTAATAAATATAACATTAACAAATGTTATTTTAGTGGCGAATATAATTATTTAATTCCTCTCCTTCAATTTAAAGAATTTTGAGAGATCAAATACACAAATGTTTGTATTTCTGTAGATTTGTCAAACACTCAGTTTAAATGAATTTGACATATTTCATTGTTGTCTCGAAGTGAAACAAACAATTGTCAAAATGTTCATCTTTAAAATTTGTGACCTTGACCATTTGAATCCTATGATGTATAGTTATATGGCCCGGATAAGGTAGTTCTCACTTCGACCTTTAACCTCTAGTGTGACCTTGACCTTTGAGGTTAAGGCCTGGGTCTTGTGCACCACATGCCACCTAATCATGGTGAACATGTGTGCCCAGTAACTTGGGAATCCTATGATGCCTGATTTCATCAAAAATTGTCTTTGTTAGGTAAAGGGACAACAAGTTTGAGTCTGAAACAACATCATCAAAAGTCAATGAACTATTTAACCCTTTCCCAAATACAACAGATCTGCAGCAAACGACTTTTAAAACATCTAGGCTTAAATTGCTTAGTAAATGGATTATTGAATAGGGTTGAAAGCATTCTGGCAAAAGGAGAAATTGCTTGTCTTCAGCAATTCCTCCCTTTGTCACAATGTTTGAAAATGCGTCAAAATATATCTTCCAGTGGAAATGGGTTAAATCAATGTTCAAATGAGACCAAAATTGCCAACCATGGCCCACATAGATGTAGGATATATCTGTAACAAATTACACTGACTTTTATTTCATAGATCCTCCAAGAATTATGGTAGTAAGTGCAGAGGGCAAAATAATGAGTGCATTTTATGACAAGTATCATAATTGGTTCTAAAATAGAGAGGCAAAAACCAAACAGAATAGACAATTGGAGATTATCCTTAGGCTATTAAACCAAATACAGCTGCCTTTACTTTCCCTCATATTTACAAATTCTGTGACATATACCTTACGCGGTAGATTACTTTTGAAAACATTGTAGAAAAAGGAGAATTTTTGAGAAATTGCTTGCTTTGAATATTTGCTAAGCACCAGAAGTACCTGTTTAACCCATTCCCACATTTCTGACGCCTCTGCAGCAGATGGCTTTTTGAAAAACATGGCGACATAACAAGAAATTGCTTAAAACAAGCAATTTCTCCTTTTGTCACCATGTTTTCAACTCTTTTCAATGAGTGTGCTTTCATTTAAAGGGAGTTTTAAAAAATTGCCCAGATGATTTCAAAGCGGTCTGCGATAGGTTTGTTGTATGTGGGAAAGAGATAATTCTGAGACAGACACCTTATGCAGCAAATGACTTAAGAAAACATTGTAGGAAAAGGAGAATTTGTGAAAAATTGCTTGCTTTGAATATTTGCTAGTTACGAAAACTACCTGATTAAATCCTTAACCATTGTTAGACGCGTTTTGACACATCTGTAGAAGACAACTTTTGAAAACATTGTGGCAAAAAGGATAAATTGCTCATGATTTTCAACTTTAACCTCTAACTATATTTTCATTTATGAAGATTTCCATATTTTTACCTTACTGTTTTCAAAGTCAACTGCTACAGATTTGTTGTACTTGATTGGGAAAGAGTAAAGGTCATATCTGTGCAGTGTATCAGTCATCATGCTATCCAAACAAACCCGAGTGTCAAGGTGGGAAGCAAATATTTATTCTTTGAACCAACTGCAGAATGATGGATTGATGGGGTTTAACGCCGTTTTCAACAAATCTATCACGGCATATCACTGCGGCCAGTTCACCTGCTACTGTGTTTCCTGGCTTTCCGCACAACATTCTTTCCAAGCAACTGGCTACTTTTCTACATAGACTGTTAGCCCATTGGTGAAAGACATATGGCGTGTGTCACAGTGACGTTTGTCAAACATCGGAATGAATGCTGGCCGAGCTGGGGCTCAAACTCACAACCCCTCAATTGACAGCCTGCATCGTTACCGACTGAGCTGTATCTGGTGCTCGACTCCAAACAAACAGAATAGACAATTTGAGATATATATTGCTAACATTTCAACCACTACATTACTGTATTGGTATTTCAAGTACTGAAATTAATTTTGGCTTCAATTCTTAAGAACAAATCTGTCTCTTCCTCTATCAAAGCTAACATTTCAACCACTACATAACTGTATTGGTATTTCAAGTACTGAAATTAATTTTGGCTTCAATTCTTAAGATGCCTTTTTAAATTCAGATGAGTTAACCCTTTCCCACATACAGCAAATCTGCAGCAGATGCCTTCTTTCAAAACAAAAACATGAAAAACCTCTATAAATAATAGCATAATAATTTAATAAAGTTGAAAACACTTTAGCAAAGTTCCCCTTTGGTCACAGTGAGTGAGTGTTTTCAAATGTTGTCTGCTGCAGAGGCATCAGAAAGCGTTTCTATGAGGGAAAGGTTTAAGAAGTTTCATATCAACAGTATAACTAAAAAAATATATCCTCATCCAATACGAAGTAGTTCAAAATCAAGGGAGAGAACATTGTGAGCAATTTATTTAGCCAAACTTTGATTAGATTTCACACTGTGACTTATTCCATTATTTCCAAGATGTATTACCCAACAAAGGGTCAGACATCCCTGACGCTTTACCTTATACAGTTTTGGTTTGTCTTCCATGCCGTCCCTCATTGCCTTGTGATATAAGTTTAAATCCCATGGGAGAGGGAAAAATCTTTCCCACATACAGAAGCATTTTGATGCTTTTGCAGCAGACAACTTTTGTAAACATTGTGGCAAAAGGAGAAATTGCTCATAACGAACAATACATTCATTTATAGATTTTCCAAATTTTTGTCTAGTAGTTTTCAAAGCCATCGGTGCTGCAAAATTGTTGTATGTGGGAAAGGGTTAACTACATTTCTATTATTTTCCTCAAAACAATTTCAATCAAAAAGAAACTAGAAATGTCAGATTAGGTTAATAAAGAGATGTAAACAAAAAGCTTTTATAAAACAAAATTTACAAGAGAAAGGTTGTAATTTCTCATAATGCTACAAAAACAACTTTATGATGGTATTGTTGATAATCATTCATGGAATATTATACAAATAAATGAATGTATGATTATTGGATATAGTTGAAAACACTCTGGCAAAAAGAGACTTTGCTCATAATGAGCAATTTCTTCTTTTGCCACAATGTTTTTAAAAGTCATGATAAATTAATTCTTAAATTGCAATATTTATAAATCCAATCTTACAGGCTTTAACAATGTTTATCAGAAAGTCATGGAAGCGTTCTAGAAGCCTCTGGCAAGTTGTGTGAATTATGATCAGACTTTAGAAATATAACTAATGGCTTCCCTCCTGGATGCTCTGGGTTGTAAGAAGATCATATCAACCATACTCAGTTGCATTGGTGAATGCTGGTAAATACAATATTGGTTGTACTGGTAAATTACTCTGGAAACGCTGTAATTTAACAACTGATTAGACTGAGCACTTGCCATGGCTTAACTGAAACTGTACCGGTACTTGTAAATAAGAGGGCCAAGATGGCCTGAAATCGATCACCTGAGTTATAGATTAATATCAACTCAGGTGATCTAAAAATGTTCTACAGTAGGAAATCTTAAAGGGCTGCACAACTCTTTCACTGGCGAATTTCAGGAAAATTGGACCACTCCATTTTTCGTCCAGCAGGAAATTTGGTAAAGTTTATAAACTTTAAAAGTATACTTTCATTTCTAGAGATTTTATAGATCTTGATTAAATGTTTTCATAGTGGTCTGCTGCAGATGTGTTGTATGTGGGAAAAGATTAGCTGTTGTAAATTGGAAAGGGTTAACAGTTGTAACTGGTTATAATGACAAGTTGTTTGCCTTAGCTTGGGACAAAAGGACAACTTCCGGAAAACTGGAACTGTAAGTTGAATGTTGAGTTGAAATCATTGTGAGAAGAGGGAAAATTGCTCATTTTGAACAGTATCTGTTTTTTCTAACAATGTTTCAAAAATTTGAATTTGATTACTGCAGAAGGGATCCAAACTAGTCCAAATAAGGCAATACGTCAAGTATAAGCCATTAGCAAACAACACAATTTGTCATAAAAGGCCCTCTCTTATTCCTGTATTTATCATTATGTAAATAGTCTTAAGCTACCTAACCTAAGTGATTTCTCTAAAAGATTCTCACGGCACTTTGATTACGGTAATGAGTATTTAGTCTCCAGAGAATGTTCCAACTTCTTAAGATTTTAAATCCTTAATTTCCTTTTATGGACACATGAAGGCTTACAAACCCAAGAACCCTTTCAAACAGACAGACTCATTTTGATGGATCTGCAGCTGAAAACATTCTGACAAAAGGAAAATTACTCATACTCGACCATTTCTCCTTTTGCTGCAATATTTACAACTCAATATTCAATGTTCTCAATATTTATACTTTTTATTCATTTAGACTGTCCATGTCTTTGTATTTATAAATGCTTTCAAAGTCATCTTCTGCAGATTTGTCATTATGAGGGAAAGTATTAACCCTTTCCCTCATATAGACGCTTTCTGACGTCTCTGCAGCAGATGGCTTTTTCAAAACATAGTGACAAAAGATGAAATTGCTCAAAACAAGCAATTCCTCCTTTTGCCACAATGTTTTCCACTTTTAGTCATAGGTTATCCATTCAATTATAGAGATTTTCTATTTTTTTACAAAATATGTTCAAAGTCGTCTGCTTCAGAAGTGTCGTATGAAGGAAAGTATCAATGGCATTGACTTCACATCAGCTCAGCTGGTTGTCCCGAGTTTCAGCTTCAAAGTAAACCAAGCTGTGCCATTAGCAAGACTGTCACACCGTTTCCTATGTTGTTGAAATCTATCATTTTTTCCTTCTGATTTTGATTTCTAAGTAATGATGTATGTAACATCTTTTAAAGCCCTACCCCACATTAGGGTCTCGATAGCTTAGTGGTTAGTTAAGAAATACACTTGGACAGGAGGTCAAAGATTCACGTTCGGTCTGATATGGTCAATTGGTGAGCTGCCAGCTAGTTAAGTAATGGTACTGATTGTTTGCCTGCATCAGGTGTCTAGCCATGGATAACAAAGATTTAGGATGATAATATACAAAGGCATCTCATGAGACAGAAATGGCTAGCCCTATCAAAAGACAGCATTATAATAAATAACACTTTTTACAAACCATTTACAACAAATCTGCAGCAGACATCTTTGAACACATCAAGCCAATAATAACAAGACAAATTTTGATGCAAAGCATCAAAGACGCCACGCATGATTTTTAAGCATGATTTAAAAGAAGCAGATGCAGTTCAGAACATTTAAACAACGTGTGCAAAAAGACAGGATGTAAATATTCTGAACAAGAAGGCCAAATGTCCCTTTATATTAAACAAGAATGCCAATATTGCTCACCTAGCTACTATAGCCTATAATAATTACCAAGAGCAGAAAAGGTCAATTTTCACGTAGGGATTAGACGTTTTATATGCTGCGATCTATGTGATAATCAATCAGCATGTGAAGTTTAGTCGTGAAATGACAAGTTTAGTCTTGAAACCATTTGGTTTACAGTTTGCTTAACATTGACTGCAACTATAATGTGTCATACAAGCTCAAGTTTCTTACCTTCCAACAGCCCCCAGGCCGTCAGCACAGCAGTGTTTTTATTTATCTAACTGGGATATATGCTGGAGATGAATGTTTTTGTTGAATCCGTATGATGATTTCATGAAAAAAAGAGACTTCTATATTGTTCACAAGGTTTTTCATGTTTTTCATGTGACCCAGTTAAAAAGTTTGACCCCGATTTGATGTAAATGAAAGGTCTGATTAATTGTCATGAAGATTGAATGTTCAATATGGCTGGTGTAGGTGATTGTGATATAGACCAATATACAGGCTTCCCGAAATACGCCGGACCGTCGGACTTAACCGGTATTTATTGACCCGGTCTGATAACATTTGAAATTGTACAGGACCAAATGACCGGCGAAACATATTCTCTTATGATATATAAATACTAGATATTCATATTAAAATTGTCATTGAAAGTCTCTATGTTTGTTTTTTGTTGTAATCGTGAAGTTGTAGGTGTAAATCATGTAAACTCGGCGTTGTTTACCTAAATGCATTCTCACTCGCACCTGTTTTTAACAAGTATCTTAGAGTTATTTCCCTTTGTTACAAAAGTATTTTTCTGAATCAAGTGATTTGATTGGCTGGATAATTTATTGATCCTCCAATTAAATTACGCGATATAAACAACGTTAAAAGAATGACATAAACAAAAATGTCCTTCCTTAGATACGTCGAAGGGGCCCAACCGGGCAAAAAAAGGAAAACTTCTGTTACCGAGACAGAGAAGCAACTCAAATCAAAAGAATACGAGTTAAAAATAAAGGATAGGGCTTTTAATGACAAATGGAAGACTGGCCGACCATGGCTGTCGTATACCTCTGTATATTATGAGAATGAAGTTGATCTAATGTGTGACAAAATTGATGATGATATTGACTTCGATGAAGACTGTTTCGACTTCCAGGATGAAATGATCGAGTTCGGGAGAACTCGTCGAACTGCAAACTCGTCGTACTAGTAATATAGAGTAACCATTAGGATAACTCGTCGACTTAAGGATTATATAGTACTTTACAATCTATATCGATATGAAGGGATAGGAGAAAGAGAGATATAGATATAGAGGGAGAAATAATAAATTCTTACCGTTTTTGCAGACACGATGCTGCCAGCAACTGCAACTGTCACAGCATAATGCATGCATTCGTTCACTAATCCTGCTGGAACAACTAATACACATTCATTTCAAGTATTTCTGAGAAATAACTTATCTTGGGATTTTTTTTTTATATATATTGGCAATGAATACAAAGGTGAAACAAAGAGAGGGTATTACAAAAGACAAACATCAATTTTTATTTTCACATGTATTTTTAATGAGCAAACCGACTGTCCATTAACAATTTCTTTAATAATTTACCCCAGACTACACACTAAGAAGTATGCCGACAATCATCCACAAAACACGCGGCACATAACGTAATTAAATGACGAATCAATTTCAATATAATTATAAATATTTATTATAAACTAACATCTTATTGTTAAATTAAAGTTTTTAACATATATTTAACTTCAAAGTTACTATAATCGATAATTATCCTTACTAAGTATATACAGTCAAACTTGTGTGAGCGGTCACATGCGATCAGCGGTCACCGGCGTTAAACGGTCACTTTAAATCCCTCCCAACCAATTATACTCTATAAACTGCCTTGATCAGCGGTCCCCTTTGAAACGCGGCCAGCGGCCACACTAATTGGTTGAGATTAACTGTAATCCTACTGTGTTCAACGGTCAATCAACACACGACTTGGATTCGCAAGGTGTTAAATTATCGGTGTTTAATACATACAGGTAATAAAGCATACTGTGACAATCACATTATCGGGTTTTTTCATACGCGTAAGCTGTTTACATGTTAGATCTAGGGTACCGAAAACAGCCGACGTGTGCCGAATGATAACTGCATGATTCATCAACAAGAAGTTGCGATTTTTTTTTCCTTCTGTTTATGATGTCGGGCAAAATTGATAAATTGAAAAAAAGATATTTATGAGCGTTTTAGACCGAAAGACAGTACATTTATATGTTAAAATGAAAGTTAATGTCCACTTTGAAGCCCCAAGTCAACTTATATTCCCATTTCCATTTTAAATCTAAAGATTATCGAGTACAATTTTGTTCAAGATGTAGATGTAGATTCGGACGCTATTTTTTCCGGATACGTTAATCGGCGAATTTGAAAGTGAAATAACAAAATATATAATAGTCAAGTTAGTTGTAAACGTCAGTTTAAACTAAAGAATAGATAGCACAATGAAATATTTGATAGAAAAAAGCTACAAATCTTCATAACAATGTTTAGATACAAGTTTATAAAGACAATTTACTTTTTGTAATGTAATGACTATTCCTAACAGTTACATGTAATATTATTTGAACAGACAAAACTTGAACAAATCCGACCAAGTCATGAAATTTGTGATCAGCAGCCACCTGTCTTAAGCAGCCAGTTTTATCATGTCCCTTGGGTGGCTGCTGATCGCAAGTTTGACTGTAGTACTATATAATCATAAGGTCGACGAGTTATCCTAATGGTTACTCTATATTACTAGTACGACGAGTTTGCAGTTCGACGAGTTCTCCTGCACCCAAATGATCAACGTCCAAAAACTCTATGAGTTTTCTAGAGAATAAATATCATATAAAAACAAAACAAAGATGCTTTAATGAATGTCAATAGTTATGTTACAATAATACTTTGTTTGTTTGTCAAAAAATTCTTCATCTTGTGATTTCTTTTGCTCCTGTATAAATATGTTTGGTCAGGCAACTTTTAACCATCTGCCTGACCAAAGGACAGGCAGATATTTTTGACTTTCGGGAAGCCTGAATATATAGGATATTTTTTTAGGCAATCTTTGGGACACTTGCCGTCTGACATTTCTCCATAGTGGTTAACATTTCCAAGTAGTTTTAATCAAATCCATCCAACCATACCATAGACATGGCTCTGGGTTGACGGAGGGAAGTATGGACGGACAATGCCAAACCAATATCCGATCCGCTTTGCGGAGGGGGATAAAATGTTGTCTACTGTAGATGTATCAAAATGCGTATGCATGTATGAAAGGGAGAGAACAGTAGTTGGAAATTGACCAATAATTGTCAATAATATTGATTTGGTATCACCTTGCACTGGCATAAATATGCATAATTATGTTTGATTGAATGTTAATTTGATTTGTGGTCACATAGGGAATTTACTATGACACCGTATAACTATGTGTTATATCATGTAAGATGCCAGTGGTCTAGTGAGACAATTAACAACCCTTTCCCACATGAACTTAATCTGCAGCAGACGACTTTGAAATAATTTAAACATAAATACGGATTTTTTTTTTTACAAATGGAAGTATAATATTTTAATAGAGTTTAAAAACATTCTGGCTAAATGAGAAATTGCTCTTCATACTTCTCATTGCTATTTGTTCTTCATTGCTCACAATATTTTCAAAAGTTATCTGCTGCAGATTCATTTAACCCTTTCCCTCATATAGACGCTATCTGACGCCTCTGCAGCAGACAGCTTTTTGAAAACATAGTGACAAAAGAAGAAGTTGCTCAAAACGAGAAATTTGTCCTTTTGCCACAATGTTTACTACTTTTAGTCATAGGTAATATCCATTCAATTATAGAGATTTCCTATTAAAATTTTCTATTTCGGTTAAAGGTAAGGGTTAATTTGATAGATATTCACTAGCATATTCTAAGACTTTACCCTTTCCTACATACAAAATATCTGATGCAGACGACATTGAAAACATCTAGGCAAAATCACTTTAAAAATGAAGGTAATGCTGAATAAAAGTGCAATTTCCGTTTTAATCACAATGTTTTCAAAATTCATTGACTGCAGAGGCATCAGAAAGGATTCTATTGGCATGAAAAGAGCAAAGAAAGAGTAAAAAATATCTGACGGGGTTCAAGTCCACTGTCACTCCATAAGCATTATAAGGGTAAAACTAGACTAATCCTTTCAGAAAAATATCCCATTAGAATACAAAGTTTAACCCTTTCCCTCATATAGACGCTTTCTGACGCCTCTGCAGCAGACGGCCTTTTGAAAACATAGTGACAAAAGAAGAAATTGCACAAAACGTGCAATTTCTCCTTTTGTCACAATGTTTTCCACTTTTTGTCATAGGTTATCCATTTAATAATAGAGATTTTCTATGTTTTGACTTAATACGTTCAAAGTCGTCTGCTGCAGAATTGTCGTATGAGGGAAAGGGTTAATGTGGCATCTTTTCCCAATAAGTTAATCGTAAAATTTGATATCTGGTCACGTTAGCTCGTCAAGTCTGATTCTACAGGGAGTCCCGGAACGACTGTCACCCTTAGTCGATTCCCTGATACAGACACTTTTGCAACCTGTTCTGCAATATTGTTAACGTCACGGAAAAATGAGACATTTCTCAAACCGTGCAATTTCACCTCTTCCTAGGACGTTTTCATACTCTTACCTCAACTTCGGTTTTTTTAACCTCTTCTGACATTTGCAACACCTGAAGCAGAGAACTTTGAAAACATCTAGAGGCAAAATGTGAAAAATGTCTAAAACTGAAAGTAGAAATATTGATGAAAGTTGAAAACATTGTGGCAAAGTAAAACTGCTCATGGGCAATTACTTGTTTTTCCACAATGTTTTCAATGGTTGTCTACTGTAGACACATTTAAATGCGTCTAAAAGTGGGAAAGGGTTAAATTATCTAGCTTGTTCCGGCTCTAGTAATTTATCCTACTCATCACTTTTCCACATACAACACATCTGCAGATGAAGGAAAAATCTAAAATGAGTTCTAAGTATAATCAATTTAAAAAGATTTAAAACACTATGGTTATATGAAAAAATTGTTCTTCAGCAGACAACTTTTGAAATAATTGTGGCAAATGGAGAAATTGCTCATAATGAGCAATTTCTCCGTTTGCCACAAAGTTTTCAACTCTATTCAATAACCATAAATGTGATTATTTATAGAGATATTTTATATTCTGTACTTAATAATTTCAAACTTGTCTGCTGCAGATTCATTGTATGTGGGAAAGGATTAAGAACTTGTAATTTATGGTGATGAGTTACTATATTGAGCTTGTTGCATGCAAGTTCGACAATTCGTGAAATTGATCTACATAAATTTACACTAGCTTGTAAGAGGAGTGTTCATTTAACCTGTCTTAAATGCACTTTCTTAAGGTAAAAGCACTACAATTTGTAATTTCAGTTATTTCATGGACTTTCAATTTTGTACATGTAATTACCAAAAAAAGATAATAATCCGTTGGGCTGTCTTTAATTTCAAATACCTCTTCTCTATTAGACTTGATATTTTGTGTAGTAATAAAGAGATCATTTACCGTTTTAACCCTTTCCCTCATACAACAATTCTGCAGCAGACGACTTTGAACGTTTTTTGTCAAAACATAGAAAATCTCCATAATTGAATGGATAACCTATGACAAAAAGTGGAAAACATTGTGGCAAAAGGAGAAATTGCACGTTTTTTGCAATTTCTTCTTTTGTCACTATGCTTTCAAAAAGCTGTCTGCTGCAGAGGCGTCAGAAAGCGTCTATATGAGGGAAAGGGTTAACTTTTGATACAGGAATTCTGAGTAATATTTATATGCAGGTAACCTTGAGTGCTTTTGCACATTAGTTAACCGGTAAATTCAAGATTTATCATATTAAATGTTAAGTGGTAAATAAATCAAATGTTACATATGTATACCATCATTGAAAATTTTGTCATTACTTATTACTGTTATTATATTTTGATCAAAGTAGCAGTGATTTTTTATCTTTCATGTTGAATATGTATCTTGAGGTTCGAGTGGCGATGTTATAATTATGTGACTTCATTTAATATCATCCAGACAACTGATAAAATCCCATATGAATTATTTCTCAATGCGTCAGAAATTGTCTGTATGTTGGAAAAGGTTAAGTCCTTTGTGCCAAGCACAATAACATTAACTTGCGTATCAAGAAATAACAGACAAATACTCTCCATTTCGACCGGAACAAATATAGTCCATGGATGAGCAATTACATGACGACGTTGGGACTGAGATTCCTTGAGCACAGCTCATACAAATATATTAACTCTGATACTGCTTAAATTTAGCTGTCTTTGAACAGTGTAGAAAAAGGGGAAAAGTACTTAATACCACCTATAAACCCTCTTTCGCACAATGTCTTTAACTGATGACAATGAAAATGCCTAGGCAAAAATATGGAAAACCTATTTAAAAGAAAGCCTATTTATTGCATAGAGATAAAAAACATTTGGCAAAAGGTGAAATTGCTTTGGACCAATTTCTGATAATTCCCGGATGTCATCAAAAGTAGTCTGAGGCAGAGGCAGCAAAATATTTGACCCTATTAAATAAAGGATAAATAGCATGGCTGTGGTGAAAGTGTATCTATAAATGGAAAGGCCAGTCTCCTACAACAGCTTTCAAAAAATCTATTTTATATATTTTCAGCCAATGGATTCGGGGAGATGGCGGTTACTACGACTAATGGTGAGAATGGACACATCAAATCCAATCTTACAGAAGAGATACAAGTGTGAAATATTCCAAGGACATTCATTGTTTTTATCACTTTATGGTAATATTATATCTGTTAGTGAAATTGCGGGACTGATTGGGTAAACTATATAATAATAATCTATTTTCCTCTATGTTGTCTTATCGGGATTCTCCTTCAATCTTTTCCCACATACACCAATTATACAGCAAATAATTTTAAAAACATTAAACAAGCATATGAAAGATCTATAAAATTGAAAATATCATGGAAAATCTCTAAAAATTGGAAAATATAATTATTTGAAAGCGTTGAAAGCATTGTGGAAAAAAGAGTAAATTGCCCAATTCTTTTTGCCACAATGTTTTCAACAGTTGTCTGCAGCAGGCGAGTAAAGATTCATCTGCACGTGAGAAATGGTTCACTTTTCCACTTAACCAACATACAGCAAATCTGCAGCAGACGACTTTGAAAACATACCCGCAAAAATATGGAAAAATTATTAAATGAAGGTATAATTATAAAATAGAGTTGAAAACTTTCTGGCAAATGGAGAAATTGCTCATCATGAGCAATTTCTCCATTTGCCAGAATGTTTTCAAAAGTCATCTGCTGTAGAGGCGTCAGAAAAACGTCTGTTTGTGGGAAAGGGTTTAGTCCCTGCCATTGATTTGGGATTATATCCCTAAACATTACCAGAATGAAGTGCATTCATCCTAAGCAGAAGTGAACTGGATTTTATGTCAATGTAATGGCAAGTAATGTCACTATATTTTCAAAAGGATACCTCAAACCAAGGACGTAGATAAGACAAACAGACTTTTATTGTTCCGGAAATCTATTGTTATAAATATTCCAGTGTGACACTTTTGGAATCTCGCTGTATTTAACCCAATTATCCATACATTCTCTGAAAGTCAATCTTTGATCCATACAAAATTCTTTTCCAACCAATCTGGTTGTTTGATTTTAAAGTAATTTTGAGGAAACTTTCGTGGATGACCCTCTATGCGATTCCTTGAAGCAATCTTGTGTGATCAAAAAACATGGAATTGTTTTGCTATATATGACTATAATAGTGATTTAATTAATGCCTAATTAATGGCCTCTTGGGCCTCTAGTTTATAGTGTTTGCCTTGACTGCAAGAAGAAGACTGCAATAAGCCAATCTATTCTAAGCCTTTCTCCCTGATACAAACAATCTGTTGATGAGTTTTCCTGTAGTTCTATAAAATTTATTGTTTTACACCAGAGACTAGTGTTTTCAAACTTGGCAGATTGTTGTCATGATAAATGCCAGTGGGTTCTATTTCTGGCCGAAATATCTATGTTTCTATCTCACTTAGAAATTTCTTACTGACTGGAACTTTTGTCTCTCTAGATTTGGCATATTCTCCCAAGTATTGTGTCACGCAACAGAGAAAACAGAATACCATCTAAGTTAACCCTTTCCCTCATATGACAATTCTGCAGCAGACGACTTTGAATGTATTTTGTCAAAACATAGAAAATCTCCATAATTGAATGGATAACCTATGACAAAAAGTGGAAAACATTGTGGCAAAAGGAGAAATTGCACGTTTTGTGCAATTTCTTCTTTTGTCACTATGTTTTCAAAAAGCAGTCTGCTGCAGAGGCGTCAGAAAGCGTCTATATGAGGGAAAGGGTTAATAAATAGTTATATGGATTTATTTTAACTGACATAGAAAGTTCCATATAACTTCTTAACTATATGTCAGAATATAGTTCTTTTAAAAGTTGGCATCAGTTATTTACAAAAAAATGTACAAGGGGGGCATTGTGTAACAGTTTCCAACAAACATCAAATCTCCAGCATATAACTTTGTAAATATACAGCAAAATATATTGAAAATCTCTATAAATAACATTACAATTATTGAAAATTGTTGAATACATTGTGGCAGAAGGAGAAATGACTCATTATTCTTTTGCCACAATATTGTCAAAATGCAGATGACTAACTTTTAAAATACTATAATTGAATTTATTTAAACATAAGTTAATGTTTCAGAAGCAAAAAGCCAAGCCTTCTTTACAGCTGCTAGTCCGAGTTTAAACATGATATTTGTTACTTGTTATTGCATTATTAAAGATATGGTTAAATTGTGCTGTTTTTCTTAAATAAAATATTATTATTCAAATAAAACTAGTATATAAATCTGACTTATATTAGTTTTTAGCTCAACTCTTCCTACAATAGTGGGAGCTATTCCAGTAATTGGCAAAAGTGCTAACAACATACCTTATACGGACAACATCTGTAGCAGAAGACTTTTGAGAAAGGTCTATGAAAAGGAGGAATTTGTTGTATCAAAAACTTGATTTTTCAGGAATCCTGTTTGAACCCCCTTTTCCACATACATTAAGCATTTGCCAGGAGATAATTTGAAAATATCCAAGCAAACCTATGGAAAATCTCAATGAATGAACATGTAATCATTGAATAGAGTAGAAAATATTGTGGCAATAATGCTTCCAAAGTCATCTAATGCAGAGGCAACCACCATTTTTACAATCTTTGGCAATGTATTAATCAGTTCCAACTTACAACAAGTTTACAGCAGAAAACATTGAGAATATTTAGAATGAAAATAATCTCTATCAACGAAATCATACATGGAAGATGCTGTTTCCAACAAACTCTGAGTCTCCCCCATTGTACAATTATAAGTTCATCTGCACACAGAGGTCAATCATCCTGTGAAGTTTGAGGACTCGAAGATCTTGGTAGACGGATCCTTGATGAAATCAGCGGAAACCAATTTGAACTTGATGGCCCATACATATGACTTTGAGCAGGTGACCTTATCAAGAGAAGCATGCATGATGGTCCTATATCAATCATCAGTTTGAATAGAACTTAAAGAGTTTGCAATGTTTTTATTTTATGCATACAAGGAAAACAAGCAAGGTCCCATGGTGGCCATGTTAAACAAAAGATTTGAATAATTTTTTAAATTTTTAAATAGACGTTCACCTAAGGAACAATTGTTCCATATTATTTTAAAAGCATTCCTAATACCCATGAACATGAAGATTTTTAAAGTACTAAATGCTGTCACTTTTCCCTCATTCTGATACTGCAGCAACCAAAGTTCTATATGGCATTAAATTCTTTGCAGAAATGTTAAAGAGGACCACTGAAGGTATATTCCTGAGAAAATATTTTGAAATTAGTCCATTGGTTTAGGTGAAGTGGATTGTAGGAAAATGTGAGCAAAAAAAGGACAGACAGACGACATCGCTGGATGGTGAGTGATCCCAATAGCTCATACCCCTATTTGTGCTCAGGTGAGCTAAATACAATAGGGGTCATCAACTAACAAAATCCAATCACTTGTTCTGGAGACGCTCAAAAACAAATTTGTCATTTACTCAAAAGTCCCTTGTTACCTTGACCTTTGACAATGAGACCCAAATCAGGCACGTAACTGCCTATACTTGAGTATGCGGCTGAATCCAAAAATCTGACCAGTATGCGTACTTGACTACATGCTCATATCAAACGTTCCTTGCCGTTTCTATACTAAATTATAATATCCTATATAGCAAATGCGGCCCCGGCTCACATTTCCCCTGCCAGCAGCGGAGTGCTAGCTTGAAACAAGGCCAGCACTTCGCCGTAAGCTCGGGTAGACGGCGCGACCTACCTTCCTGCCTTATAGCATATGCGGCCCCGGCTCACATTTCACCCGCCAGCAGCGGAGTGCTAGCTTGAAACAAGGCCGGCACTTCGCCGTAAGCGCAGGTAGACGCGGGACCTGCCTTATAGCATATGCCCCACAGGCTCACAATTCCCCTACCAGCAGCAGAGTGCTAGCTTGAAACAAGGCCGGCACTTCGCCATAAGCGAAGGTAGACGGTTGACCTGCCTTATAGCAAATTCCATTCCCATGACAAAGAAAATATAAAACAAGTGGGCTGTGATGGCCATGGATCACTCAACTGATCTTATTTTTTTCACTTAAGCAATATAAGCCCTACCCCCTGGCGGCCGTAGTTTTCGACAAGTCAACATGACTTGAAGGAATCTGATAGATGGTTATCCTAGGAATATTTCTACAAAATTATTTGAAAATCGGCCAAACACTTTCGGAGGAGAAGATTTTTTAAGTTTTCACTAAAGCCATATAAGGCAAAATAGCCCCGCCCTGTGGCGGCCATGTTTTTCGACCAATCATCATGGATTTTAGGAATCTGATAGTGGGTCACCTTAGGAACATTTCTACAAAATTATTTGAAAATCGGCTTGACACTTTCAGGAGAAGGTTTTTTAAGTTTTCAATATAGCCATGAGGCAAAAAAGCCCGCCCCCTGGTGGCCATGTTTTTCGACTAATCAACATGGCTTCAAGGAATCTGATAGAGGGTCACCCAAGGAACATTTCTATAAAATTATTTGAAAATCGGCTCAACAATTTCGGAGGAGAAGATTATTTAAGTTTTCACCATAGCCATATAAGGCAAAATTGTTGTATTTTTTTAATCTTGATAAAGACCAAGTCGTTGAAAATTTGATTATTAAAGAGTTTTAATGATATAAAGTGTTTCATAGAATTAAGATTTTTTATTTTTTTTTAAAGAGGACAATCGTAAAAGGCATATTCCTAAATAGTTTGGATGAAATGAGACCAGTGTATTGAGAAGAGATAACATTTGAAGTTAAAGAGTGATCCAAATAGATCACCTCGACATTTCTTGGCCTGTCTAGGTATTATGTCAATCTCATTAAAATCATCTCCTATTAACGCTATGCAAAGGATCTGAGGACAACCGATAGAGGGTCACGTTCAGACAACCTTTCCGCCAGCCAATCAGAACCTTGCTTTCACGTTTTTGAAAGTGAAAGTAAAAGTCTATATTTACCAAAGAATTCTATATTTAGCATGGGATACCAATTTTCGCATAGTGATTTACACGCATGTATAGTTCTTATGACGACCGCATCATGGCTACAAATGCGAAAATGAGGCAAAACACCGATACAGTCTTTCCCTGACCATACAGCATTGAAAAGTGTTCTTTGCTCTGGTTTTAAATGGTCTATTTTAAATTTACTCAACTTCGTCAATTGACGCCATTTTGAAGGTTAAGCCAAACGTTTGTTGAAACGAGTCCTCTGATTGGTTCAAATAAAAATAGCTTGGTGGATCTAAAAATAACGACATTGGAAATCCGATAAAACAAGAAGATGAATTCGAATTTGGATCGCCATTAGATCTTACATTTGGTCAGATTGTGTACTTTAGTCAGATTGGGTATTATGTATTTATAATGGGAAAAACAAAGCTAAAACATCTATATATAGCTCCAACCAGCAATGTTCAATAAATATCTAAGGGAAAACAAAGGAATCTTTTTCCCCATAAAAACAGATGAGTGATTTATAACTGGGTTTGGAGATAGCATTATCAAATCATTTAACGATTTGCTCAATGCACAATATATTCTAACCTCCTAGAGCATACGACTTTTGAAAATATTATGGAAACAGAAGAAATCTGTTGTAATAGGTTTTTTTTCTGAAATATGCCTCCATTTCTCCGTTTTATACATTTGATCCTGTTGTTACATTTTTTCATTAAGGCATTTCAAATAAGGTGACTCTTTGTATAATTTTCCACATGTAACAAATCTGCCACAGATGACTGAAAATACATAGGCAAAATATTTTGGAAAAAAATCTATTTATGAAAGGACAAGTGTGGCAAAAGTGATGATGATGAGCAATTCACCCCTTTTCAACCATCTTTTTAAAATAAAAAAAGCCTGAGAATGTTTGAGCCCAAACTGTGACCTTGACCTTGGGAGTAGGTAGCTTGGTGATATGCATGACACATCATCTTGTTATGGAGAATAATTGTGTGAAGTAATATCAAAATCTATTCCAGCATATGGAAATTACAGCCCGGACTTGCTATTGCATTTGACAATGTTTGAGCCCAAACTATGACCTTGACCTTAGGAGTAGGTAGCTTGGTGATATGCATGACACATAATCTTGTTATGGAGAATAATTGTGTGAAGTAATATCAAAATCTATTCCAGCATATGGAAATTACAGCCCGGACTTGCTATTGCATTTGACAATGTTTGAGCCTGAACTATGACCTTGACCTTGGGAGAAGGTGGCTAGCTGATGTGCATGACAAATCATCTTGTCATAGAGAAAAATTGTGTGAAGTAATATTAAGCTCTATTCCAGCATATGGAAATTACAGCCCGAACTTGATATAGCGGACGGAAAATGTTTGAGCCCAAACTGTGACCTTGAAGGTGGTTTGGTGTTGTGCATGACACATCATCTTGTTATGGAGAATAATTGTGTGAAGTAATATCAAAATCTATTCAAGCATGTGGAAGATACAGCCCGGACACTTCAGAAAAGCCTGAGAATGTTTGAGCCCAAACTGTGACCTTGACCTTGGGAGTAGGAAGCTTGGTGATACACATGACACATCATCTTGTTATGGAGAAAAATTGTGTGAAATAATATCAAAATCCGTTCAAGCATGTGGAAGATACAGCCCAACACGAAATTTTGAACAGACAGACAGACGGACAAACTGTGACCTTGACCTTAGTAGGTGGCTGGGTGATAAGCATGACACATCATCTTGTTATGGCGAACAGTTGTGTGAAATAATATTAAAATCCATTCAGGCATGTGGAAGATTCAGCACGGACATGAAATTGCAGCTGCACAATGTTTGACTCCCAAACTGTGACCTTAACCTTGGGAGTAAGTAGCAGTGGGATGTGTATGACATATCTTCTTGTTATGTTGAATGATTGAGTATTATCAAAGTCCATTAAAACATGTGGAAGATATAATCAGTACATGAAATGTCAGGCGGATTGACAGACAGACTGACAGATGTGAGCAAACCTAAAGTCCCCAAACGGTCTCTGACAGGTAGGGGTCTAATAACCTCAAGTGGACAAGTGTTTTTATGGTTATCTTAATTCTAATAAAATCCAGTCAACCATGCCTTAGATACGGTTCTGGACAGACTGATGGACTAACAACCTGAAACCAATATCTCATTGGGGATAATTAATTTTGTGAAAATTATAGATATGACAAAGTAATGTGTATTGTTGTTATTTCCTTGATGAGACAGGTTACCCCTTTCCCACATACAAGAGCATGAGCAATTTCTTCTTTTGCCACAATGTTTTCAAAAGGCGTCTAAAAATGTCTATATGTGGTAAAGGGGTTAAATTAAAGTATTGTGGCATCAGAGGCATCAGAAAGTGTCTATATGAGGGAAAGGGTTAAGTTTTAATTTAGAGTCTACAATATTTTGAGTCATCTGCTTCAAAAACATTGCAACAAACATTTATGTTATATCATTGGGTATCACTTTGAGAAATAGAAACATCTTTTTACTTGAACATGTTTTTACATCTGAAAAGGTGTTAAAAGTCATCAATATTAATGAAAGTGAAGGGGGATAAAAGATTTTATGAAATACAGCAAATAGTTTTGTCTAATGTCACAAGTTTGTTCTTGGCAAAAAGATAAAAATCTCTATACTTGAAAGTGTAATAATTGAATAATGTTGAAAACATTGTGGCAAAAGGAGAAATTGTGCGTATTCAATATCTCCTTTAGTCACATTGTTTCCAAAGGCCAACTGCAACAGAGGGTCTCAAAATGTGTCTGTATGATTGCTTGGAAAGTATGTTGTGTGGTATTATAACTGGTGTGGGAAATCCAGGAAACGCATGAGTACGTGAACTGGTTGCCGTGATATGACTGAAAAATTGTTAAAAATTGTTAAAACCCTAATCAATCAATATGTATGAGTGAAAGGGATAAACCTCTCTTTGTAACCATTTAAAAAGATCTCACAAAGGGAAGATTGCTTGTTGCCAAAATAGCATAGCATCACCTACTATCATTTAAAATAGATAACACCTTAGAACTTTTTATCAATAATAAAAACTTCTCTTTTTACGACTGTTTTTCACAATAAATTTCTGGTGTTGATTCCAGTCATGTGACCCTGGTCCAGATTATCTAATCAGAGCCATCTTGAGGTAGCCACACCTGTATCTGTTTCAATTCTTATACCCTTTCCCACATGAAACAAATTGGCAGCAGTCGACTTGGAAAACATCTGGTTAAAAACCTGGAAAATCTCTAGAAATAATATTAAGTTATTAAATAGAGTTGAAAACATTGTGGCACTCTAGAAATTGCTTATTACCAGCATTGTTTTGCCACAATACTTAAATTTAACCATTTACCACATATAGACACTTTTAGACGCCTCTGAAGCAGACGACTTTTGAAAACATTGTGACAAAAGGGGAAATTGCTCAAAATGTGCAATTTCTTTTTTTGCCACAATGCTTTCATGTTTTTAAAGTAATTAAACCTTCATTTATAGAGATTTATCATGTTTTTGCCTAGATGTCTTTAAAGTCTTCTGCTGCAGATTTGCTGTATGTGGGAAAGGGTTAAAACTGTCTGTAGCAGATTCATCAAGATGCATCTTCATGTGGGAAAAGGTTAGTACTTCCCTATAAAGAAAAAATTTGGCATCTTGGCAGCAGACAACTTCTGAAATCATTGTGGGTAGAAGAATTTGCTTATGGTGATTATTTTTTTTTGACAAAATATGTCCAAAGTCATCTTTGTTCATCTGCAACCATATATAAAGTCTTTTTTAAATCCAGAGTTGAAAACAATGTACTGTGCATTATATCAGTGTATATATTATAAAGGCCCCGGTAGCTCAGTCAATAGCGACGCAGCCGAGCAACGGAAGCTCGGTCGGTAGCGACGCAGGCTGTCAATCAAGGGGTTGTGAGTTTGAATCCCAGGTCCGACGTTTGACAAAAGGCACTGTGAGATGTGTCATTCACCAATGGTCTGTTTAACAGTCTATGTGGAAAAGCAGCGGGTTGTTTGGAGAGAATGTTGTGTGATGTACTGGTGTGGGAAAACCAGGAAACATATGAGTAGGTGAACTGGTCGCTGTGATATGACTGAACAATTGTTGAAAACGGCGTTAAACCCAAACCAATCAATCAATAGCGATGCAAGCTGTCACTCAAGGGGTTGCGAGTTCGAATCCCAGTTTGGCCAAAATTCTTTTCAACGTTTGACAAAGGTCAGTGTGACAAGCGTCATTCATCTTTCACTTATGGACAAACAGTCTATGTGAACAAGAGGGCCAAAATGGCCCTAAATCGATCACCTGAATATTTTTAAAGTGTTTACCTAAACGAGTCTATGTAAAACAAGTGATCCCCAGGGTGGGGCCATTTTTGACACCAGGGCTATAATTTGACCAATCTTGGTAGAGGTCCACTAGATGAAGTTAGATTTCAAATATCAACTTTAAGACAAGATTTTTTCCAAAACAAGTATGATACAAGAGAAAGTTATTGCAACGCATAAATGTCCCCGGAAATCCATACTGCAGTTATGCATAACACTTACATTATAGTAGTTGAAAAAACAGTTATCAACTAAACGGCATATTGGAACATCAGGGGTGGGGTCAAGTGAAAATGTATCATAACTTATATTTTTTTTGTCAACGAAGTGAATGTCCTTCATTGAAATATAATTAAAGCCTTTCATTGTTTATGATCAATCTCCATTCCAAGGTAGGTTGACCATATACACAGCCATCTAATTATTGATCATAAACAGGAAATGAGTAATCTTGCCAATCATTAGTCTACTCATGTTATAAAATTATATAATGATGAGCGCCCTTGTGTCAATGATGCATAACAATATGCAGATCGCAAGCAAAATGTGTGTAGGGAATCTAATAACACATTTAAAATGATCAAGGACGAAATAATTTTGTTCGAAAGACCCGATTCTCTTCTTCTTCGCATAGTTGTCGTTCTTTACACTCTCTCTATAGGCAGAGAGTGTGTTTTAAAATGATATAATGATACCAGGATGAAATAATTTTGTACGAAAGACCCAATTCGTTTCTTCTTCGCATAATTGTCGTTTTTTACACTCTCTTTATAGGCAGAGAGTGTTCATTCAAAGTAATTTTTATATTAAAACCAGTTTTATCTCAGATTGTTCTTGTCGTCATTTGTTTCGAACCAAATAAACATTTTAAATCAACTATTTGTAATTGATTGTAAAGAACGGCTCTCTGTAAAGGAGATTTATCTACGCAGTCGGTATTCTGTAGTCACTTGATCAACATATTTAGCTTCGAAACAGTTCCTATTTTAGATATTCATGGATTAACATTATTAAATGAATTCTACAAAAATCAAGACATCTCTTTAAACATGAAAATAACATTCAGTAAGTTAAAATTGCTACTAAAAGGAGAATTTGACGTGATTTTTATCTCGATATTGACACAAAACTGTCTGCAGCAAGTCTGGCAGGGACTCTTTTGTCTTCGTAAATAAGACAAAAACACATAAATGGGAGTCAAAATAAAGAAACAGCAAATACTTAAAAAATCATATTATTTATTTCATTTTAGATGTGTCCTAACTAAGTGTTTTTAAACAATCACAATTATAATATGTTCAAGACATTTAAATTTGTTTTTTTCTAATAATAACTCTCCTCCCATGTCATTTCCGAAAAGCTATTTGAAATAGTGACCCAGGATGGGGACATTTTATACCCCAGGGCTATAATTTGAACAATCTTGGTAGAGGTCAACTAGATGAAGCTACATACCAAATATCAAAAGCCAGGACATTCTACCTTCAGACAAAAAGATTTTTAAAGTTTCTCCCTAAACAAGTCTTTGTAAAAGAAGTGACCCCAGGGCTATACAGTGAACAATCTTGGTAAAGTTCCTCTTAATGAAGCTACATACCAAATATCAAAGGCCTTGGCCTTCTACTTTTAGACAAGGAAGATTTTTAAAGTTTTTTCCAAATACAAGTCTATGTAAAACAAGTTCCCCAGGGCCATAATTTGAACAATCTTTGTAGAGGTCCACTAGATAAAGCTACATACCAAATATCAAAGGCCTTGGCCATCTACTTTTAGACAAGAAGATTTTTAAAGTTTTTTCCCTATACGAGTCTACAGGCGCGTTCCCACTTGTAGCAGTTTCAAACTGAATTCCCCAAACTAGTCTCCGGAAAACAATATGACAAAAACGCCCCAGTTCTCACTTGCAATTCAAAGTGTTTTCATACCTCTTTCATTCCGTTTCAAGGTGTTTACACTCAAACCGTTTTAAGTACTACGCAACCTAGGAACAATTGTTGACATTACGCTTGGCCAACACAGGTCAAGGTCATTCTTAATTGGTACTGCTGACTGATAACTTTCATGAATTGACCAGTGTTTACACATGCTTTAAACACACATAAAAATGGAGGAACGGGGGAACAATGATGATCAAAATCAGCAATATCGGCGATGGCAAGCCAACCGAATGTTTATTTTTATGTTCTATTTCATGAGAACGATGACGGTAAGGAATCATAGGCAACGATTAAGGCGAATGTTTGCAAGAATATTTTCGTCAACAACGAATGGTTATGTTCATGATGCTGATCAAGACTGTGTTGATTGGGCTAGCACCTCCTCAGGAACCAACACAACGGATGAAATGACTGGCGCCAACATTGACAGAAACAGGAAGTTGGTCCTGCGCATGTGCGCAGTGAAGCGGTTTGGTTAAATCACTTGTGCGTTCAGACCGAGCGTTAAAACGGTTTCGGGCCAAGTCGAATCAGCTGAGCTGGTATGAAAACACTTTAGAAGGTGGTTTCGTTAAATCAGTATGAAGTCGTTTTAAGTGTATTGTAGTGTGAACGGCTAAAACAATATAAGGCTTTAAATCAGTTTCAAGTCGGTTTGAAACTGGTTTAAGATGCCAGTGTGAACGCGGCTTTAGTAAAAAAAGTGACCTCAAGGGAGGGGCCGTTTTTGGCCCAAGGACTATAATTTGAACAATCTTGGTAGAAGTCCACTAGATGAAGCTTTATACCAAATATCGAAGGCCTTAATTGGCCTTCTACTTTTAGACAAGAAGATTTAAAAAAAAAAATCCCTATACAAGTCTATGTAAAACAAGTGACCCCCGGGGAGGGGTAATTTTTTACCCCAGGGCTATAATTTGAACAATCTTGGTAGAGGTACACTAGATGAAGCTACATACCAAATATCAAAGGCCTGGGCAATCTACTTTTAGACGAGAAGATTTTTAAAGTTTTTTCCCTATACAAGTCTATGTAAAACAAGTGACCCAGAGGGAGGGGCCATTTTTCACCCCAGGGCTATAATTTGAACAATCTTGATAGAGGTCCACTTGATGAAGCTACATAACAAATATCAAAGCCCTTGGCCTTCTACTTTTAGACAAGGAAGATTTTTAAAGTTGTTTCCCTATACAAGTCTATGTAAAACAAGTGATCCCCGGGGAGGGGTAATTTTTGACCCCAGGGCTATAATTTGAACAATCTTCGTAGAGGTCCACTAGATGAAGATACATACCAAATATCAAAGGCCTGGGCCTTCCACTTTTAGACAAGAATATTTTTTAAGTTTTGGTTAATTTCCCTTTTTTTGTTGCCATGGCAACCAGAGTTCTCAATGGAATTTAAATCTTTGAACAATTTTAAAAGAGGGCCACCAAAGGAACATTCCTGTGAAGTTTGGTTGAAATTGGTTGGTCTTGTGGTTAAAGAGGAGATGATTTTTAAAGCTAAAAGTTAACAAAATATATAAATATCAACCATGCAACATTTGTTTTAAAAGCAATAAGTGGTATTAACCCTTCCCCTCATTCAACAATTCTGCAGCAGACGACTTTGAACATATTTTGTCCAAAAAAATAAATCTCTATAATTGAATGGATAACCTATATCTCAAAGTGGAAAACATTGTGGCAAAAAGGAGAAATTGCTTGTTTTGAACAATTTCTTCTTTTGTCACTATGTTTTCTAAAAGGACTCTTCCAAATATTAAACAGGACGAACCCATTTCAGAAATTCAGCCTTAAAAGGGTTAATGAACCACCATGATACATTGAACATAAATCACGACCCCAACAAGTTTGAATGCCAAAAACAATAACTGATAACCTGAAATCAGGCTTCTCTCTCTCTCTCATTTGTTTTTGCACCAAGACTTTCGCCAAATACCATAAGGTAATTTTTTGGTGGACTAAATGTTCTGTTCCATCATGAATCTCATAGAGGGTCACACAAGGAACATTTCTACCATATTATTTGAAAATTTGCCTGATACTTTTGGAGGAGAAGAATTTTAAAATTTTATCTTAAGTCATGTGTGGCAAAACAGCACCGTCCTCTGGTGGCCATGTTTTTCAACACATTAACATGGCTTGAAGGAATCTCATAGAGGGTCACACGAGGAACATTTTACCATCATTATTTGAAAATTGGCCTGAATCTTTGGGAAGAGAAGTTTTTAAAGTTTTAATTATCTTTAAGCTAAAACAGCACCGTACCATGTGGGCCATTTTTTTTCAAATGATCAAAATGATTATGTAAGGAATATTTCTACAAAGTTATATGAAAATTGGTAACATACTTACAGAGGAGAAGTAATTTAAAGTTTTCACCAAAGCCATATTTATAAGGCAAAACAGCCCGCTCACTGGCCGCCATGTTTTTCAACCATTTAACATGGCTTGAAGAAAGTGTTAAAATTGATTTTTTTTCATTGCCTTTGAAACCAGAATTGTTCATTGATCAAAGAAAATATGAATGAGTTTAGGAGAGGACATTGAGGGGATGCTACCTCTAAATTTCCATCCCAATTGGCCCAGTGGTTACAGAAGAGAAGTCATTTACCAAAAAAGTTTACGTATACACGCATGACGGTCAATTCTTCATGACTTAAGCTCAACAGCCTTTCAGCAATAAGGATTTCTCCTTTGGACTCTATGTTTTACAACACTGTTCAATTATCATACTTTCATTAACAGAGATTTTTTCATATTTTTACATATACGTTTTCAAAGTCATCTGTTGCATTTTTTTTTCTTTTTCATAAATAGGGCATATTTTGTGGTATAAATAAAATACAATAATGGTTGCATAATCAAAAGCATTAATCAAAGACTGTTTGTAGGCCGATGTCTTAAATGAGTGTAATGAAATGCACTAAATATGCTCCTCTTCCCATTTTGTTATGATAAGGTTAACAAGGGAGACTACTGTGTTAGGTCTGTTACAATGTTTGGTGGTTTCAATAATCTTTCAGTTATACCATGGCATTTCCTAGGATATGTTACCATGCAGTTCTACCATTTATCCTGCAACCAGTGAGTCAGCTGTAATGCTTACATGCACCACAATCCTAAGCACCAAGATAAGGGAAGCCATTACTACCCTTTTGGAAGTTGTTGGTATGATCCAGCCAGAGATCAACCCGTGGCCATCCAGTCCACAGGAGGACATTCTACCACAGTTCCAGGTAAATGTGAATATACCCAAGTTGGAGGTGCAGACCAGCAACATTGATATAAGTGGGTTAAATATATTCATGCTTAACTCTTTTCCACTTGTAGACACATTTTAATGCAACAGCAGTATAGTATTTTTGAAAACATTCATGCCAATTGAGAAATTGAAAATAAACTATTTTTCTGTTTGCCGATATTTTTTTTATTATAACACATTTATTTATAAAAAAAAAAAAATCTATATTTTGGCCTAGATATTTCAAAGTCATTTGTTGAAGATTTTTTGTCTGTTGGCATAAGTTGTAAAAGGATATTCAACGCCGCCTCAACAATTCTTCAGGTTATATCACTGCATTTATTTGGCAAGTTACCAGTACTCACTGATCAATCATGACAACAGCCAGTCAGTCGTTATGCTAACCACGCAACCCTGAGCGCCAAGGAGGGCAGCCGTTACCACCATTTTTTAAAATCTTTGATATGACCCGGCAGGGAATCGAACACCCAACTTCTGGCACCTGAGGCGGATGCTCTACCACGACACCACTGAGGTGGTTAAAAGGATTTTTACCTGTTCAATTAAGCCCTCTTAACTGATGAGCCAATTTCTCAGACATTTCATAGCTCACCTGAGCACAACATGCTCAAGGTGAACTAAGGTGAACTTTTGCCATTGCTGTTAGTCATGTATATCTATAATATCTTATAATCACATCTCTTTCTTAACACTTTCCCACATACAGATGCTTTCTGACGGCTCTGCTGCAGACTACTTTTGAAAACACTTAAGACAAAAGGAGAAATTGCTCAAAACGATGTTTTCAACTCTATTTAACCCTTTCCCTCATGAGACAATTCTGCAGTCGATGAAGATATTTTGTCAAAAAATAGAAAATCTCTATAATTGAATGGATAACCTATGACTAAAAGTGGAAAACATTGTGCCAAAAGGAGAAATTGCTTGTTTTGAGCAATTTCTTCTTTTTCACTATGTTTTCAAAAAGATGTCTGCTGCATAGGCGTCAGAAAACGTCTATATGAGGGAAAGGGTTAATACTTGAACTCTCAATTATTGACATTTTCAGACTTTTGTCAATATGTTTTCGTTGTCGGCTGCTGCAAAATTGTTATTAGTTGGAAAGAGTAAAAGATCTTGGCCAATTTTTGTGTTGCCTGCCTTAACAGGATGTCACATTCATGTAGGGATATCACTCCTCCATGTTCTGATGTTCCATGACTCTTTTACTCACAAACAAAATTGGAGGTGACACATAATTATGTCCAATTGATCTATCCTTTTCACATTTCACAAGAATGTAACTTGGATTATTCTCTTTAGAAATTGAATAAATTGTTGCATTCCTCAAGGAATTATACTGGAGTTGTGCAACATTTCTCAAAGTGACATTCAGTAAAAATGTTTTATAACATAACTACAAGAGAAAGTTGATGCAACACATCAATGTCGCCGGAAATACTGCAGTTATGCATAACACTTACATTATAATAGTTGAAAAAACATTTATCAACTGGAGGGGCATATTGGAACATCAGGGGTGGGGTCAAAAGCATTTCATTGTTTATGACCAATATCAATTTTAAAGTAGGATGTACATACACACAGCCAAGTAATTATTGATCATAAACAGTAATGGAAATGAGTAATCTTGCCAATCATTAGTCTTAGTATGTTTACAGTGCTTGCATTAAGGAATAATTATAAGATTTGTGAATTCCACATACACTTTTCAAGATGTTTGTCAGCATTTTTGAATTTTATTATTTGTCAATAAAACCACAAAACAGACCATTTAGGATTTGCATGCAATAGCATGTCATTTTACCTTTCCATTATTAAAGTCAACATTGGACACCTTTACTACTACTTTTAAAACAATGATATAAGGGTTAAATCGCTGAAGACACAAGTTTTCTTTTTTCTCAGAATGATATTAGCTTGGCATCCTAATTATATCATACTTTGACAAACATTAAAATGTAGTCCAATATATTTGCAAAGTAGACCACCCTTGAAATATAATATTAGCTAAACAGTTTAATTTCATTGAAATTGTTGTATAATTTCAAACTTAATTTCAAACATAAACTGAACCCTACAACATGCTTATATTTATTGTAATTCTTTCCTTCCTTTTTTATAAAATGATATCATGATGAGTGCCCTTGTGTCAATGATGCATAACAATATGCAGAACGCAATCAAAATGCCTATAGGGAATCTAATGACATTTAAAAGTGTCAAGGCTAAAATAATTTTGTACGAAAGACCCGATGCATGAATCATTCTTTTTCGCAAAATTGTCGTTCTTTACACTCTCTTTATAGGTAGAGAGTGTTAATTCAGAGTCATATTTCTATTAAAACCAGTTTCATCTCAGTTTGTTCTTTTCTTCATTTGTTTCGAAGCAAATAAACATCTTAAATCACCTATAATTAACTATTTGTAAGTGAGTGTAAAGAACGGCTCTCTGCAAAGGAGATCGATCTACTCTGTCGGTATTCGCTAGTCACATGATCAACAGTGTTAGCTTAGAAACAGTTCATATTTTAGATATACATGGATAAACATTATTAAATGAATTCATCAAAAATCAAGACATCTCTTTGAACATGAAAATAACGTTCAGTGAGTTAAAATTACTGTTTAAATGGAGAATTTGAGGTGATCTTATCTCGATATTGACACATTACAGTCTGCTGCAAGTCTAATAGGGACTCATTTGTCTTTGTAAGGCCTAGTACTGGTTTGTTTACCCAGGGATCATGAATAATTAAATTTAATTGCGCGCTAAATGACCTTAGCTGTCGATGCGCCATAAAACAATATACATTCATTCATTCATTCATTGTCTTTGTAAGTAAGACAAAAAAAACAAATATTCAAGTCAAAATAAAGAAACTGCAAATACTTAAAACATCGGAATATTTATTTCATTTAAGATGTGTCATAACTTAGTGTTTTTAATCAAATGCAATTGTAATATGTTCAAGACATTTAAAATTGTTTTTTTTCGATAATAACTACTCCCATGTCATTTCCGAAGAGCTTTTAAAAATATAAGTCATGGGCTCCTGCCCGGCGACTAATAACAACAATACTGAATGATTAATGCATCAAAATAATATGTATCACATTGATAAGGGAAGTCAATTATAAATGATGCAGTGTTTTGATAACAAGTGATATTTATCTACAGAAAACATTGAACCCTTCCCACATATAGACACATTTTATAGCATCTGCAGCAGATAAGTTTTTGAAAACATTGTGACTAAAGATTTATTTATTGGGGTTTTACGCCGCTTTCAACATTATTTCAGTTATATTACGGCGACAGTTCACTTATTCATGATCCCTGGGTAAACAAACCAGTACTAGGCTAGAAAATGTGCCTTGCCCAAGGGCACTCCACCATGACCGAGGTGCGGCTAATAGGGATCGAACCCATGACACCCAGTTTCAAAATCCCCGATGCTAATCACTCGACCACAGCGGATTCCTGTGGCTAAAGAAGCCATTGCTCAAAACAAGCAATTATTCCTTTTGACAAAATGTTTTCATTTTTTAAAATAATAATACATGTACCTTCATTTAAAGAGATGTCGAGTCCCGGTAGCTCAGTCGGTAACAACGCGGGCTGTCAATCCAGGGGTTGTGAGTTCGAATCCCGGCTCGGCCAACTTTCTTTCCGACGTTTGACAAAAGTCATTGCGACATGCGTCATTCGTCTTCCACCAATTGACTAAGTCTATGTGGAAAAGCAGCCAGTTGCTTGGGAAGATTGTTGTGTGGAGTACTGGTGTGAGAAAACCAGGAAACACATGAGTAGGTGAACTGGCCGCCGTGATATGACTGAGAAATTGTTAAAAACGGCGTTAAACCCCAATCAATCAATCAATCAATCAATTTTAAGAGATTTTAAATATTTTTACATAGATAATTTTATAGTCATCTACTGCAGATTTGTTACATGTGGGAAAGGGTTAATTAATACCATCCAAAGCCAATTTGAAATTGCCTTTTTCATTTGGTATCAATTTCCCTGACTAAATGCCATACAATATTAATATTTTATGAATACCAATCATTAAGTCTAAATGGCAGCCACAACAATGTTAAATAGTGCAGACCAGGGTGTGTCGTTCCAGTTTAACTCTTTCCAACATAAACACACTTTTTTTATGCCTCTGCAGATGACTACTTTTGCCACAATGTTTTCAAAATTATTCAATAATACAAGAGTTCTTTCATTTAAAGAGTGTTTCAATATTTTTTACATATTTTAATTTATACAGAATATATAATAAATGCTTTGAAAACAAACCTCTATGAAAATATTATATCAGGTAAGAAGTTAAACAAGAGGGCCATGATGGCCCTGGATCGCTCACCTGATTTATTTTTTGTGATTGGTTATGTCAAGCACAATAACACATTTGAGACAAAAATAGAGGCTCAGCAGTGCTCCATTGCTATTGATTTGGAAAAGTGTTATGAAGTTTTAAGTAATGAAGTCTTTATTACCTCCTGAATTTCTATTTATTTCATTTTTTAGTTTAATGAAAAATTTGTCAAGAGGGCCATGAGGCCCTGGAATCGCTGCGCCAATGGCAATATCATCAAGACAAACTTTCTCACAAAAAGTCAAAAATGCGATCTAGTAGTGTTACGCAAAGAATATCTAAAACCCTACTATTATACAATGCCAAATTTAAATAAATTGGAAAATCTGATGATATCAGGTAACAAGAAAACAATATTTAATTTAATGAAATTTATTTTTCGTGCGAATACATGCAGAACAGCAAAGTAACCATTTCTCAATCAAATTGTAATGTATTTTATATGTATTTGTTCTTCGTTGCCTCTCTTTATTTATGTAAAATTGTTAAAAGTAATGTATCTACTTATAACAAATAAAATTCTGTATTCTGTATTCTGTGTTAACTAGATTGTTCTACAATTTGGCCTAGTAACCTAGTTGTTGACCTGACATGACCCATATTCAAACTTTGCCTGGATATCACTAAGACAAACATTCTGCCAAAGATTCAACATGCTAAAGCCAAAGATGTGGCTTCCATAGTGTTAACAAGTTTAAAATGTGGCTTCAAGAGTGTTAACAAGATTTTCCTTCAATTTGGCCTAGTGACCTAGTTTTTGACCCGACATGACCTGTATTCGAACTTGGCCTAGATATCACTAAGACAAACATTCTGACAAAGTTTCTATAACAAAAAGTGGAAAACATTGTGGCAAAAGGAGAAATTGCACGTTTTGTGCAATTTCTTCTTTTGTCACTATGTTTTCAAAAAGCTGTCTGCTGCAGAGGCGTCAGAAAGCGTTTATATGAGGGAAAGGGTTAATGGCCCATCACCTTCCAGAAAATGTAACAGGATTCATCCCTTATCCATCTTAACCCTTCCACCAAATCTGCAGCAGACGACTTTAAAAACAACTAAGCATGTCAATATGGAAAATCTCTATCAATTAAAATGCATGTTTATATATAGGTAATAATAAGAACATATGCTCAAGCCAAAAATGCGGCTTCCAGAGTGTTAACAATATTTTCATTAAATTTGGCCTAGTGACCTAGCTTTTGACCCGACATGACCCAGTTTTGTACTTGGCCTAGATTTGATCGAGATATATGTTCTGATAAACTTTCATGAAGATTGGATGCAAAATGTTGCCTCTAGAGTGTTAACAAGCAAATGTTGACGACGGACAAAAGGCGATCATAAAAACTCACCTTGAGCACTTTGTGCTCTGGTGAACTAAAAATCCATCCTTTTCTATACTTTTAATACTGCATAAAACTGGACATGTAGTTCTATTTTTAGCTCACCTGAGCACAAAGTGCCAAAGGTGAGCTTTTGTGATTTCCATCTGTCGTGCTTCATCTGTCTGTCAACAATTACCTTGGGAAAATTTTACATCTAATCACCATAATCATCATAATCATACCATCAGAATATTTATTTCCTTCTCAGTAAATTTCAAAACGGTCAGTAGAAGTAAAAACCTAGGTCACTAGATCTAATTTCAGTAAAAACTGTATGAACACTCTAGAGGCAATATTTTCCATTCAATATTCATGAAAGTTCAACAAAACCTTCCATCAAACATACCTATCAAATCTTGGTCAAGTTTGAAAATGGTTCACATAGGGTCAAATTTGAGAATAACCTTGTAATCACTAGTTGCCATATTATTCATTAAATCTTCATGAAACTTCATCAGGACTTTTATTTTGATCAGTTCTAAGTCAAGATAGAAACTGGGTCACATAGGTTCCAAACTAGGTCACAAGGGCAAAATTGTAGAAAATCCTTGTGAACATGTTTCGTTAGATCTCCATGACTGTTCATCAGAACATCCATCTCCATCATACACCTCAGTCAAGTTTGAATCCAGGTCACTTGCGGGGTCAAAAATTAGGTCACTAGAGATATCAGGTGTTACCCGATATATATCAAGTGTCATGTCCTTAAACAAAACATCTTAAAGGAGAAGTGAAAAAGCCTACGTACAATGTGGTGAGGAATCAGCCGGCAGAGCTATAGAAATGGGGCGTTTTGCATGTTTTATGATTCTTATTTGACCTCCAAAAACTATGTTGTGGGTACTCAAAAGAATTAATGGTTTCAGTGAGACAATTTTTTTGATAACCCTCAACATATGTTTTGATGAGTTCTAACAGAGATATCATGTTAGCAAGACCTGCTTACTCTTCCATATCTAGTCGTCTGACTCGTAGTTGGCCAGTGATTGAAAGGCAAAGTTTAGATACTAAACCCTTTCCCACCTGTAGACACATTTTGATGCATGTGCTGCAGACGACTTTTGAAAACATTGTGAGAAAAGGAGAAATTGCTCAAACAGAGCAATTTCTCCTTTTCCAGAATGTTTCCAACTTTTTTCAGTAATTATACCTACAATTATAGAGATTTTCCATATTTTTGAGTAGACATTTTCAAAGTTGTCTGCTGCAGAATGGTTGTTTGTGGAAAAGGATTAACTCCTTTCAGGACATATTTAAGTGTGGTCCTATGTTCAAGTCCTTGCTTGCATAATTAATGAAATTCTAAGCAGTTGGCTTGTTCAAAAGGGAGATAAACCAGTATAAGAAGAACTACTCTAAAATTTATCTCATCATCTTTGCACAAATATTTAAACTCTCAACAAATGATAACATAACTATTGAATTGAGTTGAAAGCTTAGATGCATACAAATGTTGCTCAGTATGTTTACCAAAATGAAGTTTTTTAAAGTAAAACATATTTTTATTAGAAAATACTTACCAGTCATTTAATACCTGATATATAATCTCAATACCGTTAATTCATCCAGAAAAGAAGCTCGCGCAGCCATGCATAGCCCTCACGCGTGTGTGATATACACGGCCGCCGGTAATACCGGCGCAGGGGCCATGAGAACCCCACTTTTAATTTCACCGTTAACTTGCAGCGTTTAGTGTTGGGTGACGACGCGGGGTTGGGGAGGCGGGAATCTGAAATGACTGGTAAGTATTTTCTAATAAAAATATGTTTTACTTTAAAAAACTTCATTTTTATGTCAAAAATACATTACCAGTCATTTAATACCTGATGACTTTGCAGCATCGGTCGGGAGGATCGTCCAACACAATGCCGGTCCCGAGAAATCGTAGCACTTGGTAAGAGTACCTACGGTACTACTAATTATAAACACAACTGTTTATGTATTTAGTAATTTGTGTATTAATTAGGTAAGTACTCGCTGAGAGTCCACTTGTGTGTCCAGAGAGAAATAATTTCTGATTGAAACGTTTTAAGACGTTATCAGAAGGATCTTATTACTAATTAAAGGAATAGGATATCCAGTGTTTGAATACGCTGCTGAAATATCCTTCTCCTACCAGAGGTTGAATAACCCCTACTGTGGCTCTTACAGCCCTCAAATGTTTTATAAAGAACTTAAGACCCTTGACAGGGTACAGGATCCTGTTATCTAAGGGAACACAGTTCACAGAAAGGTTGTGAAATGTGATGGGTTAGGAAGAACCAAAGGCAACTTGGTCTCAGTAGGAATACAGGTTTATAAGAACGGTTGAATAACCATACGGCTGTAAAACCTGATGAAATTCGTTTCTACTGAAAGCAAAGAACTCACTTCCCTGATAGTGTTCGCCAAGCAAGACGAATTTAAGTCTCAGTTTATAACTTAAGAAGCGGCAGCTTCCGAAGAACGTAAAAGTTTGGAGAGAAATGGATCTGAACTTTGAAGTCAAGTGCATTGGAGCATCGAACGATGATGGTCGTGCTCAACGCCAAATCTTAAAGGCGAGAGGTCGGCAACATATGTAAGCATAATTACTGATTGACGTACCTTAATCGGTAAGAACTGTCTACTTCTAAGGAAGATGTAACGGTTATGTCGATAGGCAGGCCAGAAGGACGTTGAACTACGACCTCTGGGCCAATACTGTGTTTCTAATGTCATCGTCTTTTTTAGGCAGAGAATAATAACGAAACCGGAAGTTGACTCATTTGAATTATGGGGGCAATTCAGGGAGTAATTATTATTGTCACTGATTGAAATCTAGAAAGACTACTGTCTTCTCTATTGATCACATGTCCTAGGCTGTTAAGCCCTGTACTGTAATGAGTATTAAACACACTGCCCCGAACTGTAAACAATTCGGGTGTGGTGTGAAGCATGTATCGGGCCGTTTCCCCTAATTACTGATCCTGATCCAGGAAATGGGAGTCGGATTCTCAATTAGCGAATCGTGTCTGTCCGAAGGGCCAGCTCGACGAGAAACATCCTACAACTTGAGGGAAATAGATCCGACTTGCCCGTTTTGGGAAATAATTCCAAACGCAGGTAATCGAAGTGAAGTGTTTGAAAGGAACACTTCCCCATTTACAATGAATCGACGGTCATTCCTCGATGAAAAAGCAACCGGTACGGGGTAAAAGGCATCTGCTAGGTCTAAGAAATCGCTCAGACAGCCGTTCCTGATTGCGTTCTTGATGAACCGGCACGTTCCATTTTATTACTCGACCGTACTAGACGCAATCTGAGTCGATAAGTCTAATTCCGGTCTTCACCGGCTGTCTTCTTAGGAACCAGAAGAAAGACGGTTGTAGAAACCACCGAATGGAAGGTTGATACCCTCTCTATGGCATTCCTGTTAGATTTAATAGAGAGGAGCGCTTCCCTATAGCTGCAGATTAGGGCCAGTGCTCTACTTGGTTGTATGCCAACTTTGCTCCCGTAACGGGGCTTTGATAAGGCAGGACCAGCGGAAGCAGAAAGCTAGGCTCGAACTTAGCCTGTCGCTTGTGTCTTCACAGGTTGGGCTTCTAAGAATGCCTTTGCAGAAGTCGCTGTACGTTCTGTCCCTGTGAATGATGTTGCCGCATACGCCGAAATGCGCCTATGGACGCAGTAAATGCAGTAACTTCCACTAATGATAGTTTATTTAGAGTCCAGCTCTAAATTGTTTAATCATCCGATGGAGCACTGAACCCGATATGTCTCTTATTCTTTAGACAAGACGGGGTCGTGGGTTTTACCCGACGACGTGCGGATTGACTAAAGCCGGTTCTGAACCGGAAGGTCAGTGTCCGATTCGACATGGAGGAATCCTATGATTGATTGATTGTGGTTTAACGCCGTTTTTAACAATTCTCAGTTATATCACGGCGGCCAGTTCACCTACTCATGTATTTCCTGGTTTTCTCACACCATTACTCCACACAACAATCTTCCCAAGCAACTGGCTACTTTTCCACAAAAACTTAGCCCATTGGTGGGAGGAATCCTATGAAGGAGTCATGATCGAGGAATTGATCCCTTTTCCGAAGAAGAATGAGATCGCATGGAATCAACCGTCGGGCCGAACTCACGTATGAGAGAGTTCACAGAGTGAATATCCTCTGGGAACGGCTGATCCCGGTAGGCCAGCATAGGGGATTGATTTAAAAAATCAACTGAATCTCTCCCTTGTAATACCGTCGGACATCGACTCGTCCCAACAATTGGTACGATGGGTGTTACTTGGGAGGAGTGTAGTTCCTAGAGACGCACTCTCTCCTCCCTGGAGACCGACATAACTATTTGACCGGTACTCCCCATACCCGATGTCCGATGGTTCAATCGGCTATGTCCCAGCATACCACCCGATTGACTGCCGAAAGGTTATGTCCTAAGACATTACCTGGTTGACCGGTGCCCTTCTGGCTATGTCTAAAGACATTGCCCGGTCTCCAAATGACTGTGTCCGAGGACATTTGTCAATTGGAATTCTGTAGAATTCCGAAGAATTCATAGTAGAATTTTTTGTTTTCATGGTGACCGTTTGCCCGGTAACCGTTTATGCCCAGTTAAGAGCTTGACTGCCCTGTGAACGTTCACGCGATAACCGTTTATGCCCAGTGATTAATTGAGTACTCGGTAGGCACTTGACTCATTCTCTAGCACTATCGACTCATTACATTCATATGAGTGTAAGGAACGGCTACTCTGCGAAGGAGATTTGCACTTGGCTGTGTTCGAAAACACCTGGTTGTCCGATGTCAATGGTTATGTCATAATATTGACAAAACGGTTGGAGTCAACTTGACTTAACAACTGCTCGTTACCCAGCTCTGGGTACGTTCAGTAATGGTAGCCCCCTCTGACCATTACTGTCCGGTTGACTAATGATAGGCTGATGTGAGGCTGCTCTATCACCAGTCTCCAAAGACTTCAGACATTATAACTTCGCACTCTGTAGGAGTCCGAGGACTGCTGTATTGCAGAGTGTAGGTTTTGCTCGAAATTATTACAGGTTTTAAACGACGTTTAAGCGTCAACCTTCGGGCATAAAGTATTAGGCACCACCCTAAATACTTCCTTAATGTTCTGCTGTAGAGATCAACACTCTACAGCCGGCTCGTCATCTGAAGGGGACTGCCCCCCCCGTCAGACGAGGAGGTGGGAGAATGTCGAGCCCTACGATGCTTGACTCTAATCCGTCTTTCAACTGAAAGACACAACAGTCTTATAAAAGTAGGAGAAGGGATTGAAAATAATATTCAATCTGTGTGTACGATCGTGTGATATGAACCACCTCTCCACAGTAGAGAGAGGTCGCACTGGATCGATCGTCGGGGCCGAACTAACCGTATGGGACGGTCTCGACCTCCCTTTCACGGAAAACCTGAGTTATTCCGATCGGGGGTTTGCCTTTCTAAGGACTGCCTTTTCGAAAGGTGTCCTTCCGGGAACAGTGAATTCCCATAAGGTGGGTATTGCTGATCCCGGTAGGCTTGGTTAACCCGCCTATCACCGATCCGTTACATCTTTTGAAACGGAGCTTGGTATCGGGGAAGGAGTGTAATCCCTAAAGAAGTACAATGTTCCCCTTGGAGAAACGGAAAGATTTCCCTGTTCTGTACTCCCTATAACTGGATATCTGAGCCTGGTGCGTAATGACCAGTGTTTTGAATATCCATACTCTTCTAATTCTCATTCTTTTGAGGAGTGTAATCCCTACAGAAGAACACTGTTCCCCTTGGAGAACGGAAAAAATTATCTGTCCTGTACTCCCTATAACCGATGTTAAGACGGTTGAATTCTGAACCTGGTGCGTAATGACCAGTGTTTTGAATATCCGTATAGACCGGTTGTGCGAAGAACGAGTGATACTAGTATCAATTCGGTCGTGAAGCACGGAGCCCGGTTGACCGGTCGCGTCATGGCTTAACGACTGCTCGTTACCTTGACTGCCCACTGCCCGGTCGCGTCATGTTAAACTGACTGCCCGGTTGTCCGGTCGCGTCATGTTAAACTGACTGCCCGGTTGCCCGGTCATGTCATCGCTAAATGACTGCCCGGTGACTGGTCGCGCCTAGGCGAAATGACTGACTGGTTGCCCGGTACCCGGTTACCCGGAGTCATATAGGTTTTGCTCGCAAGCATTACCCGGAGTCATATAGGTTTTGCTCGCAAGCATTACCCGGTTGACTAATGATAGGCAGTTGTGAAGCTGCTCTATCACTGGTCTCCAAAGAATTCTGTCAACAGACATTATAATTTGGCACTCTGTAAGCATCCGAAGACTGCTTACTGCAGAGTGTGGTGTTAGAGGTGGCCAATCAGTGAGGTTTCCTTTTGATTGTCCCATGGCGTCTCCCAAAGGGTCAGCCCCAACACCTGGCGTCAGATAATGTCATTCAGCAGACGGTAGCTCACTCTTGAGGCCAACCATCACTGTGTCCGTACGGTTTCTGGCCCGAAGGCCTTTGTTTCCCGACGGAATAACAGACACCAGAAGCTGCCATCCGCTCCTCCATGTCCCGCGAAGGACCAGCCGAAGCTGAGGGGGAGCGGTCAGAGCTCCAGATAAGGGGCGTTTGCATGTCTAAAATCCTTATTTGACCCTCTTACCCTATGCTGTGGGTATTGAGAACCCACAGCATAGGGTTTGTTTCCTAAGAGAGAATTTGTGGGGAAAATAGCTGATTACACCTCCTTATCTGGACCTCTGAGCGGTTGTGCGGAGTGAAGAAGGCACAGCTCTGACCTTCTGCTCACTCAACACAGCCGCGGAGTCTGATTGTTGGGAGAACCCCTCAAACTCCGCTTCACTCGTAGAGCTAAGAGAAACCTTTTTAGGGGTCTTCTTACTCTTCCAGCTTTTGTGAGTCCTCCTCAACCCAGACTGTTTCCAAACGGAAGCAGGCCAGGAAGAGAAGTACTCACAGGGTGAATCCTGTGTGTACTTAGTGAACGCAAAACAGGACAGACGCGTGTCTCATACAGACGTTATGAGTCACGCCTCTGATCACCACAATGTGACATAGAATATATATGAAACAAAACAATTTATACGATTCAACAAAAAATATAATTTTTTTTTCTATTTTTTATTTTCTACTATACCCGTTGATCACGGAACGTATTTCAATGAAAAAGATTTTACAAATATTTTCCAAAATTGTTCATGTTTAATTAATATACATAATGTAATACAAGGCGATAATCATATATTATCGCTAATATGGTCGGTGTAACTATAACCGTTGAAAGAATGAATGGCCATTACCGCACCCGATACGTAACTGAAATAGTGGGTGGGGTAACCCACCCGTGACTTCTCAGTTAGTTGTGTTTACAAAAAACAACTTAATTACAATTAATAATTTACACAATTATGTTGTTAGGTTGTTAATGTAGTTGAATAACTGAATGAATAATAACTTGTTTAAGGTGAATGCCTTAAACAGACCAAGAAATAAATTATAACGAGGGCCATGAGGCCCTGGAATCGCTCACCTGAGAATGGGCTATTTAAGACATAACTCTCTCATGCTCAAGCCAAACATGTGGCTTCCAGAGTGTTAACAGGATTTCCCTTAAATTTGGTCTAGTGACCTAGTTTTTGACATGACATGACCCATATTCGAACTTGGATATCATCAGGACAAACTTTCTGATAAAGTTTTAACATGCTCAAGTTTAAAATGCGGCTTCAAGAGTGTTAACGAGATTTTCCTTAAATTTGGCCTAGTGACCTAGTTTTTGACCCGACATGATTCATATTCGAACTTGGCCTAGCTATTACTTAGACAAATATTCTGACAAAGTTTCAACATGCTCAAGCCAGAAATGTGGCTTCTAGAGTGTAATCAAGATTTTCCTTAAATTTGGCCTAGTGACCTTGTTTTTGACCGGACATGACCCATATTCGAACTTGGCCTAGATATCAAAAGACAAACTTTCTAATAAAGTTTCAACATGCTCAAGTTTAAAATGTGGCTTCCAGAGTGTTAACAAGATTTTCCTTCAATTTGGCCTAGTGACCTACTTTTTGACTGGACATGACCCATATTCGAACTTGGCCTAGATATCATCAAGACAAACTTTCTGACAAAGTTTCAACATGGTCAAGTTTAAAATGTGGCTTCCAGAGTGTTAACAAGATTTTCCTTCAATTTGGCCTAGTGACCTAGTTTTTGACCCGACATGACCTATATTCGAACTTGGCCTAGATATCACTATGACAAACTTTCCGACAAAGTTTCAACATGGTCAAGTTTAAAATGCGGCTTCAGGAGTGTTAACAAGATTTTCCATCAATTTGACCTAGTGACCTAGCTTTTGACCCGACATGACCTATTTTCGAACTTGGCCTAGATATCACTAAGACAAACATTCTGACAAAGTTTCAACATGGTCAAGTTTAAAATGTGGCTTCCAGAGTGTTAACAAGATTTTCCTTCAATTTGACCTAGTGACCTACTTTTTGACCCGACATGACCTATATTCGAACTTGGCCTAGATATCACTATGACAAACATTCTGACAAAGTTTCAATATGCTCAAGCCAAGAATGCAGCTTCAGGAGTGTTAACAAGATTTTCCTTAAATTTGACCTAGTGACCTAGCTTTTGACCCGACATGACCTATTTTCAAACTTGGCCTAGATATCACTAAGACAAACATTCTGACAAAGTTTCAACATGCTCAAGCCAAAAATGCGGCTTCAGGAGTGTTAACAAGATTTTCCTTAAATTTGACCTAGTGACCTAGCTTTTGACCTGACATGACCTATTTTCAAACTTGGCCTAGATATCACTAAGACAAACATTCTGACAAAGTTTCAACATGCTCAAGCCAAAAATGCGGCTTCATGAGTGTTAACAAGATTTTTCTTAAATTTGACCTAGTGACCTAGATTTTGACCCCACATGACCCAGTTTCGAACTTGGCCTAGAGTTGATCAAGATATATGTTCTGATAAACTTTTATAAAGATTGGATGCAAAATGTTGCCTCTAGTGAATTAACAAGCAAATGTTGACGACGGACGACGAACGACGAACGACGGACGACGGACAAAAGGCGATCACAATAACTCACCTTGAGCACTACGTGCTCTGGTGAGCTAAAAATGAAATAAATTCTTAGCTGTCAGTTCGGTGTGTCCAGAAATTAAAAAGTGGGGTTCTCATGGCCCGTGCGCCGGTATTACCGGCGGCCGTGTATATCACACACGCGTGAGGGCTATGCATGGCTGCGCGAGCTTCTTTTCTGGATGAATTAACGGTATTGAGATTATATATCAGGTATTAAATGACTGGTAATGTATTTTTGACATAAAAATGGTTTTAAAAATTCCTCTGCTGCAATGGTTTAAAAGTTCCTCTGCTTCAAATGCATGTATCAAAATGATCCTGCATGTGGGAAAGGGTTTCAGTTAGTGTTACACAATGCATTGTAGGCCAATGTTCCCCAGGAGAACTCATTTTATCCTCCCCCTGAAAGATGATGTTACATTGAATTGTAGGCCAATGTTCCCCAGGAGTAAACATTATATCCTCTCTCTAAAAAGACAGATAGGACACACATTACTTAAATGGATGTTGAGTATTAAGCACTTAACACTAAATACAATTTTCAGGATTAACATTTCCACTAAAGTATGTTCAGAGGGAGCTTAACCCTTTCCCTCATACAACAAATCTGCAGCAGACGACTTTGAACATATTTTGTCAAAAAATAGAAAATCTCTATAATTGAATGGATAACCTATGACAAAAAGTGGAAAAAATTGTGTCAAAATGAGAAATTGCACGTTTTGTGCAATTTCTTCTTTTGTCACTATGTTTTCAAAAAGCTGTCTGCTGCAGAGGCGTCAGAAAGCGTCTATATGAGGGAAAGGCTTAATGGCCCATCACCTTCCAGAAAATGTGACAGGATTCATCCCTTATCCATCTTAACCCTTCCACCAAATCTGCAGCAGACAACTTAGCATGTCAATATGGAAAATCTCTATCAATTAAAATGCATGTTTATATATATGTAGATAATAATAAGAATAAAAAATATTGTGGGAAATGGAGAAATTGCTCATCATGAGCAATTTCTCCATTTGCCACAATGTATTCAAACGTTGTCTTCTGCAGATACGTTAAAACGTGCCTGCTTGTGCGAAAAAGGTTAACTTATCAAATGCTATGCCAATATTTTTTTTTTCTTATTTGAGTGAAATTTTTTTTACTAATATTTGTTAAACGTTAAATCCCTACCTGGTATCAACTCCAAAACTCTCCTTCTTAAAAAAGACTTAGGAAAAATGTTGCAAGCATTATTCTAATACAGAGTTGAAGACATTGAAGGAAATGAGAGAAATTGCTCAATTCAAATATTACCTGTGGCAGGGGATTCAAATATCTGCCATATCAATAACTGCTCCTTTATAATCAGTTATAGAACCTTTAAGTTAAATTATTTTCCAATTTTAGTATGGCAAAATATGACAAATAAATGCAACATTTAGAGAAAGAAAAAAATCCTTTTTGAGAAATTCTCCTTTTTCATCAATATTGAAAAAATGTTTTCTTTATGAGAGAAAGAGGGTTAAGTACAGATCCTCAAACAGTTACAGATAAACCTTGTTTTGTCATGTAAATGTGTCTGATTTGGATAAGGCATTGACAATAATCTATCATGCAACATAATGGCCTGTTGACCTGTTTCCTACTAGAGATTATTTAGAAAATCAACTTTGTGTTTTCTATATAAATTGAACTGTTTACCCTTTTCTACTTGGTTACACATTATGTCAGCAGACAAGTTTTGAAAACATTCTTGCAAGAAAAGAAATGGTACTAATGAGCAATCTCACATTTTGCCACAATGTTTTTTAGTCTATTCAATATTAATTGTTTTATTTATTCCTTTTAAACAAACAACAAATTTGCAGCAAACTGCTGATAATATATCTATGTAGAAATATATAAAAACAAGAAATCGCTTAAGACGTTAAGGCCGGATTCTTGGTAATTTGACCTTGAAAATTGACAAACCAAGGTCAAGGTCAAAGTAACCATAACAAGAGGGCCATGAGGCCCTGGAATCACTCACCTGAGAATGGGCTATTTAAGACTTTACTCTTTCAGCGCCAATGGCAATATCATCAAGACAAACTTTCTGATAAAATTTCAAGCTGCTCAAGTCAAAAATGCAATTTCTATGGTGTTAACTAGATTGTTCTACAATTTAGCCTAGTAACCTAGTTGATGACCTGACCTGACCCATATTCGAACTTGACCTAGATATCACTAAGACCAACATTCTGACAAAGTTTCATCATGCTCAAGACAAAAATGTGACTTCCAGAGTGTTAACAAGATTTTCCTTACATTTGGCCTAGTGACCTAGTTTTTGACCGGACATGACCAATATTCAAAATTGGCCTAGATATCATCAAGACAAACTTTCTGACAAAGTTTCAACATGCTCAAGTCAAAAATGCGGCTTCCAGGGTGTTAACAAGCTTTTCCTTCAATTTGACCTACTGACCTAGTTGTTGACCCGACATGACCTATATTCAAACTTGGCCTAGATATCACTTAGACAAATATTCTGACACAGTTTCAACATGCTTAAGCCAAACATGTGGCTTCCAGAGTGTTAACAAGATTTCCCTTAAATTTGGCCTAGTGACCTAGTTTTTGACAGGACATGACCCATATATAAACTTGGCCTAGATATCATTAGGACAAACTTTCTGATAAAGTTTCAAGATGCTCAAGTTTAAAATGCGGCTTCCAGAGTGTTGACAAGATTTTCCTTCAATTTGGCCTAGTGACCTAGTTGTTGACCTGACATGACCCATATTCAAACTTGGCCTAGATATCACTTAGACAAATATTCTGACACAGTTTCAACATGTTCAAGCCAAAAATGTGGCTTCCAGAGTTTTAACAAGATTTTCATTACATTTGGCCTAGTGACCTAGTTGTTGACCTGACATGACCCATTTTCAAACTTGGCCTAGATATCACTTAGACAAATATTCTGACACAGTTTCAACATGTTCAAGCCAAAAATATGGCTTCCAGAGTGTTAACAAGATTTTCCTTCAATTTGACCTAGTGACCTCGATTTTGAACCAACATGACCCAGTTTCAAACTTGGCCTAGATATCATCAAGACAAACTGTTTGACAAAGTTTCAACATGCTCAAGTTTAAAATATGGCTTCCAGAGTGTTAACAAGATTTTCCTTCAATTTGGCCTAGTGACCTAGTTTTTGACCCGACATGACCCAGTTTCTTGATTTTCTTGATTTTTAACTTTTTCCCTCATCGAGACGCTTTCTGAGGCATCTGCAGTCGGCTGTGAAAATTATTGTGGCAAAAGAAGGAAATTATCATATCATTTCTCCTTTTGCCACAATGTTTTCAATTCTCCCAAAGAGTCATACTTTCATTTATGAAGATTTTCTGAATTTTACCCCGATAGTTTCAAAGTCCTTTGCTGCAGATTTGTTGCACGTGTTGACGACGGACGACAGACGATGGACAAAAGGCGATCACAAAAACTCACCTTGAGCACTTTGTGCTCTGGTGAGCTAAGAATCAATAGAACTTGTTACTGGTTACCTTCAGGCAAAGTTTCAAGTTTGTAACCCTTTCCAGTGCTGAGATTTTGCCTAAACCTGAATTTTAACCAAATTGTTGACGGACAGACAGACAGACAGACAAACATGCCTACGAATGGACACTTGTTGGGTATTTTCCTTTGATGTTTCCTTGTTGGTACGGTTTATTCCGTAATTATCACCCTTTTACAGAATAAATAGCATTAATATGCTAATTAGGTACCCATTAGAAAATTATAAAAAAACAGATGTGTTTGTGAAACACTGATGCCTCTGAATGGCAACATCTAGGTCAAAGGTCAAGGTCAAAAATGTTGGTACTGACAGAAAGGTCATGTCACAAGGAATACACATGTGAAATATGGTAGCCGTACCTGTTATGGTTGAAAAGTAGTGGTCAATGTTAAAGTTTTTTTCGAGAATGGCAACATCTAGGTCAAAGGTCAAGGTCGCAAGGTCAAACATTTTGGTACTGACAGAAAGGTAATGTCACAAGGAATACACATGTGAAATATGGTAGCCGTACCTGTTATGGTTCAAAAGTAGTGGTGAAGGTTCAAGTTTTTTTCGAGAATGGCAACATCTAGGTCAAAGGTCAAGGTCGCAAGGTCAAACATTTTGGTACTGACAGAAAGGTCATGTCACAAGGAATACACATGTGATATATGGTAGCCGTACCTGTTATGGTTCAAAAGTAGTGTTCAAGGTTAAAGTTTTTTTCGAGAATGGCAACATCTAGGTCAAAGGTCAAGGTCGCAAGGTCAACAATTTTGGTACTGACAGAAAGGTCATGTCACAAGGAATACACATGTGAAATATGGTAGCCGTACCTGTTATGGTTCAAAAGAAGTGATCAAGGTTAAAGTTTTTTTCGACAGACAGACAGACGTGCAGACAGACGGGCCAAAAACTATATGCCCACCAAATCGGTGATTCCGGGGGCATAAAAATACTTATCAAAGTGTCTTATTAGGGTGGTAGGTGGGTTTTAGGTACCCAACAAGTATCCATTTGTGCGCTCAGACGGACAGACGGACATCGCCAATCTATAGACCGTAATTGCTAGAGCAATCCGGCCAAAGAATTAACATTTTTATCCACATGCAGACACATTATAATGCATCTGTAGCAGACAACTTTTAAAAACATTGTGACAATTGGTGAAATTGCTAATTTTGAAACAATGCTGTGCAAGTCTATTCAATAATAACTAGAACTATCAGTGAAGATGATAAATACCCCCTAAACAGCACCTTGACCTACACCATAACTTAATAAGTAAAAGAACCATAACTCTGTAAAATAACATGCAATCGTAACCCCTTTAGGATATGCACATCTCCTCTTGGTACAGAAGCTTCATGTAAAATTTTATTGAATTCCACCCAGGGGTTTGTAAGAAATAGGCCGGACAAAATATGGATTCCGACCTACAGACAGACAGACAGACATACAGCCCGACACAGTGACTCCTATATACCCCCTCTTCTTCAAAGGGGGTATAATTAGTCGCCGGTAGAAGCTAGCGCTATACTTTTATTTGTTTTTCAGATTTCACATTGGAGGACATTAGTTCTTATTAGGATAAACTAAATGTAAATGCCTCAATAACAATTGTCATTGTTTAACCCTTTCCCTCATACGACAATTCTGCAGCAGACGACCTTGAACGTATTTTGATAAAACATAGAAAATCTCCATAATCGAATGGATAACCTATGACAAAAAGTGGAAAACATTGTGGCAAAAGGAGAAATTACACGTTTTGCAGAGGCGTCCGAAAGCGTTTATATGAGGGAAAGGGTTAAATACACTAAGTTATGATACACTTGAAAAGAAATTCATGTTTCCAATGTTTTAAGTTTGCGATTCATTAATCTCGTTTTTCATTTTATTACATGCTCTTTGCGATTATTCACTCATCCTTGATTAGACACGAAGCAACCATTAATGTTGAAGTACCATTACAATATCAGCATTAAACAAGTTAATGTCGTATTGCAAGCATTACAAAAGTCCCCTACCGGACGAGGACAGCACATTGTGTATTGTATGTACATTTGTTGACAAAAAACAGCAATGCACTGCATACATTTTGGATACAGTCCTATCAAACATTTCTCATTTCGATCTTTGACATGTAAGTGTGACCTGGACCTTCCAGTTACAGGCTTGAGTCTTGTGCGCCACATGGCACCTCATCATGGTGAACATTTGTGCCCAGTAACTTTGGAATTCTGTGATGCATGGTTTCTCATTTCCATCTTTGACATCTAAGTGTGACCTTGACCTTTGAGGTACAGGCCTGTGTCTTGTGTGCCACATGTTACCTCATCATGGTGAACATGTGTGTCCAGTAACTTGGGAATCCTATGATGCATGGTTGAGATGCGGGCCAGACAAGGTACAGTCCTATCAAACAGTTCTCATTTTGACCTTTGACCTCTAAGTGGGACCTTGACATTTGAGGTACAGGCCTGGGTCTTGTGCGTGACATGCCACCTTATGATGGAAAACATGCGTGCCTAGTAACTTGGGAATCCTATGATGCATGGTTGAGATGTGAGCCGGACAAGGTACAGTCCTATCAAACAGTATTCATTTTGACCTTTGACGTCTAAGTGAGACCTTGACATTTGAGGTACAGGTCTGGGTCTTATGCACAACTAGCCGCCTCATCATGGTGAACGTTTGAGTTAAGTTTCTATGAAATCCTATGATGCATGGTTGAAATTCGAGACGGACAAGGTACAGCCCTATCAAATAATACTCATTTTGACTTTTGACCGTTAAGTGTGACCTTAACATTTGGGGTACATGCCTGGGTCTTGAACATGACAAGCCGCCTCATCATGGTGAATGTTTGTGCTGAGTTTCTTTGAAATCCTATAATGCATGGTGGAGATGTGGGCCGGACAAGGTAGTCCTATCAAACAGTACTCATTTTGACCTTTGACCTCTAAGTGTGACCTTGACATTTAAGATACAGGCCTGGGTCTTGTGTGCAACACGCCACCTCATCATGGTGAACATTTGTGCCAAGTTTCTTTGAAATCCTACAATGCATGGTTAAAGGGACTGAATCCCATACGAGAAAAAATTGCTCTTACCTTGATGTTTTAGCATGTAAGGCATTGAGATTTGCTGACTGATGTACTACAATATATGCACACTATTAATATTGCGGAGATTTTTCATTATTTTGCATTGTAAAATCTACTGGGTTAGTAACCCAGTAAATCTAAATATATCGCTGTATATTTATCACATGATCACTAAAACCGAATTTGTGATCACTAAAACCGAATTGACAATCTCCTTCGCAGAGTTATCGTTCCTTACACTCACGCATACATGAATGTAATGAGTTGATAAGTGTTAGAGAATGCCGATTGGATCCACAAATTCAAATTTAAACGGGAAAACACGGAGCGGACGTTTTTTTAACTGCTTATTTCCTATGAAATAATGAAAAACAAGACTTGTACGACCTTCTACAACATTCCGTTACATATATAGCGACGTATTGTGGATTAATTAGAGTAAGTATAAAATATAACGATTTTGGACCATTATGGTGTTCAGTCCCTTTAAGATGTGGGCTTGACAAGGTTATGTGGGACTGACAGACAGATGGACGGACGGATAGACGGAATCGACCAAACCTATAGTCCCCAAACCAAACTTTGATCGGAAGGGGACTAATAACTTCATTTTGTCTTTTGAGTTGTAGCTCCACATTACTGAAAGTTATCTTCAAGTTCAAGGAGATGCCTTGATTTGTGTAGAACTCATAAAATGTCCTACAACTTACCTTACGACGTCTGCTTTTTGGATACTCAAACTGTACTAGTACCTATTAAATGGGAAGGTCCAACATTTAGACTACTTGGCAAACAAGATATCAGTGGAACTGATGGATGCTCCCCTCTTTAAAGTATAGCTAGGACACAGCAATGGTGATAAAATGCACATCTCCTCTTGTTAGTGAAGCTTCTCATAAAGTTTCATTGGATTCAAGTTAGTAGTTGCTGAGAAAATGCCTGGACAAACATATATGCCATGTAATATCCCGGTAGAAATTAAAAGGGCAATTACTCTGTGAAAAACCATGGAATCGACATATATGGCGATAATATGCAGTTCTCCTATTCTTAGTGAAGCTTTCCATAAAGTTTCATTGAATTCAACTCAGGAGTTGTTGTGAAATAGCCCGGGAAAAAGTGGAACGGAATTTTCCTATGTCATATTATTCAAAAAATAAAAGGGCCATAATTATTACTCTGAGAAAAATCATTGAACCGTATCAAAGTGATAATATGCACATTTCCACTTGTTAGTGAAGCTTTCCATAAAGTGTCATTGAATTCAAGTCAGTAGTTGCTAAGAAATAGTCTGGACAAAAATTGTCCTATTTCATATTATATAGAAATTAAAAGGAAAATAACTGTTAAAAATCATCAAACTGGAACATGGTGATAATATGCACATCTCCTCTCGTAAGTGAAGCTTCCCATGCAAATTTATTGAAATCAAGTCATTAGCTGCTAATGTTCCTATATCATATCCCCAGTCGCGGCACTACGGTCATGGTGGAGTGCCCTTGGGCAAGGCACATTTTCTAGCCTAGTACTGGTTTGTTTACCCAGGGATCATGAATAATTCAATTTAATTGCGCGCTTAATGACCTTAGCTGTTGATGCGCCATAAAACAATATACATTCATTCCTATATCATATCATATAGAAATTAAAAGGGCAATAACTCAGTGAAAAGTCATTAAACCATAGTATGGTGATAATATGCACATCTCCTCTTGTAAGTTGTAAGTGAAGCTTCCCTTTCAGTTTCATTGAATTCAAGTCAGCAATTGCTGAGAAATAGTCCGGACAAAAGCAGGACAGACAAACAGACAGACAGACAGACGAAGCGGTAACTATATTCATAAAATTTCAGGAAGCATAATAAACTAATAGGACCTCTGGATTTAGAGGTCAGCACTCTACCTCGAAGCCACTATCTTCCACAAACGGACATTCACCTTTCATTTCAAATATCAGAATTGTAACTGTTAACCATTTCCCTCATATAGACGCTTTCTGATGCCTCTGCAGCAGACAACTTTTTGAAAACATAGTGACAAAAAAAGAAATTGCTCAAAAAGAGCAATTTCTCCTTTTGACACAATGTTTTCCACTTTTAGTCATAGGTTATCCATTCAATTATAGAGATTTTCCATTTTTTGACAAAATATGTTCAAAGTCGTCTGCTGCAGAATTCTTGTATGAGGGAAAGGGTTAATTTACATTCATTTTAATCCTTTGCCTGATACAAAAGTCATTCAACCCTTTATATAGGCAGCAGACAACTTTGAACGGATCTTGGCAAAATTATTGCAAATTTCTTTAAATGGAAGTATTAGTATTGAATAAAATGAAAACATTGATGCAAATGGGGAAAATTGCTCATTACGAGCTGTTACTCCTTTTGCCACAATGTTTTCAAAAGTCATCTGCTGCTGAGGTGTGAGAAAGTACATGTATGCTGGAAAAATTAAAAACTGAAAACCAAAAAAGTTTACAATATATTTATCTAGAAAACATCAGACTTTGTTTCATCAAAACAAAATGCCTTTTCACGTTTAACAGTAAAGTTAATAGCTTTATAAACACAGCCCTGTTGATGATTGTTTTACTCATAATGAGCAATTTCTCCTTCAATTATTTTACATAAGTATACCTTTATTTTAGAGATTTTCCAGATCTTGAGTAGAAGTTTTCAAAGTCATCTGCTTCATATTTGATGTTTATAAAGGAACGGGTTGATTAACATGATGATCATAATGATGATTCGTTCACAATTCAATTCATATCAGTTCATCATCACAGGTTCGCAACAGATACGCTGGACTGCCCTTAGGTAAATTATCTGGCCTCGGACTGGTTTTATATAGTCATCCAGGGAATGATTGTGTTTTTGTGAAACAATTATGTAACAGACATACTGCTTAAAATGGCTAAACCCCTCCCCCCAAAATCTAACCCTTTCCGACATACATCAAGAAACATACTCTCGCAAAAATATAGAAAATTTAATTGAAAGTATAGTTAGAGAGTTTAAAACATTGTGGCAAAAGGAGAAATTGCTCTTTATGAGCAATTCTTCCATTTGTCACAATGTTTTCAAAAGTCATCTGATGCAGAGTCATCAGAAAGCATCTCTAAAGGGGAAAGGGTTAATTGAGAAAAACTCCTTATCATAGACAGGTTGAACCTTTCCAGAACAATGTAATCTAATATAGGTCTAAAGGTTTCTCAAACACTGGTCACGTTTTCGGTTTTATTAGCAGAGTCTGTCACACTGTCTACATTAAAGATAAAGCATTTAATTTCCTCCCAGCACATTAAACTGTCACATGACTGGTAGGTCAGTGAATATGATATATTCATATGTAAACCTTTCAAACAAAAAAACTGTTGAAAGTGCAAGAGGTAAATAAAAGAATCCATCAGCCAATATCACAATGAAATTAGCCTTAACTTTTCATACAAAAATACTGTTAAACGAGCAATTAAGGGGTAAATAAAAGAATACATCAGCCAACAGTGTGTGTATACCACGTGACTTTGACATCACAAAATTAATGCTACAGCGGACAACACTATTTTACTTCGGTTTAGAAGTAAAAACAAAGGTAACTTTTTTATTTCTTCATCATTTTTAATAAAACATGGCGAAGTCTTTGCCGCTTACAGAGCCCTATCTCCGGTCGTTACCTGAGTTTGATTAGTTGTTTCCAACACTTCGACGAAACTTTTTTTAACATTTATTGAGATCGCAGACAGCCGGAGCATTATCAAAACTGGATTTTGAGAATAGATTCGTTGAAGTGTTTGAAAAAACTAGACCACCAATCAAGCTCCTGTAAAAAACCAGAGATAGGACATTTCAAGCGGCGTAGACTGCACCATGTTTCATTAAAAAGGGTGAAGAAATAAAAAAAGTTGCCATTGTTTTTACTTCATATCAAGAGAAATTATTGCTGTCTGACGATGCAAATATGACGTCAAAAGGTCACATGGTATACACACACTGAGCCAATGTCACAATGAAACCAGCCTTAACTTTTCATACAAAAATACTGTTAAATGTGCAAGAGGTAAATAAAAGAATACATCAGCCAATATCACAATGAAATTAGCTTTGATAATAATTAAAACTAGAATGGAGTGCTCCCCGGAGCTCGTGTGTCACCTGCCGGGGCCTTGTCAGAAAGTTTTAATTTTTGACAGAAAAGGGGCAATAACTGATATAAAAATATTTGGATTATCCCCCTTTTGAGAACCCATCACACAGATTGATATAAACATTTGTCAGAAGTTTCAATCCAATCCTTTGTGTAGAAAAAAAGTTATTTGAAAACGTGACGAATAAGTGCGATGGACAGACAGACAGACGGACGGACTCATGGGAGAGTACTTGTGTGGTTATTTCGTTTGATGTTTTTTTGTGGGGTGCTTTGTGGGGTGCACCCCACAAGTATGCAATTAATTCCGTAATTCCTTTTACGGAATGAATAACATTAATATGCAAATGAGATACCCGTTATAAAAAATTAAAAATAATTATTTATCTAAGTGTCTTTATAAGGGTGGTGAGTGGGCTTTACCCCACAAGTACTCTCTCATGCGGACGGACAGACGGACTGACGGACAGGCAGACAGAGTGTCTTTATAAGGGTGGTGGGTGGGCTTTAGGACGCCGGAAAAAAAAAAGTAATCCCTAAGTGCCTACCATGCTACGCAGGTGACACAAAAAGCTGGTTACTTTAGGCATCAATACTCATCCATGTGTCGTGGGTTTAAGTACATATAATTATGTACATTTTTCCAATTGCAAATGGCTTTGATGCAGACGACTTTTGAACAAAATTCTCCTTTTACCACTTCATTTTCAACATTTCAGTATTCTGTCATTCATATAGGTTTTTCATATTCATGCATTGAGATTTTCAAAGTCGTTTGTTTCAGACTTGTTGTATGTGAGACAGGGTTAAAGTAAGTGTGATATGTCTGACCAAGAAGGCATGGAATTGATGGGATTCAAGCTGAACAAATCAAGGGCTTGGCGTGAAACGGTGGTAACTAAAATTGATATTTTGTTACCAAGGTTAATCACCATAACGTCTTTAAAAGGGGGGTGATATGTCTGACAGTGAAGGCATGAAATTGATGGAACTCAACCTGAACAAATGTCATTGTCACAGACAGCCCTCCAACATGCAAATTTCTGCTTTCAGTTGCCTCCACTCTCACCCAAGCTAATCTAATATGGAAATAGTGCAAATACACAGAGGCATTCCAAAATATCTCCATTAATCAAAGTCAAACAGTTTGAAACCATCTTTTACAGGAAACGGCTTTTTAATGATTTCCTACATGCAAATGCTTTCTGGCGCCTCTGCAGCCAACAACTTTTGAAAACATTGTGGCAAAAGGAGAAATTGCTCATCATGAGCAATTTCTCCTTTTGTTACAATGCTTTCAACTCTATTCAATGATCAAACTTTCCTTTACAGAAGTTTAGCATTTTCCAACAATATTTTTTATAAAACCCTTATTTGTATTTGCAGCTTCCAGTCATTATTATTATTCCTGCATTCTGACTTTTAAGAGTAAAGAGTTGCGAAACGATCTGTGGCTTAAATAGCTTGTAGGCCTACTTGCGAAATGTCATTAATGCTTATAGTGTGAGGGTAAACAACGCCAACCAACAACAACAAATTTCTGCAACCAAGATGAGCATTGCGCAAGAATTAGGGACTGCTGCATCTGATTGACTCCCAATTGCATTGCACTATTATCTATTGGTAGTGTTGTATGCTCCTTATAACTCAAGTCAAAATATTACTATTTTGATTTCAAATTATCCTTCTGTAGACAATACCCAATCTCTTGCCACAACGTTTTATGATATTAATATTTATATGCGCAACAAATTGATAAAACTGAGAGTAACACTTTGACCATGCTGAGTGAGGTTTCAAATTTCATGAATTAACTGTCAGTGTTTAAACCCTTTCCATGATATAATTTGACACCAATAAAGCAGATGAATTTGCGGAAAACATAAAAGTACCCTTGTCCATGAGAATATCAAGGTTGTGCTAACGCTTTCATTACTGCTAATTGACAAAATATTAAATATTGATATGTGCTACAAAGTGTCTATATATGTGCTACAATGGGACTCTATGAAAAACAACTGGAAGGCAGATGCGACCGATGTGAATAAACTCAATGCCCACAGGCAACATGTCAAGACCGCTCCAAAGGTTTTGTCACTGACATAGTGCTCTTCCATGCAATAACAAGTAAATCAAGGGCCTTCTGCGATACCAATGTGGTTGTTAAATATCAAAAGTACAAAAACCCAACATATATTTTTTATTTTTAAGTTTAACATACATCATTTTTAGTATGTTTTGTGTATGAAAGGTTCAGGCATAATCAACATAGCAATAATTTTACACACCGACACATGTACTTATCCTCACTAAATAATAAATCATTAAACTGAATATCTTTTATAATGGAATATTTTGCATTTTGGTCCTTCAATCCCACTTTTGGAATGAGGACATTAAAATATGTAGATAAGTGTTGTCAGTAGTGGAAAAAATCATAGGAAACCATAAAAAAGTGAAACCATAGTAAAGTAAATCTTTGTTTAGATCTTATTGAAAAGTTTACCAAACAAATAATTGAAGCCGATATAGCATCCAACTTTAGAACAGTAATGACACAAATTGTCTGTTGCATATGCGTCAAAACGTGTCTACAAGTGGGAAAGGGTTAAAAGAGAATTGGAAAAGGTTAAAAGAGAACGGCCTCCTGTTTTGCAAAATTTGTTTCCACTTCTGCCATCATCCCCTCATCAAGATGGACATGTGTGCATAGTAACTTGGGAATCCTATGATGCAAAGTTTCTCATTTTGACCTCAAAATGTGACTTTGAACTTTAAGGGACAGGCCTTGGGTCAATGTGCGCGACACTTCACCTCATCATGGTGAACATGTGTGTCCAGTAACTTGGGAATCCTATGATGCATAGTCGAGATGTGTGCCTATCAAACAGTACTCATTTTGATCTTTGACCTCAAAGTGTGAACTAGACATTTGAGGTACAGGCCTAGGTCTTGTGCATGACACGCTGCCTCATCATGGTGGACATGTGTGCCAAGTTTCTTAATCCTATGATACATGATTAAGATGTGGCCCAGACAAGGCACAGTCCTATCAAACAGTACTCATTTTGACATTTGACCTCAAAGTGTTACCTTGATATTTGAGGTACAGGCCTGGGTCTTGTGTGCGATACGCTGCCTCATCATTGTGAACATTTGTGCCAATTTCTTCAAAATCCTATGATGCAAGGTTAAGATGCGGGCTGGACATAGTTCAGACAGACAGATGCATGCACACACACATGTACAAACACTGAACCGCCATTGTGACATCTATTTCAAGCTCACCACAAGCAGGCTTGACAAAAACTGTTCTTTAGGAGCAATTGCTCCTTTTGCCACAATGCTTCAAGTCTACTTCAATAATTATACTTTTATTTATGGTGTTGGCCATTGTTTTGCCTAGGTATTAATCACAGTTATCTGCAGTGAAAGACTGACAATGCAGCTTGGTCATTATTGACATTAATTAAGCGGATGCATCCCCTCAGATTTCAATTTAAAAATATGGCTTAAAATATGGCCAATGACCTGGATATTAATGTTATGTACCAGAAAACTAATGTTATTTGTCCTTGCCTTTATTAAATTGTTATTAATGTTGTGAACCAGAGAAGTAAGTGTAATTTGTCCTTGTCTCCGCCTTTGTCCTTTGCCAAATGACCCCACCTTTGCCTGTTGACATTTACAATCAATAGGCTTCTAGATCTTACCATATACTAAATTTATGGCAAGTTTGGTTATGATCTGCTAAGAGATGATCAGTGTAGAGTGGTCACAAGGTTGTTATATGGGAAAATAGTTAAAGTCCAATTTTGACCTTGACCTTGACCGTATTACCTAGAAAATAAATAGGCTTTTAGACCTTGCCATATACTAACTGTATACCAAGTTTGGTTAAGATCAGTCGAAGGATGTTCAGTGTAGAGTGGTCACAAGGTTGTTATATGGGAAAATAGTCAAAGTCCAATTTTGACCTTGAGCTTGACCATATGACCTTGAAAATAAAAGGCTTCTAGACCTTGCCATATACTAACTGTATACCAAGTTTGGTTAAGATCGGTCAATGGGTGTTCAGTGTAGAGTGGTCACAAGGTTGTTACGGACGGACGCACAAACAAACAAACGGACAGCCCCGTTACTATATCCCCTCTCAAACTCTGTTTGACGAGGGGATAATAACAGCATCCCAACAGTTCTTTTTTTTCTTTTCTCCAGAGGCCTTGGGGAATTTTCGGATTATAACATTGTAACAGTTACTAATGCCAATATGTCAAGAAGAACTTATCTTGACAGTTAAGTAGCTGATGACCTCAGAAATATCTAGTAATAATAGAAAATATTATTTTAAGAAAGATATTGCTCAGGATGAGAAACTGATTTCTTTCCAAATGTTCAAATATTCTCTGATGCAGAGAAATACAAATCTGCTTCTTGTTTAATTAACTCTAACGACCTTTATAAGTGTGACAGACAAACACATGTGTCTCCTGTCAATATGTCAGTAAATGAATTACTTATATATTGACAGGAGATATATGTGTTTGTCTGTCACACTTTCATTTACTGACAAAAAGCTGTCTCTCATTAATAATCAGTAAATGAAAGTATGACAGACAAACACATGTGTCTCCTGTCTAAATGTCAGGACATGAAAGTGTGACAAACACATGTGTCTCCTGTCAAAAATGTCAGTACATGAAAGTGTGACACACAAACATATGTCATCTGTCAATATGTGAGAAAATAAAAGTGTGACAGACAAACAGAATTGTCACTTGCCAATATATCAGTAACAGACACGTATTTGTGTTTTCTGTCAATATGTCAGTAAAGGAAACAAGAGGGCCATGATGGCCCTGGATCACTCACCTTAATTATACAATGTACTGTTATGCAAAACACATCAAGACAATTATTCTGAATGCAACCTCATGTGTTAACAAGATTTTCCTTCATTTGGCCTAGTGATCTATAAATTATTTTTCCTGATATGACCCATATTCCAACATGGACTAGATATCATCAAAACAACATTCTGACAAATTTTCAACTTGCTCAAAGTAAAAATGCGGCCTCCGGAGTTTGAACAATATTTTCCTTTATTGACCTTGTTTCTGACCCCCATATGACCCATATTCGAACTTGAACTAGATATCATTTAGACAAACATTCTGACCAAATTTCAAGATGCTTAAGCAAAAAATGCGGCATCCAAAGTGTTAACAAGATTTTCCTTCAGTTTGGCCTAGTGACCTAGTTTTTGACCCAGCATGACCCATATTCGAACTTGGCCTAGATATCATTCAGCTAACATTCTGACCAAATTTCAAGCTGCTGTAGCAAAACATGCGGCTTCTACAGAATTAACAAGATTTTCCCTCAATTTGGCCTAGTGACCTAGTTTCTGACCCAATATGACCCATATTTAAACTTGACCTACATATCATCAAGACAAACATTCTGATAAGGTTTCAACATGCTCAAGTTGAAAATATGGCCTCTAGTGTTAACAAGATTACCCTTCAATTTGGCCTAGTGACCTAGTTTTTGACCCGGCATGACCCATATTCGAACTTGGCCTAGATATCATTCAGCTCAACATTCTGACTAAATTTCAAAAATGCAGCTTCTACAGTGTTAACAAGATTTCCCTTCAATTTGGCCTAGTGACCTAGTTTTTGACCCGGCATGACCCATTTTCAAACTTGACCTAGATATTTTAAAGACAAACATTCTGACAAAATTTCAAACTGCTGAAGCAAAAATTGCGGCCTCTGGAGTGTTAACAAGATTTTCCTTCAATTTGACTTAGTGACCTACTTTTTGACCCGACATGACCCATGTTCGAACTTGACCTACATATCATCAAGACAAACATGCCCGATGCCCTGAATCTGTCACTGATCACCCATAGTTCTATCACTGGCAGGGTAAATTGACCTTTAACTTTGACAAGTTATCCAATAATTTACCTAAATAGTAACTTCGAAGATTGTGAGCAATTTCTCATTTAGCATCCAAGTCTTGTCTACTGCAGAGGCGTCAAAAAGCGTTGGTATGTGGGAAGCATTTAAAGTAGCTATATATATATATTTTCTGGTAATTGGTTCAGGTCATTGACACAACAACATTAAATGGGTTACCATGCCCATAGACATAATTCAATTATCTACAGTATGTAATTAAACAATGGGTTCCTGGTATAATGCAAGCATTCTACTTAGACTGGAAACAGTGTACATGTGCTCAATACAATTCTACAGAGAAAAGTATATGAGCCCAGCTCCAGGAACTTCAGTCTTAGATGATTTATAACAAGTGTATATCAAATCTGTCTGACCATCTTAACCCTTTCCCTCATAAAGAGGAATTCACTATATCACATGTAGGTAGAGTGTGGGCACTGCAGGTGTTTCACTGTATTAAAATCTGCCATGGTCGAGTGGTTAGCGTTGGGGATTTGGAACTGGTTGTACCAGGTTCAATCCCAAGTTGAGGCGCAACAGTCATGGTTGAATGCCGTTGGGTAAGGAACATTTCCTAGGCTAGTTGTGTTTACCCAAAAATCACGAATAAGTGAACTGCCGCCATGATATAACTGAAACAAGTTAATGTCGTATTGCAAGCAATACAAAAGTCCCCTACCGGACGAGGACAGCACATTGTGTATTGTATGTGCATTTGTTGAAAAACAAAGAAATGCACTGCATAAATTTTGGATACAGTCCTATCAAACATTTCTCATTTCGACCTTTGACCTGTAAGTGTGACCTGGACCTTCCAGTTACAGACCTGCGTCTTGTGCGCCACATGTCACCTCATCATGGTGAACATGTGTGCCAAATAACTTGGGAATCCTATGATGCATGTTTGAGATGTGGGCCGCACAAGGTAGTCCTATCAAACAGTTCTCATTTTGACCCTTGACCTCTAAGCGTGACCTTGACATTTGAGATACAGGCCTGGGTATTGTGTGCGACACGCCACCTTATGATGGAGAACATGTGTGCCTACACTGCACGAAAATTGGGATTTAATTTAGAGGTAAATTTCCTTAAATTCCCAAATTTATCAAGTGAATTTCGGATTTTAAGAAAATTTACTCTTAATTAAATCCCAATTAAATCCCAATTTTCGTGCAGTGCTAGTAACTTAGGAATCCTATGATGCATGGTTGAGATGCGGGTCGGACAAGGTACAGTCCTATCAAACAGTACTCATTTTGACCTCTAAGTGTGACCTAGACATTTGAAGTACAGGCCCGGGTCTTGAGAGCGACAAACTGCTTCATCATAGTGAGCGTTTGTGCCAAGTTTCATGGAAATCCTATGATGCATGGTTGAGATGCGGGTCGGACAAGGTACAGTCCTATCAAACAGTACTCATTTTGACCTTTGACCTCTAAGTTTGACCATGACCTTTGAGGTGAACATGTGTGCTAAGTAACTTGGGAATCCTATGATGCATGGTTGAGATGTGACCCGGACAAGGTAGTCCTATCAAACAGTATCCATTTTGACCTTTGACCTCCAAGTGTGACCTTTACATTTTAGGTACAGGCCTGGGTCATATGCGTGACACGCCGCCTCATCATGGTGAACATGTTTGCCAAGTTTCTATGAAATCCTATGATGCATGGTTGAGATGCGGGCCGGACAAGGTAATCCTATCAAACAGTACTCATTTTGACCTTTGACCTCTAAGTGTGACCTTGACATTTGAGGTACAGGCCTGGGTCTTCTGCGCGACACGCCGCCTCATCATGGTGAACATTTGTGCCAAGTTTCTTTAAATGCATGGTTTTTATGCGGGCCGGACAAGGTTAGGTGGGACTGACAGACAGACGGAATGGACCAAAGCTATAGTCCCCAAACCAATATTCGATCGGTAGGGAACTAATATATGTTAAAAAGGGTGTAAAACCAAAAAAATTAAAAAAATACGCTGTATTAAAGATTCACACAGGCATTTCTGAGCAATTACTGTTAAACCTTTCCCACATACAAACAAATCAGCTACAGACAACTTTGAAAAATATCTTAGCAAAAATATGAAAAATAAATTTGATTGATTAATTTAGTTGAACAAATTGTGGCAAAGAGAGGAATTGTTCATTATGAACAGTTACACCTTTTGCGACATTGTTTTCAAAAGTTGTCTGCTGCAGTTGTGTGTGGCAAAAGAGGATTAACTTATACAGCAAGTCCAACCAGGCTCCACTTATATATAAATATATAGACCTCAGGAATTATAACGCCACTGTAGTGATGTAATACCAAAATGCAGCTACCGAAATAATGTGGAATCTTGGTTAGAGTCTTCTCTAAATAATGTTATTGCAGCATATTTCTGATAGATCTTGCCCTACAGCAGACAACTTTGAAAATAATTCGGCAAAAACATGAAAAATTCCCATAAATGAAAGTTTATTATTTTAAAAGCGTTGAAAACAATCTGGCAAAAAAAGAAAAAGCAATTTTTCGTTTTGTTACAATTTTTTTAAAAGTTGTTTGCTGCAGAGGCATCAGAAAACGACTGTATGAAGGGAAGGGTTAAACATTGAGGCAAAAAGAGAAAATGCATTATTAGAAAGATTTCTTCATATGCAACAATATTTTCAAATCCTGCAAAGGTGTCATAGGTCGTCTATATCAGGGAAAAGGTTAATTGCCCAACATAGCAGAACACAAGTATGTTACCAAACTTTTGGAAATGTTCAAGAATGAGTTGTAAATCTAGTTAACCCTTTCTCTCATACAACAATTCTGCAGCAGCCGACTTTGAACATATTTTGTCAAAAAATAGAAAATCTCTATAATTGAATGGATAACCTATGACCAAAAGTGGAAAAACATTGTGTCAATGTTTGTTTTGAGCAATTTCTTCTTTGGTCACTATGTTTTCAAAAAGCCGTCTGCTGCAGAGGCATCAGAAAGCATCTATATGAGGGAGGGGGTTAGCAAAAGAATTCCATTGATAGAACTAGACCTTTCTTACCTGTAATGCAACATCATACCTTAGCAATTTTCAGGGTAATTGGGGCCTTGTTGCAACCCTGTTTTTGACAGCAAATAAATAAGCAAAAGATGAAAGAAAGGGGCTAACAATTTCTTGTTTTTTGACAGAAGATACATTTAATTTATCATCTTCTGCCTGTAGATGGTCAATAAAGGCCAATCGGATGAGACCTGCACAAACTCACCGCTGTCTTCACTGTGCGTAGATTTACCTAATTATCTGAAGCACCTATCAGACACGCCTCCTTTTTACTTGAACTGACACTCATACAGGAACAATCCCTCAGTACTCTGTAAATCTGCTTTTAGATTTAAAAATTATTCAAATATGCGCTTATTCAAGGACAATATTGAAATACAATACAATTTGTTTTCTGGACCACTCCTATGTGATTTTAAGTGCCAATACATCTATTGTCATTTATTTTGCATATTATTCTGCCTTCCTTTCTCGAGAGCAAACCTTTTCCCTGATCAGAAATATTTAGGAATATATGCATTGAAAACATTCTAGATCAAAGGTTTATGGAAAAAAAAGTGAAATATGATTTCATAAAAGTTGCTGAAATAGAGGAAAATGCTACTCCTTTTCCCACAATTCCAACTGTCTTATGTTGCAGGTGTAGGAATTACGGTCTGGGAAAAGTTACACCTTTGAAAAGTAATGTGTAACAAGAGTTCCAATATATGCCATTTAACCCTTTCCCTCATGCAGATGCATTTTGAAAACATTGCGACAAGAGAAGAAATTATTCATGATGCCAAAATGTTTTATAAATTTTGCTGTTGATTTGTTGTATGTTGGAAAGGGTTAAGTGGACCATGACTGATTTAGCAAAATGTTACTTAATAGGTGGCAATAACTTTTGAATGTCTAAGGCAATCAGATTGGCAAATCAAACTCAGTCGAGATATTGTCCCTATAAAGATTTGTGACCAAGTTTGGTGGAAGATTGACCTAAGGATTGCCGAAGTATAAGAGCTAACTAACAAAGCTTATTGAGCAATATTTCACTAAATAAACAGTAACTAGCAGATGCTTTTCTAAAGAAGCGCATGTCTTCCATTTGTACAATGAAAGGCTCCTCTGCTGAAATGTGAAGTTTGAAGACTCTCGGTCAAAGAATTCTTGAGATATTCAGAGGTAAGCAATTTCAATTTGATTCCCCATGAGACCTTGAAATTTAAACATTATATACTCACTGAATCTAACCATCATGTCAAGTTTAAAGATTCTTGGTCAAAGAGTTCTTGAGGTATAATTGAGCAGAAATGGATTTCAACCTTTAACCCTTTCCCCCATACAACAATTCTGCAGCAGAAAACTTTGAACATATGTTGTCAAAAAGTAGAAAATCTCTATAGTTGAATGGATAAACTATGACTTAAAGGGGAAAACATTGTGGCAAAAGGAGAAATCTTCTTTTGTCACTATGTTTTCAAAAAGCCGTCTGCTGCAGAGACAATGCTTGTATCTGATCGTATAATATACCCATTACGTATTTCTTTATATATATAACGTGTGTAGTATAACATGACCAGAAACTAGGAAAATGACATCATACCTATAGCACTCACAGTGTGGGTGATACTGATAGAACTCAGTATCTCATTGTTTAGCATTAAATAAATAGTTATTATTGCCATAATCTTTGTGACCAAGTTTGGTGATGCAAATTGGCTAGAAAATCAGATGTAAGATTTTAAAATATATTTGAAATAGTTAGATCATTTTGAGTTATTTCTACTTTTCTCAAAATGTCATTGAAGTTGTGTGTACAAGGGAGAGGGTTGACCTACTCTCAATCAGCAGTTACCAGTAAAGGACACTAAATTATGTAATAAGACTTTCTATACAAGCTGGGGGAAGACCACAACTAACAAGGAATTATACAAAAATAACAAGAGCTGTCCATAAGACAGCATGCTTGACTAATTGCCATTTTATTCTATAGTAAACAGTGGTTAATGAGATATGTGCATGATAGTACTTGCATGTCAAACTTTAACTAAATTGTCAAAGTCAAACAAGGGCCATGATGTGTACTAAATTCATACAAGAGTTATCTAACTTGACTGCCTGACACCCCTGAAAACATGAATGAAATTTCAAGTCAATAGCATCAGTGGCTACTTAGAAAGATCCATGATAGTATCTTGCATGTAAAATGTTAACACAAATTTCTAAGTCCTGCAAGGGGCATCATTGTGTCAAAATTAGATGTAGAGTTTTGGGACTTGTCCTGCAAGGTCATTTGAATGAATGAATGAATGTATATTGTTTTATGGCGCATCGACAGCTAAGGTCATTTAGCGCGCAATTAAATTTAATTATTCATATTCCCTGGGTAAACAAACCAGTACTAGGCTAGAAAATGTGCCTTGCCCAAGGGCACTCCACTATGACGCAAGGTCATTTGATGATGTCTAATAAGTGCATGAAGTTTCAAAGCAATAGCATCTGTACATTCAACACTTTAACCAAAATTTGTAACTCCTAAAAGGGGCATACTTGTGTCAAAATCTGATGTAGAGTTGTGGGACTTGTCCTGCAAAGTCATTTGATGATGTCCAATAAGTGTGTGGAGTTTCAAAGCATTATAGCATACGTGGTTTGTGAGAAACAGCCTTGCATGCAAAACTTAAGGGGCATACTTGTGTCAAAATCGAATGTAGAGTTTTGGGACTTGTCCTGCAAGGTAATTTGATGATGTCCAATAAGTGTGTGAAGTTTCAAAGCAATAGCATCTCTGCATGCAACACTTAAACCAAAGATTCCAAGTCCAAAAAAGGTCATAATTGTGTCAAAATCTAATGTAGTGTTACGGGACTTGTCTTGCAAGGTCATTTGGTGATGTCCAATAAGTGTGTGGAGTTTCAAAGCAATAGCATCTGTGGTTTGTGAAAAAAAGCCTTGCATGCAAAACATTAGGGGTATACTTTTGTCAAAATCGGACGAAGATTTTTAGGACTTGTCCTGCAAGGTCATTTGATGATGTCCAATAATTGTGTGAAGTTTCAAAGCAATAGCATCTGTGGTTTGTGAGAATACATCTTAGCTCTAGGCCTTTAGGTTCAGACGTGAAGATTTTCCCTATATATACCTCTATGTAAAACAGCTTATTCCCCTCCCCCCTCCCCAACGGGGCAAATTTTTATCCCAGGGGCATAGTTTGAACAATCTTGTTACAGGTCCACTATACAAAGCTACAAACTAAATATCTTAGCTCTATGCTTTTCTGTATCAGACAAGATGATTTTCAAAGGATTATTCCTACCAAGTTAAGAGATGACATTTAAAGAAAAAAGTTGATAACGAATATCAGGCCATCACAATAGCTCAGGTGAGCTAAAAATTATCTTGCAATCAGACAAACACTCTCAGAGAAGATGAATATTAAAGTTTGGTTGTTTTAACCCATTATTTCACACAGGCGACATTTGGCACCTGCCATTGAACATGGCTTTTGAAAACATTGCAATAAAAGGTGAAATTGCTCAAAACTAGCAATTTCACCTTTTATTGCAATATTTTCAACTCTTTATCAATATAAATCTTTCAGTTTTCTAGTTTGATGGAATTGTTCGTCTGATAATTGTGAAGCAGACGACCTTCAAAAAGTCATGTGAAGTAATGGGTTAACTGCTTTCAGATGATGCCTGGCCCCCATGTTTTTCAACTTATCAATATGGCTTGAACAATTTTTAAAGAATGTCACATTAGGAACATTACTGTCAAAATATCTTGGAATGGACTAACAGATTCAGAGCAGAAATCTTTTCATGTTTGTCATTTTAACCATTTTCTTATGCCACCTGGTGGGTATGTTTTTCAACAAATTAATATGGCTTGAACAAATAATTTAGAGGGTCATTAAAGTTACAAAATTATCTTGAAATCAGACAAGTTTTTCATAGATAATGAACTTAGAAGTTTTGTCATTTTGTCACTTTTCTTATGTCACCAGGCTGCTATGCTGTTCAACCAATCAAAAGGAACATTTCAATGTTCTGGCATTTATCAGCCTTTCTGATGCCGCAGAAACAAACGTTCTACATCTTTGGACACTTTTAAAAGAAAACATCCCAAGGATCATTCCTATGGAGTTTGGTGGATGATGTTGTTTGAAGCTAACAGTTAACGAAGGAAGAACAACAGAAATAGTTTTATCAGAAATTATCATCTCAGGTGTTCTTAAAATCTACGGCATGTATTATTGTTTGAGAGAGAAAAAAATACATAATACTTCCTGCAAATGGTGATCATAATATCCTCTTTTTTCTTCAATATTTCAAAAGGTAATCTGTAACAGATTCATTAAAAGCTGGTGCTACAAGTGAAATGTCTAAGGTAACATTATGATGTTTCCGTTCTAATTATGAAATAAAACAATAGCAAAGCTTTGTCCATTATGTATCATAACAGTTACTTCATTGTTTTCTATTGTATGCATTTTCTCTTGATTTAAGACAGATAAATTTTGTGGGCTCAACGCAACAGTGTTGTAACTCCAATTTTTCACAAATACATTTTTTTGCATTTTTGACATGCAATATCTAAGAACTATTTGTGGTGAAAATATTTTGTCAAAATAAAAAACCTAATGTACTTAAAAGTAAAAATGGTCAAAACGTTGTATCTCCATAAGGAACATTTCATTTATGCAACACTGTTGTAACTCAAGTTACAACAGTGTTGCATAAAAACATTCAGTTTCATCCCCGTTGTTGCTATATGCAACACTGTGGCAACTCATCTGTTTCCAGGTACACCCTTTATAATATAACATAAGTTTAAACTTTTATCATAATTTAGGGACAGTTAGTTAGTTTGCACTGAATTATTTTAATCCTTTGCCTCATAGACTTTTTTTTTTAATTTTACATCTGGAGACAAAACAGCTATGTCTTTTAAAGTTGAAAACAAATAATTGGAATAGTGTAGTAAACTGTTTGGTTAAAGGAAAAATTGCACATTATGAGCAATTTTTTCCCTCAACATTTTCAAAAGTCTGTCTTAACCGAACCCTTTCCCACATTCAATAAATCTGCATCGAATGACCTAGGCAAAAATAAGAAAAATCTCTATATTATGTAGAAAGTTAATAATTAAAACATTGTGGTGAAAGGAATGCGTCAAAAGTTCAAAACTCATCTGCAAGTAGGAAAGGGAGGGATAAACACAACATGAGCCATGTTACACAAAAGTGTACTTTTGGGGCTTCTGCGACCAGTGTAAACCAGTTCATACTACATGATCTAGTAAACTAATCTAAGTCTTTACTGTAAAACTTTTGAGGACCTGAGTCATGGAAGTCTGATAATACCGAGACCCTATGGATACTTGATGTTTGTTTTTTAAAACGATATATACCTGATGTATATACACAAAAATATTCAGGTATAATATTGCACAATTACAAATTTGAAGTTTTAATTTTGAGACAGTTTGGAAACTAACAGGAATAAGCTTTTGATGAACAATTTTTCCCTTTTCCACAATGTCTACTATTAAAGTTAGCTATTTTATCAGATTCTCTTGTTATCAAAAATCAAACTGATGTACACAATACCTTATGGGGGACAAAATCTGCTCCTTTATTATTTATTTTAACCTGAAAGAGTTGAAAGATTTTTGGATAGTGAGAAATTAATCAGTTTGATTCTTCCTACCAAGAGATCTAACAGGGCAGACAGAGAACCCTGTCCAAGTATGAGAGACCATATTTCCTAGAAAGACTAGGAACTAAAAATAGGTTCTGGAAGAACAGATTTAGGCAGCTGATTCTTAGCTTTAAGAAACATGAAAGGGAAACAATACAGTCAGACTGGTCAAACCTTAGAAAGCCTTCTTCAACCAAAAAGGCATGAAGTTCACTTTTTCCCCTAGCAAATGCTAGACAAAACTGTCTTAAAAGTCACAGCGTTCAAAGAATACAGGATAGATCCAAACGGATCTGAGACAAACAAGAAAAGAAAGAAATCTACTAAAGCTGTCACAGAGGGAGACTCTGGATTGATCTTGTCCTTGCAGTACACCAATCTGAAAAGACTGACTACTTAGCCTCATAGATGATTCTGTTGGAAGGTCACCTAGACTTGGCAATGAGAGAAACAACTCTTTCAGAAAATCGTTTCTCTCTAATAGAAAGCTGGGTAACATCCAAGTCTTAAGGTGCAGCATAACCGGGTTGGGATGAAAAAAACAACCCTGGTGTTGAAACAAGAGGAAGAGGAATGCAACAAGGAGAATTCATAAGGCAGCCCAGAAAGTTGTTGAACCACAACCTCTGAGGCCAAAATTGAGCAATCAGAATGATTCTGCACTGTTGTAAAACCCCAGAATTTTCTGAAAAACAAGTACAATCAATATCAACAGCGAAAAGGCGCGTATATCCGAACAGAAGAATCCAATTGAGGGACAGTGCATACACTGCCCAAGCTAAGGGGACGTACATTGGAGACACATACAGTGGGAGATGATGATTTACTTTTATGGCAAAGAGATCCACCAAAGGACTCCCAAAGTTTAACAACAGGGAATGAGTGACTGCCTGATTCAGAGTCCATTCTGCAGGTACATGCAAGACAATATCCTGAAGAGATAGACTGTCTGCTAGAACATTTAGTGTGCCAAGGACATGCTTGATGAAAAGTACAATCGACAATGATCACTGAAGGAGTTTCCATGTCTCCAGAAACTGAAGGATGGAATAAGTTTACACTTGCCTACGAATGTAGCAGGAAACAGTGGTATTGTCTGTGGACAATTAAACAGTTTTGTTGGCAACAGAGGCAGATAGTTTAATGAGTGTCAGAAAACAGCCTTCAACTCAAAATTGTTTTTATAGTAACAACTTAATACTGTTGACCAAACAGCATGTGCCGTCAGGCTCAGGTGCACAAGTTAATCATACCCGGTTGAAAGACACTGATGGTCAAAAACAAAATTATTAAGACTGACATCAGAAAGATCCAACTGCTATTTATATGAAACAGTTCATCATGGAAAAGAAATTGAAGTGGATCTTTTAAAGAGACTCAGCTCAGCTCCTGACCCTTGTTTCTAACAGTTAAGTCAATGAAGAGAGGACAGTGCACCAATCAGAAAAATGATGTTTGCTGACTTAATTGACCAGTTTATACAGAATGCAGATACCTCCTTTATATCAAATTGTGTTTGGAAAATATTTCAAAACAAGACTTGTCGAAAGACTACAGATCTATCAGATTAGGCATTTTGTTAATTAACATTGTTTATGAAAATAGTTTCAATTATTAATCATCAAAAACAGAGAGAACAAATTGGCCTAACTATAACTTTGTAAGTTATGAAGCAGCTTTAATGTCTGTCAAAAAGACACATTAATTAAGTTTAATTGCCTATTAATTAAGTTAAATGGTATTTGGCCATTTTCAACAGAATTTTACTCATACCATATAAACAATATTTTTGCATAAGTGCAAAAGAAAGTTTCAGACTGAATTTACCAGATATCTCCAACATTTTGATCTTGACTATTTTATAAATAAATTAATAAATTATGCAAAGTTTCAATCAAACTGCTTTAGAATCATAGTAAAAGAGGCATGCTGCTATTGAGTATCATCAGTAAAAACTTTGACCTTAGCTCTACCCATACTGTCATATCAATAGCCCTTGTTTTCGGGTTGATTAATGTGTTTTTTATGCCATTTTCAACAATTGATATCAAAATCACCAAATTGTTTTCTGGCTATATATCTTACACAAGTACTCCTAACAACATTGTTTTCCGGAAATGGCTACTTTTCCACATTGACTGTAAACCCATTGTTGAGAGAGGATTATGACACTTTCTGCATTAAATTTGGTCAAAATTATTAACGTGGGCCAAGCCAGTGTTTGAACTCGCAACACCTGACTTCAAAATCTACTTCACTACCCACTGAGGTATCTTTTTCCACAATATTTTGTACTCAAACTCATGCTGTTATTTTTCAAGACTGCTTATCCTTTACTGCAGGTACTTTCAATTTGAATGGTTTCAAATAGAAACACCATAATGCATGATTAACCCTTTCCCAGATAGAACAAATCTGTCTTATCTGTCTTAGACAACTTTTAAAAGAATATGAAAACTCTGTAAATGACAGAATTTTTATTGAATAGGATTGAAGACACTGCTCATTATGAGCAATATTTCCTTTTGCCACAATATTTTAGTCTTTGAAGAAGTAAAAATGTCAATTATCACTTTTCATATGGAAAATAATTGATCATGTTTGAAATTCAATTACAGGATGGACATAAAATGTCCTGTTGTTTAATCTAATTTTGCTCTTTCCAAATATCATGAGAAAAGCAGAAATTGCCTTTTTTTTTCAACAATGTTTTCTTAATTTTATTTTAATACCAATGTTTTTCCTTATAATAAACTTGAAGAATATCATGAAAAATAACTGACAAATTAATGTATCATTAAAAAACTGACTGGAAATACTTCGGTTGAAGGAATTTAAGTTTCTTTTTTACAACCCCATTGTTTTCTAAACTGTTTTCTACAGTGTTATAAAAAACACTGTTATAAACTTAATCTTATTCATTAATAAAGAGTAGATAGTGACAGATTCAGTGAGGTTGCAACATTATTGCATAAAAAGTTTCACTACTTTGCACAACATAGTTGAATTGGAAAACTGTTGTAAGTCAACTTGCAACACTGTTGCATAAAGTTTTATTTCCAGTACAGCCACATTTAAACTGGAAAACTGTTGTAAGTCAACTTGCAACACTGTTGCATAAAGTTTTAATTCCAGTACAGCCACATTTAAACTGGAAAACTGTTGTAAGTCAGTTTTTTACAAAGTTTGTCTTTCTGGTACATTTTTTTTAAGAAATGAATATCTTGTTATTAAAATAAGGTTTATAATACAAGTTTAACAACAAAAGTGTGTACATTTATGTTCTAATATAGGAAAGAAAAAGTTTTTTGTCTCTCCTGTAAAATTTGTGAAAATGGAGTTGCAACAGTGTTGCGTTGAGCCCTCGTAATATAACAACGAAAATTGATACTCAAGCAAATTTTATTAATTATTTTATCTGAAGTAAGTTCATTCATTTTCAAAACTAGCTTATGAAAAGCTTTGGTTAAACACACAATAGATTTGAGCAGATTTTAAACCTCAATGTTATGAGAAAGACAGACGGACCACTTTTCTGAGGAATCAGCCTGTTTTTTTGGGTGTTCCAGGGCAGTGCCAATAATATTTGATAAGGACCAGATGGCATGATACCAACAAGGCAAGATGACCTATTAAATGTTTCTATACTCCCCTGGTAGATTTCATGGAGTTTTTATGATGTTTTTTTCTAGGTTTTTTTTATTTGAAAAAGAACCGATATTACAAATTACATATTCATGCCTTAAGATTTTGAATGATAAATAGCATTAACTCTTTTCCACATGCTCAAACATTTCAAATCATCCATAGCAGAATAGTTTTGATAACAGTGTGGCAAAAGGAGCAATTTCTCCTTTAGACACATTTTATTGTTCTGTAATTAATCAATCTATATTCATTTATTGAGATTTCTATAGTTTTGCCTAGACGGCTGCTTCAGATTTGTCAAATGAGAAGAAGACTTATGTTAACCCTTTCCCTCATACGACAGTTCTGCAGCAGACGACTTTGAACTCATTCTATCAAAACATAGAAAATCTCCATAGTTGAATGGATAACCTATGACAAAAAGTGGAAAACATTGTGGCAAAAGAAGAAATTGCACGTTTTGTGCAATTTCTTCTTTTGTCACTATGTTTCCAAAAAGCTGTCTGCTGCAGAGGTGTCAGAAAGCGTCTATATAGGGAAAGGGTTAAGGAAGCATGTGAAATTATTCTTCCATATTTTTAACCCTTTTCAGCCAATCCAACAATCCTTAGCGCCAAGGAGAGAAAGCCATTACTACCGTTTTTAATGGCTGGTTAGTGAAGATTAGATAAGGACTGCATACATTTGAGATATTTCAACTTTTCCAAAAACATTTTTTACATTTTTCCCTCGGATGTTTTCAAAGTACAGTTATATAATCATTGGAACAAGAGAAAGTTGATGCAAGGCATCAATGTCGCCGGAAAAGACTGCATTGATTTATTTATGTATTCTTGACTTTCCTTAGTCTATTCAAACATTAGGAACGTTGTAATGAAAACATTTGCTTATAAATTTTATATACATACCTATACATTAGGGTATCTATAAAAAATTAACGAAATGTGTACACATTTATCTGGCTTAAATTTAATTTTGCTGTTGTTACTTATTTAAATAATAGTATTCATTCATATAATTTCAATGTTTGTCAATCTTATTCGAATCACAAGGTAAATATCCTGGTATTGCTTTAAAGGGAGGTAATTTGAAGAAAACAAAAGTCTTCAAAAGGAGAAATATATCAGCATTACCGTCTACAGTTTAAATTGTTCTATTGTTTGTGGATTTAAAAATGTTCTTTTTTTCTTATTTCTACATGTACAACGAAATATTGCGGCTTCTCTTTGACGCTTTGCGTCAAACATTCGTCTTGTACTTGTCTAAAATAAAATAATATCACTCGCTTTTTCATATCGAAATGCGCATGCGCGAAAATCGATGTTAAAGGTCACGAAACTACACAACAGAATAGGGTCTATATTTAGCTTAGAAACAGTTCCTACTTTAGATATTCATGGATTAACATTATTAAATGAATTCTACACAAATCAAGACATCTCTTTGAACATGAAAACAACATTTAGTAAGTTAAAATTGCTATTAAAAGGAGAATCCGAAATTGACCTCAATGATGACACATAAGAGTCTGCATTAGGGGGTGTTGGTTCACGTCTTGAAGGGACCACTTTTGTCTTCGTAAATAAGACAAAAAACTTAAATGCGAGTGAAATAAAAAAAAACTGCAAACGTTAAAAAATCGGAATATTTATTTCATTTTAGATGTGTCATTTATTAGTGTTCGTAAACAACCACAATTGTAATATGTTCAAATCATCTAGATTTGTTTCTTTCTAATAATAAGCCGCCCTCCCATGTGATTTCCGAAAAGCTATTAAAAATAGAAGTCGCGGGCTTCTGCCCGGCGACTAATAAGGTCTCAATAACTGATGGTTTCATGGCGATGTTGCATGTCTAACATGATTGAATCAGACTTTCTGTTATACGGTATTGAGCTCACGCTGTATGTTATTCCAGTAATCTTCTACTCTGAAAACAGGGTTGTAAATGGAAGAAAAAAAGGAAACTCTTTTTATAAAAATAACCGGAGTTAAAACTTTTTTTCAAATTGTTTTTTACTTTTTATATAAAAATCTTTCATTTTGAGGTGTTCACAACCTTTGTTATATTCATTAACCCTTTCCAACCAGCATAGCATTTTGACACATTTAACCCTTTCCCACATATAGACATTTTCTGACGCCTCTGCAGCAGACTGCTTTTAAAAACACTGACAAAAGAAGAAATTGCTCATAACAAGCAATTACTGCTTTTGTCACAATGAACTTTTTTCAATAATAAAATTTTAATTTATAGAAATTATCCATAGTTTTGCCTAGATGTTTTCAAAGTCGTCTGCTGCAGAATTGTTGTACGTAGGAAAGGGTTGAAAAGGGTGACATGTTTTACACTGTCCTCTTGGGAACTAAACTAATTGTCCCTAATATCAAGTAGCTAGCAATATAAGAAAATAATCAAAATACTGAAAGTTGGGCTCACATGAAAACTCGATTTAAAGAAACAAAGACCAAAGAAGTTCATCCACAGAATCATAAATAATTGTTTTTGCCGCTTGCAACACAATGTTGCCATGCAATGATAAATAACTCTCAAAACCATAGCTTGAACAGTTTAATTAACCAATAATTAATGATTAACCAATATTGTAAATCAAGGACCAAACTGCAAGCAACATGCATTGTAGAGCTATATGACCCTTACAGTTTACAGAAGTAACAGAACTACGTTGACATCAGGCAAAATAATGCACTTCTACTACTGAATTCAATAAATCGTGTGAATATTGTGTTTCCAGAAGATTTTCTATGGTTGCCTAATTTTTTAAAAATCGTCTGCTTAAGATTGATCATATGTAAATGGGTTTTATCCCTTTCCCTCATATAGACGCTTTTTGACGCCTCTGAAGCAGACGTCTTTTGAAAACATTGCAACAAAAGAAGAAATTGCTCAAAACGAGCAATTTTTCCTTTTGCCACAATGTGTTCAACTCTTTTAAATAATTATTAAACTCTCATTTATGGAGATTTTTCAGGTTTTTGTCACTTTGTTTTCAAAGTCGTTTGCTGCAGACTTGTTGTACTATGTAGGAAAGGGTTAAAGATACCAAAAATCAAAGGTACATTTAAAAATAAGATTAAAGAAGGATTGTATGAGGAATTCCACTATTTTTAAACATATTTCTTTTTTACTTAATCAAAATTTATTTATTTATGTAAACTAGATGATTTGTCTCTTTGAAAATGAAGTTTTTCAAGTAAAACATATTTTTATTAGAAAATACTTACCAGTCATTTAATACCTGATATATAATCTCTACACCCTTAATTCATCCAGAAAAAGAACTCGCCTTGCGTATTCCTCACGTATATGTGATATACACGGTTGCCCGTAAGAGCGGGCAAGCACGTGATATCTTGCCACTTTTATTTCAACATTAAGTGTTGGGTGACGACGCGGGGATGGGAGGCGGGACTCTATAAATGACTGGTAAGTATTTTCTAATAAAAATATGTTTTACTTGAAAAACTTCATTTTTATGTCAAAAATACATTACCAGTCATTTAATACCTGATGACTTTGTAGCATCGGACGGGAGGTTCGGCCAATACTTACTGTCGTTCCAGGTAGCAGCACCTTGTAGTGTATTATTTTCTAATTTATTTACAAAGTACTATGAACCCAACAGTATAAGGTAAGAGCAGGGATTGATAATTTCAATCAGTGTTCACTTCATTGATATGTTGGGAGTAATTTAGCGGACAACTCGCTGAGACGCAACCAAAGGGCCCAGGGAGTACAAGTTCTGTCTGACTAGACATAGAACGCAAGTAGAAAGATGAATAACTTGACTGAGTTTTCCGAACTGCTGCGCGAAGAATTCTTCAAGGGAATTATTGTTCGAAAAAGCCCAACTTGCCGAAAGAGCCCTAACTTCATGCGGGCGTATCCGCAGAAAAGGAAGATCTCGACTAGGTAAATCTTTGTACGCTAATTTAATTGTAATGGATATCCAGCGAGAAAAGAAGCTGCTGATATATATTACGACCTATAAGGGGGAGAAATAACCTCCTTCTCCAACCCCTATTCCCCTTAACTCTCTTAAGTTAATATTTAAGAGCTCTGACAGGACAATGTATCTGTCGGAATCCGAAGGACCACAGCTCGCAGAATGACTAGGAACTGAATCGGATCAGGAAGGACCGACGGTAACTGGTTCTTAGCCAGAAACCCTGGTTGACACAGTAGTGTAAAGAGGCCATCATATTCATTGAATCTGACATTCCCGGTTTCTACAGACAGAGCGTTTTAATTGCTCCTTCGAAGAGCTGTAGCGAAAGCTAATAAAAAGACGGTTTTATAAGTAAAGACGTCGATTCAAGAGGTTCGTATGGAGCTCTTGTAAGCGACCAGAGGACGCAAGACAAATCCTATTTTGGAGTTAAACTCCTATAATGGGTTTTTCTAATTCTAACCATCAGGCTGTGAAACCTAATGAAATTAGTTTCTAATGACAGTAAAGAACTCACTTCCCTGCTTGTGTTCGTCAACTAAGACGAATTTATAAGTCTCAGTTACTAATTTAAGAAGCGGTAGTTTCCGACGAACGTTCAGAGAGATTGACCTACCTTAATAACATCAATCGGTAAGAACTGTCTATTTCTAAGGAAGATGTAACGGATATGTCGATAGACAGGCCAGCATGACGTATAACCACGGTCATTTAGCCAGTGATGTGTTTGTATTATCATTTTACACCTTCAGCCAGTGAAACTGAGACCGGAAGTTGTTTATTATTATTCCACTGCGGAATCAATCGGAACTTCTCGGGTAATTCCGTAAGCATTCATCCCCGACGTATTCCGATTGCTGCCGAATGAGTAGTATTGAAAGCTAGCAGAACTGAATTCATATGAAGTTGTCTACTCTATATAATAACATGCCGTAGGCTGTAACGCACTGCCCCGATATCTGTAAACAATTCGGGTGTGGTGTGAAGCATGTATCGGGCTGTTTCCCGTACTTACTGATCCCGAACCAGAAAACGAATCGGATTCTCGAGGGATTTAGATCCGATTTGCCTGTTTTGGGAAATAATTCCGAACGCAGGTAATCGAACTGTAACTCCTCGATGACAACGCAAACGGTACGTGTATTAGGCGTCTGTTAGGTCTAACAATTCGCACAGACCGCCGTTCCGGATCGTGATCTTGGTGAAACGGACGTTCCATTCTACTACACGGCCGTACTAGACGCGAACTGAGTCGAAACGTCTACTACCGGTTTTCACTGTCTGTCTTTCTTAGAAACAGGAAGAAAACAGTTGTATCAAGCCCGAATGAAAGGTTGATACCCACTCTATATCATTCTTTGTTAGAAGATTTAATAGAGAGGAGTGCTTCCCTATAGCTGCGGATTAGGGACAGTGCTTACTTGGTTGTATGCCAACTTAGCTAGTTCCCGTAAAGCTAGGCTCGAACTTAGCCTGTCTATTTGCGTCTTCACAGGTTGGGGTTCCAAGGACGCCCTTGCAGAAGTCGCTGTACGTTTCTGTCCCTGTGTAAACGATGTCGCCGCATACGCCGAAATGCCTTATGGACGCAATGAAAGCAGTAACCTTCCGCCAATGATAATTATTTAGAGTCTAGATCTAAATTGTTTCATCATCATATGGGGCACTGATCCCGATATGTCTCTTATTCGTCAGACAAGACTGGGTCTTGGGTTTCCCCGACGACAAGAGGATTGCCTATAGCCGGTTCTGAACCGGAAGGTCAGTGTTCGATTCCACATTAGAACTTATGAAGGAGTCATGACCGAGGAATTATCCCTTTTCCGAAGTGCTCTGAATTAGAGTCATGACCGAAGAATTGATCCCTTGACATAGATCCCTTTTCCGAAGAAGAATGAGATCGCATGGAATCAACCGTCGGGGCCGAGCTCACGTATGAGATGGTCTTGACCTCCCTGTCTCAGAGTTCACATAGTGAATATCCTCTGTTCCTTGTCATTTACCACAAAACGAAAGTACTTCCTCGACGAGGGAGCGATTGGAATGTGGTAATAGGTGTCTGTGAGGTCTAGAGAGACCGCCCAGTCGCCTTCCCAAATAGTTATTTGGATGGAGTGGGTCGACTCCATTATAACTTCTCGACCGGAATCAATAGATTTAGAGCTGATAAATCTATAACCGGTCTCCACCGATCTTCTTCCTTCGGGACGAGGAAAAGACGGTTGTATCAAACCCCGATAATTGGGGTTGAAAACCCTCTCTATGGCCTTCTTTTACAGAAGACGTGATGAAATCACTTTTGACACGGCCGAATGACGTGACGACATGTCGATAGGCACGCTTGTCAGAGGAGAAGAAATGAAGGGAATTGGATACCCTTCCTGTATCACAGATAAGATCCAATGATCCTCTGTGACACTTTCCCATTCCTCTATGAAAAACAACAGGCGGACCCGACTGTAATCTCCGGCCTTGGGACGATCATAGAAAGGTGCGCATCCCCAGGGTTGAGGCCTAGGGGTTGTGCTTTACTTAGAAGGCTGCCGATTCTTAGCCCCTTGGTAATGGGATGACCATAGAGAGGCTCTCCCCCTTTGTGGGACGGCTTAGCCCTCCCTTTATCAGAATGCGCTAACGTATTCTGTTCCAGGGATTGCCTTTCCAAGGACTGTCTATTAATAGATGTCCCTCCGAATGCCTCGATATCCCAAAAAACGTTGGGTTTTTGATGCTCTCGGTAGGCTTGGAAATCCCGTCTATTTCCGACCGGTTCCATTGAATGGACCGGTGGAAGGTAATTGGGGAAAAGTGTTATCTTAGCGATGTACACAGTTCCCTTGGGGATTGAAAGGATCTCTCTGCACGAGAATTCCCATCTATCTCTTTGAGCACTCTCTACCTTGTTTCTATACGGTATCAGGCCCGAAGGCTTTAGTTTCCCGACAGAACAACGCGCATCCAAAGCTACCTTAACACGCTCCTCTTCGTCTCTAGCTAGACTAGGAGGTGCGTTTGTGTTAAGTGGAGAAGGTACAGCCTTAACCTTTGAACCACTCAACACGGTCGCGGAGTCCGATTGGGAGAACCCCTCGAACTCCGCTTCACTCGAAGATATCAGAGACGCCTTTTTTAGGGGCACTCTTACCCTTCCTGCTTTTGCTAGTCTTACCCTTCCCAGCCCGTTTCCAAATAGAAACAGTCCAAGAAGAGCAGTACTCGCACGGTGAAAGCTGTGTGCCCTTTGAGCAAACCACACAGTTCGGATGCGTGTCCCATGCGTCCACAGCATGACCACACGAGCCACGCCTCCGTTCACCTCTAAGTGACATATTTATGATACAAATATATACGAAAAGAACACAACAATCAAACCAAAAAAAAAATTTAAATTTTTTTTTCTACTTTTTATTTTTCTACCCGAGTGACAACCCGGAACGTATATAATCTATAAACAAAATTTTTGTCTATGTTATAATTACATGTAAGTACAACAAACATCATAAGTATAATCTATAACGGGATTGGTAACTCATCGTTTAACTTTAAGTCTTGAACTCAATTACGTTCCGCACCCGAAGACATTAACTGAAAATAATGGGTGGGGTAACCACCTCGAGCTTTTCAGCTAGCTGTCGCCTACAAAAACAAGCAATTACAACAATAATTTAACTTTAAATGCAGTTGAATATCTGTTAATGCAGTTTCCTAACTGAATGAACAACTAAATAAGGCAATAAGCCTTAAAAAGCCAAGAAAAGAATAATTAGAAAATAATGTGTAAATTCTTAGCTGTCTAGCTGGTGGATCCAGAAATTAAAAGTGGCAAGATATCACGTGCTTGCCCGCTCTTACGGGCAACCGTGTATATCACATATACGTGAGGAATACGCAAGGCGAGTTCTTTTTCTGGATGAATTAAGGGTGTAGAGATTATATATCAGGTATTAAATGACTGGTAATGTATTTTTGACATAAAAACAGATGTCTTGATATATCTGTTCAGTTTGTTATAATTCTTAGTCTACCCAAAGGTTCATGAAATATATAGAGCAAGTCTTAAATTTCTCAAAATGACATTTGACCTCTTTGTGTGACCTTGACTTTGGAGTGACATAATTGAAACATTTTTCAATATGACCTTGGAACTCTCAATGTGATCTTGACCAAAATGGTATGACTTAAACCTTCGCTTTGCACATCCACTTATTTTGGCTGATATTAGTTATTTTAAAATTAGACCGAGTCATAAAATCTAATTAATATTTAAGTCTTAACCCTTTTCCCACCTGTAGACACATTTTGCCACATCTGCAGAAGACGACTTTTGAAAACAATGTGACAAAAGAAGAAGTTGCTCAAAACGAGCAATTTCTCCTTTTGCGACAATGTTTTCAACCTTTTTTCAGTAATTATACCTTCATGTCAGGAGATTTTGAATATCTTTAGTACATGTTTTCAAAGTCGTCTGCTAGAGATTTGTTGTATGTGGGTAAGGGTTAAAGAACTTCTAGTGAAGTAATGGTATTTGAGCAAAACAAATGCAAGTTATAAGAATCAAGACATCCCTTTCCATAGAACACCCGGGTTCGATCCCCAGTCGCGGCACTACGGTCATGGTGGAGTGCCCTTGGGCAAGGCACATTTTCTAGCCTAGTACTGGTTTGTTTACCCAGGGATCATGAATAATTAAATTTAATTGCGCGCTAAATGACCTTAGCTGTCGATGCGCCGTAAAACAATATACATTCATTCATTCATTCCATAGAACACAGCAGCCTCTGGTAAAGGGGAAAAAGAAGAAATTGCTCTGAGAGAGTTCTTTTTCCTTTTGCCATAATGTCTTGATCTAAAATTAATAAAAGCTAAGCTCTCAAGAGATTTTCTATATTTCAATGACGTTTTTAAAAAGTGGTCTGCTGCAGGGTTAACCCTTTACTTCATACAGACGCTTTCTGACGCATCTGCAGCAGACAGCTTTTTGAAAACATAGTGACAAAAGAAGAAATTGCTCAAAACAAGCAATTTCTCCTTTTGCCACAATGTTTTCCACTTTTAGTCATGAGAGATTTTCTATGTTTTGACAAAATATGTTCAAAGTCGTCAAAGCTGCAGAATTGTCATATGAGGGAAGGGGTTAAATGTTGAAATAGTTTAATGTCTAGGATGCATATTTTAATTCATTCATAGGAGACCTTTTAAGATCAATTCTGCAGGTTTTCATTTTCCTTTTGTGTTTCCCATAATAAAAATCTTAGTTTATCTTTTTAGATGAACGCCAATCCCCTTGTTTCACATACATAATGGGTTGGCAAACAGAAGCACCTAACCCTTTCCCTCATACAATAAATCTGCAGCAGACGACTTTGAAAACATATGGTTAAAACATGGGAAATCCCCATAAATGAAGTATAATTACAGAAATAAAATAAAAACATTTTGGCAAAAGGAGAAATTGCTTGTTTTGAGCAATTTCTTTTTTTGCCACTATGTTTTCAAAAGTCATCTACTGCAGAGGCATCAGAAAGGGTCAATATGTGGGAAAGGGTTAACTCTTTTCCAATGGCAGACAAATTTCAGCATTTGCAGCAGATGACTTTCAAAAACATTTTCAGATCTATTCAATGATTAAATTCTCATTTAAACAGGTTTACCATAATTTTAACCAGATGTTGAAAAGTTGTCTGCTGCAGAGTTGTTGTATGGGGGAAAGGGAAAGGGTTAACCCTTACTCATATATGACAGACTTTGGAAACATTTAGAGAAAAATATGGAAAAATATCTTTAAATAATACATGAATTATAATATAAACTTGACATCATTTTGACATAAAAAAAAATTGCTTATGATGAGCAATTTCTCATTTTGCCACAATGTTTTCAAAAGTAGTCTGCTGAAGGGGCATCAGAAAGTGTCTGTATGGGGTTAAAGTAACCACCTTTCCCCCTGATACAGTTCACCCTTTACCTTATACAGATTGGATTGAGGGTTCTGCATTAGATGACTTGAATATTATGGGGGGGGGGGGGGGGGGGGGGGTATTAATAGAAAATCCTAAGAACAAGACTTTTCCTCTTTTCCTTGCTAATGTCCTGCCCTATTACTATAAAATAATTTGAAACATTTTCAGCAAAGCAGACTACTCTAAAAACATAAATATATCAAGCAAACAGTTTAACATAAACATTTGGAATGTTATTCCAGAGTCTATCTCCATTCAAGTCGACCTATTTGATTATGTCACAGCAGTGGGGCAGCCAAGCCCATTAACCTTCATCATATATTTTCAGGAGAACTTCAGACAATATCAGAATTTATCTTGTTATTAAAGTATTTTGTTCCAGTAAACAAACCCCAGTAAGTGTTTCTATCTTGGAATTTGATGTTTTATTGTTGGTTATTTGGCAGATGGTTATTTTGGAAATAAAAACATTTTTCTAGAATTGGACAAGATTAAACACACTCCTATTCAACTAAATTTGATATGGAGACGCCTATCTGACTGTATAGATGACAGATCATGTCTAATAAAACAAAAATACTTAACTAGATAACTTCTGGAACTGGTTTTGTAAAGCCTGTGTCACCAGTAAATAGTCAGGCCATACGGTGCCACCCCAGTAAAGAGCCAGGCCAGGTGGTGCCACCAGTATAGAGCCAGGCCATGTGGTGTCACCAGTATGGAGCCAGGCCAGGTGGTGCCACCAGTAAAGAGCCAGGTCATGTGGTGCCACCAGTATAGAGCCAGGCCAGGTGGTGTCACCAGTAAAGAGCCAGGCCATGTGGTGTGACCAGTATAGAGCCAGGCCATGTGGTGTGACCAGTATAGAGCCAGGCCATGTGGTGTCACTAGTAAAGAGCCAGGCCAGGTGGTGTCACCAGTAAAGAGCCAGGCCAGGTGTGTCACCAGTAAAGAGCCAGGCCATGTGGTGTCACCAGTATAGAGCCAGGCCATGTGGTGTCAACAGTATAGAGCCAGGCCATGTGGTGCCACCAGTAAAGAGCCAGGCCAGGTGGTGTCACCAGTAAAGAACCAGGCCAGGGAGTGTCACTAGTAAAGAGCCAGGCTACGTGGTGCCGCCAGTAAAGAGCCAGGCTATGTGGTGCCGCCAGTAAAGAGCCAGGCCATGTGGTGCCTATATTAAAGAGCCAGGCCATTTGGTGCCACCAGTAAAGAGCCAGGCCATGTGGTGTGACCAGTATAGAGCCAGGCCATGTGGTGTCACTAGTAAAGAGCCAGGCCAGGTGATGTCACCAGTAGAGAGCCAGGCCAGGTGGTGCCACCAGCAAATAGCCAGGCCATGTGGTGCCACCAGTAAATAGCCAGTCCATGTGGTGTCACCATTAAAGAGCCAGGCCAGGTGGTGCCACCAGTAAAGAGCCAGGCCATGTGGTGTAACCAGTATAGAGCCAGGCCATGTGGTGTCACTAGTAAAGAGCCAGGCCAGGTGGTGTCACCAGTATAGACCCATGCCAGGTGGTGTCACCAGTATAGAGCCAGACCAGATGGTGTCACTAGTAAAGAGCCAGGCTAGGTGGTGTCACCAGTAAAGAGCCAGGCCATGTGGTGTCACCAGTATAGAGCCAGGTCATGTGGTGTCACCAGTATAGAGCCAGGCCGGGTGGTGTCACCACTATATAGCCATGCCAGGTGGTGTCACCAGTAAAGAGCCAGGCCATGTGGTGTCACCAGTAAAGAGCCAGGCCATGTGTTGTCACCAGTAAATAGCCAGGCAATGTGGTGCCAACCCAGTAAAGAGCCATTCTAGGTGGTGTCACCAGTATAGAGCCAGGCCATGTGGTGTCACCAGTATAAAGCCAGGCAATGTGGTGCCAACCCAGTAAAGAGCCATGCTAGGTGGTGTCACCAGTATAAAGCCAGGCTATGTGATGCCACCAGTAAAGAGCCAGGCCATGTGGTGTCACTAGTAAAGAGCCAGGCCATGTGGTGTCACCAGTAAATAGCCAGGCCATGTGGTGTCACCAGTAAATAGCCAGGCCATGTGGTGTCACCAGTATAGAGCCAGGCCATGTGGTGTCACCAGTAAATAGCCAGGCCATGTGGTGTCACCAGTATAGAGCCAGGCCAGGTGTATCACCAGTATAGAGCCAGGACATGTGGTGTCACCAGTATATAGCCATGCCATGTGTTGTCACCAGTATATAGCCAGGCCATGTGGTCTCACCAGTATAGAGCCAGGCCATGTGGTCTCACCAGTATAGAGCCAGGCCATGTGGTGCCACCAGTAAAGAGCCAGGCCAGGTGGTGTCACCAGTATAGAGCCAGGCCATGTGGTGCCACCAGTAAAAAGCCAGGCCAGGTGGTGTCACCAGTATAGAGCCAGGCCATGTGGTGTCACTAGTAAAGAGCCAGGCCAGGTGGTGTCACCAGTAAAGAGCCAGACGCTATACTATTAGCTGCCTAACTCTACATTTATAAATTGATATTCATAAAATTGTTTATAGATTCTTTCATCTGAAAAGCTGGATAAGTCCATTTTAAAAACTTGGGCATTGAAATGAATAGGTGGTCTTTTACATGGAATTGCGTTTGACTTGAATACAAGTTGGTAAAAATGGTCACTTAAGTGAATATGGCTGTACAAAATAATTTATCAACACTTTTGTTGGTACATAAATGGAAATTCGGATTTTAGTGAAATAACAAAGTTTCAAAGAATCTGGAGATGGAAATAGTTTTTAAAAAATAATTACAAAATCAGACCGTTACAAGATTTTCAATGTAAAATCAAAATGTGTATATACAGTTGAACATTGTTAAACCGCACGCCGTTAATCCTGAAAATCACGATCGGACATAAAATTCAAGGAACGGATTTGTTGTGTTTAATTATTTTCTGTTACTACGGAAATTCGCATTCCGGAACTGGACAAAAAATATCGGGAACGGAGCGACCATTTACACATAAAATCCGCTTCATTAGTCTGGAGGTCTAAACATGTATATGCATTTTGTTCTCTCAATTAGTCTGGATTATACTAATTGTGTAAATCTTGTCGCAATTGTCTGTTGTCTAGAATGTATGTTTGTTTCTTAAAATATGTGTTAAAAGCTGTGTACAATGTAATAGGGCTGTTCCATAATCGGCTAGTGTGTGTCATTGTTTACTTTGTTAAGCAGTCATAAAATAGCAACCAATCAGGCGTTAATTGTCGAAATGATCTAAACTGATTTTGAGATTAAAATTTCGACATTTTGACCAAGAGACAAGTGCAGATCTGACAAAACATAATAGGCTGTTCCATATTTGTATATTTTGAAGTTCATCTTCCAAATTATAGAACAGAACAGGACAAATTATTACGTATATTTTATCAAGTTGTTGTAATCATCTCGTTGTTAACCTTTGCTTAAGGTAAATAAAACTTGTAGAAATGAAATCATACTGACAGTTTGCATTTTGAATTCACCTCAATTATAATCATAAACATCAGCAAAAGACAACTTTTGAAAATACTGGTGAAAACTAGAAATATCACTGAAGGTGATGAATACCCCCAGCTGGTGCCTGACAATATACATATATATGAGAAATTCAAGGGGCCATAACTCATTTGAAATTAATTCGAGTGCAACACGCCGACAATATGCACAAATAGGCTTGATATCAATCATTCTTGTGAAGTTATATTGAATTCTGACCAAGGGTTGCTGAGAAATAGTGTTCACAAGAAATGTCTACAGACCAACTGTGTATGAGAAATTCAAGGGGCCATAACTCATCTAAAAATAATTCCAGTGCAACACACCGACCATATGCACAACTAGGCTTGGTATCAATCATTCTTGTGAAGTTATATTGAATTCTGACCAAGGGTTGCTGAGAAATAGTGTTCACAAGAAATGTCTATAGACCAACTATGTATGATAAATTCAAGGGGCCATAACTCATTTAAAAATAGTTCCAGTGCAACACGCCGACAATATGCACAACTAGGCTTGGTATCAATTATTCTTGTGAAGTTATATTGAATTCTGACTAAGGGTTGCTGAGAAATAGTGTTCACAAGAAATGTCCAGACCAACGGACCGACCAACCGTCAAGCGTGAATCCTATATAGCCCCCATATACTATGTATCTGGGGGTATAATAAGAAATAGTAAGAGAAATTGTTCCTAAATGTTCCTAAATGAACCTTTGGTCACAATGTTGTCAGAAGTCGTTTGCTGGATATGAGTTCAAAGGTGTCTACATGTGGGAACTGGTTAACTAGAGCTCTGATCTATTATGAACAATTTCTCCTTTTGACACAATATTTAAAATAGTCATCTACTGCAGATGCAATTAAATGCATTTTATCTAATATAGATGCTTTCTGAAGCCTCTGCAGCAGACGGCTCTTTTAAAACATAGTGACAAAAGAAAAAATTGCTCAAAACGAGCAATTTCTCTTTTTGCAACAATGTTTTCCACTTTAAGTTATTCAATTAAAGAGATTTTCCATTTTTTGACAAAATATGTTCAAAGTCGTCTGCTGCAGAATTGTTGTATGAGGGCAACGGTTAAAGGTCCTCAGAGTGTTTAATTTGGTTTAAATTCTCATGAAAAGTAAAGACAAACATTGTTTATAGCCTTGACTTTGTCAATGGAAGTCGTTTCACTTGAAATAAAATTAAATTAAGATCGATACCTTAAATGAAAATCCCTAGATATGATCATTTTTACATTAGCAAAATGTTTTCACAGATAAAGGATCCCAAGACATTATGATATTAACCTTTTCCCACATACAGCAAATCTGCAGCAGACGACTTTGAAAACATGGTGACAAAAACCTGAAAAATCTCCATAAAAGATACCTTAATTGTTAAATAAAGTTGAAAACATTGTGACCAAAGGAGAAATTGCTTATCATGAGAGAATAATGAGCAATTTCACCTTTTGCCACAGTGTTTTCAAAATGCGTCTGCAGGTAGTAAAGGGTTAAAATAACCCTTTCCCACATCAACATCTCTGCAACAGATGACTTTTAAAACATATTAGCAACAAGAGCGCCAAATGTCACAAAATACGCCTGTCCTGTTTTCTTGAGACCAATTAAGTATAGTGATAATTGGTTGTACATTAGGCAAATTTAGAGAGCAGACACTGTTAGTACAGTTTTGGCCATTTCGAGGGACATAAGTGTGTAGTGACTAAGATAACGTGGTAAGTTATCAAACTTGTCCAAGATATTATGCCAATATACATTCTGACCAAATTTGGTGATGATTGGACAAAGGCTTCTAAAGTTATTGAGCTGACAAGACCAATTTTAGGTAATTTCTATAATTAAAGGGCAATAACTCTTGATTGACTAAAGCAATATGGCTAGGTATCGAACTTGTCCGAGATATTATGCCAATACACATTCTGACTAAATTTGGTGATGATTGGAATGAATGTATATTGTTTTATGGCGCATCGACAGCTAAGGTCATTTAGCGCGCAATTAAATTTAATTATTCATGATCCCTGGGTAAACAAACCAGTACTAGGCTAGAAAATGTGCCTTGCCCAAGGGCACTCCACCATGACCGTAGTGCCGTGACTGGGGATCGAACCCGGGACACCCGGTTTCGAAATCCCCGACGCTAACCACTCGACCACAGCAGATTCCTGGTGATGATTGGAGCAAGGCTTCTAAAGTTATTGAGCTGACAATCCCAATCTTAGGTAATTTCTTTTATAAAAGGGTGATAACTCTTGATTGACTAAAGCAATATTGCTAGTTATCGAACTTGTCTGAGATATTATGCCAATATACATTCTGACCAAATTTGGTGATAATTGGACAAAGGCTTCTAAAGTTATTTAGCTGACAAGACCAATTTTAGGTAATTTCTATAATTAAAGGGCGATAACTCTTGATTGATTAAACCAATATGGCTAGGTATCAAACTTGTCCGAGATATTATGCCAATACACATTCTGACAAAATTTGGTGATGATTGGAGCAAGGCTTCTAAAGTTATTGAGCTGACAATCCCAATCTTAGGTAATTTCTTTTATAAAAGGGTGATAACTCTTGATTGACTAAAGCGATATTGCTAGTTATCAAACTTGTCCGAGATATTATGCCAATACACATTCTGACCAAATTTGGTGATGATTGGACAAAGGCTTCTTAAGTTATTGAGCTGACAACATACTGGACGCCGCCCGCCCGTACGCCGCAGGTAAAACTATAATACGATCTGTTTGCGTATAAAAACGTATAAAATCTCCAAAAACAAAAGTTTAATTATTAGATAAAGTTTAAATCATATTGACAAATTCGTCTGCTGCATATGTTTATGAAAATGTATATATGTGGGACAGGGTTAATACAAATCTGCCAAAAGGCAGTTTGTTTGTATGGTGTTTTATGGTGCTTTTAACAATTTAACAGGTATATCCCAGCGTTTCATGGGCAAGTTGCCAGCATTTTTGAAGAAAAAGAAAAGTTTGTGTATAGCAAAAGCATTTCAAAACCAATTGAAAAACAGTGTATACATGTTGAATTCTGTGGTGTAAGACATGTATCATACTATATTATGTCTTGGACATTATGTTGTTCAGACATACATAAAACAATATGAATGACAGTTACAATGTACGATTGGCAAATATTAAGGGATAATTAGTACATGTTCTTGTATTTCACATGATAGCAGCTTGCTCACTGATTATCACAATAGGCCTTCCTCTTTCACACAGAGAACCCCAAATAGAAGATAATGTTTTTAGCACATCTTTAACACAAGATATATGGTGCACTACAATCAAATAAATCCATTTATTTAATATAGTTAACATGACTTTTGATGCACCACAATGATATAAATCCTTTTATTTAATATATTTTACATTACATAACGCATAAGAATGCCGTAAATCATTTTAATATACATAACATATATATACATAGTATTGCGGTACCAGAAAACAGAAAACTTATCTTTTATGCCTTACATATGCATTTTAACCCACTTGCAGCAGAACTCAGTAAATTACCACTGTGAATTGTTCATCTTATTTTGGTGTACGCTTTCTTTCTTAACAGTATACCATATCGTTGATTATTGTGATACAATGTGTCTGGCCTTTTACACATGTAATTCACAAACAATGACATAAAAATAAGATTCACTTGGTCATTACTTAAACATTTCCCCTTATGGATGGGATCTCCATTCTCTTGTTTACTTCCCCACCAAACCAAACCTTCTATGGTCCCTGTCCTTCAATGCCTGCAATATAGCTTGACTCTTATTCCACATTCAGCAAATGTGTAGCCGACAGCTTTGAAAACACCCAGGCAAAAATATCAATGGTATAGACTTGAAAAGATTGTGGCAAAAGGAGAAATTGCAATTTCTTCTTTTGTAACAATAATTTCAAGTGTCGTCTGTTGCAGATGTATCAGAATGGGTCTTAATGAGGGAAAGGTTTAAACAGGCCCCTTCATCTGGACCTGCTTATGGAGACCCTTGCATTTGTGCTTCTCCCACAATACTACAAATTCATGCTTAGGTGACATAGTTTCAGATCTTTCAGTACTTTGATAATATCTGTTTTTCAAGCTAAATGCTATTAAAATCAAAGCGCTGAAAGCTCTGATAGTATAGGGGCATATGTAAGTTGAAAATATATGGCATAGTTAATATGGACAAACATTGTTGAAACAATAAATCATCGACCTTTAAACAAACCAAATCAAATATTTTTGAAACAACACAGACTGCCTGCCAATAACCAATACCTCATTTATCAAAGTTTGACCCTTATCTTGTATAGACAAAATAAATCACGAAGGACAAAATATTGACAAAAAACTGATCAGATTTGCATTCGAAATATTGCATCGGTCTCCTCATCTCAATGTATAAGTGTGATGACTTTGAAATGGATCTGCCAAACAGAGACAAAGTATTGACACATTAATGCAAACCGTAACGGACAGATGGATGAACATACAGTCAGTCGCTCCGGACAAAGTACAAAGCTTGGGGAAGCACTCATTAACGAACAAGAGCATTTCACAGAACGCATGTGTTGCCTGCGAAAGCCATATAATAAGTGAGAACATGAAAAGAAAAAATATACACACTCCAAACACAGCATGCTAAAGTTTTGGTAATGGTGCACTGCATATCTGTTGGTTATAAGTTATCTACAAACCAAGTTTTAAATGGATACAATGGAAATTAAATAAGAAAATGGCTGAACTAAATAAGGAAACATGGAGATTACTAAAAATAAGCAGACCAGAGTTATGTACCTAGTATTTTGATTCTCCTGATCACACGTTATAAGTGTGACCACTTCGAAATGAATCTGCCAAGCAGAAACAACGTTTTGACCAATAAATGCAAACCATGACGGACGGACTAATGCACATTCAGGCAGGCAGCCGGCCGGACGCCGGATAATCCCTCCAAGCGTTACAGACAGAGATTGATTGATTGATTTGGGTTTAACGCCTTTTCAGCAATGTTTTAGTCATATCATGGCAGCCAGTTCACCTATTCATATGTTTCCTGGTTTCTCACACCAGTACTTCACACAACATACTTTCCAAGCAACTGGCTGCTTTTCCACATAGACTGTTAGCTCATTGGTGAAAGACGAATGACGCTTGTCACAGTGACTTTTGTCAAACAACGGAAAGAATGTTGGCCGAGCTGGGGTTTGAACTCACAACCCAAGGATTGACAGCCCGCATCGCTACCGACAGAGCTATCGGGGCTTGGCACAGACAGAGACAACACATAAAGTAATGATTACAGAAGACTGGTTAAATGTGTCAAATCACGTCTGTGTTTAGGAAAGAGTTAACATGTTATGGTATTTGTAATGTATTTGCAGTTTAATTGAATCTCCGAAAAGTGCCATTACAAGGTTAATTGACAAAATCCTATTTAGACCCGAAGGGTTGACCCGAACTCTGCTGATATAATATTATTTCAACATTTACCTGAAATCATGTGCTTTAAAAATTTCAGAGAATATAAGTTGTAGAAATCTGGAAGTAGGCATTTACTTCAAATGCATCTATAGGTAAAACATTTTTGGAAAAGTAAAAATTACTTGTTTCAAGCAATTTGGTCCTTTTGCCATAATTGTTTTCTAGGGTCACCTGCTTTGAATATTTCAGAGAGTATTACATAAAAGTTGTAGAAATTTGGAAGTAGGCATTTGATTTATATACATACATATATATATAATATTGTTGATAAAAGAGAAATTGCTTGTTTTCATCCTTTGGTACAATGTTTTCAAGAATCATGAGACTGCTGCATAAGGTAATCAAAGGTTGTCTGTCTTATGGAAAGGGCTAAATCAGACAGATGGATACAAAACCCAAGAGGGCCATGATGGCCCTAGATCACTTACCTGAATTATGCAATGTGATTTCTAATGCAAAACACATCAAGTCAAACATTCTCATAAAGATTTTAAATGCAACCTCCAGAGTGTTAACAAGATTTTCCATCGTTTGGCCTAGTAACCTATTTTGTTTTACCTGATATGACCCATATTCCACAGTGGACTAGATATCATCAAGACAAACATTCTGACAAAGTTTCAACTTACTCAAATTAAAAATGCGAAATAGTTTTTAACATAATATGAATCCATATTCGAACTTGGCCTAGATATCGTTAAGACAAACATTCTGAAAAACATTGAAGATGCTGAAGCAAAACATGCGGCTTCTATAGTGTACAGACATATGTCTGACCAATATTCAAACTTGGCCTTCATCAAGACAACCATTCTGATAAAAGTTTCAACATGTTCAAGTTGAAAATGCAGCATCCAGAGTTTTAACAAGATTTCCCTTCAATTTTGCCTAATGGCCTAGTGACCTAGTTTCTGACCCAATATGAGCCTTATTCGAAATTGACCTAGATATCATTAAGACAAACATTGACATTCTGACACAAAATTTCAAACTGCTGAAGCAAATGTTGTGGCCTTCCTTCAATTTGACTAAGTGACCTAGTTTCTTTACAATATGACCCATATTTGAACTTGACCTAGATATCATTCAGACAAACATTCTGACAAAATTTCAATGAATGTTCTGTGAAAATTTCATGAAGATCCGATGCAAAACGTAGCCTGTAGTGTGTTAACAAGACAACTGTTGATGAAGCACGACGGAGGACAGACGGATGCCAGAAAATGTTATCACAATAGCTCACCTTGAACACTTCATGCACAGGTGAGCTAAAAAGAAAGAGAATTGATTCCTAAGTGTCACCCTGCCGAGACAGGTAAGACAATAAATGTTTTATGTAACAAGTATTCATGTAGAAAGGACAAGGTTGCCATTATTGTCACACATTAATGGAAATGTCTGTATGCCATGTCAACTCAATCAGAACATATTGTGCTAAACCCTTTCCCACATACAACCAATATGGCCAATCTTTATAAATGAAAGTATAGTATTTGAATATAATTGAAACATTGTGGCAAAAACAGAAATATATTCATTATGAGCAATTTCTCCTTTTGCAACATTGTTTTCAAGTGTTGTCTGCTGCAGATGCATCAAAATGGCTGTGTGTCTTTATGTGGTTAATAGATGTATATTATCTACTGCAGAATTGACAGCTAGATCTTTCCCTGGTGCAGAAATCTCATGCTTTAGCAGCAAAGTGCTAAGCTGTAACAAAACGTGCCTGTCAGGGAGGCATAAATCTGGAATGATCAGGAAGGCATAACTCTGGAATAATTTAAGTAATTTGGCCAGTATTTAATTGTAACCAAGGTTTCATGCCCATAAATATTCAAAGCAAGTTAAAGAGCGGAAAAGGCATATTTGACCAAATTTTGGATAATTCAAGGAAATATTCAAAAAGTGTCTAGGGCAATTTGGATGGTTATCAAACTTGGCCCAGACACAATGCCAACACACATGTTCACCAAGTTTGGTAAATATTGGATGAAAACTATTTAACTTACAGAGCAAATAAGGGATTTTAGCCAATTTTGGATAATTCTAGGCAGCCTAAAGTGCCTTGGTGATTTTGCCCAAAACATATTCATCAAGTTTGGTGAAGAGTGGATGAAAAACTGTTTGACTTAGGGAGTGGGCATTACTAATTTAGACAATTTTGTATAATTCAAAGACCATAATTTAAATGTGCTTTGCAGTATTTGGTTAGTTAATGGACTTGGACAAGATATCATTATGCATACAAACATGTTCAACAAGTTTGGTGAAGATTGAATGAAAACTATTTGACCTAGAGAACAGACAATGTGACAACAGTGCCCGCCATTCGCCGCAGGTGATCCCATAATACGGCTCTACAGGCGTATAAAAAGGAATACAATTATTCTTCCAAGTTTCCATCTGTTTCAACTTTTTCCTTTGATGTTTTACAAAACAAAAATAACATTTTCAGTGACTTTTGACCCATCAGCTTCACCATTGACAATAGTGTCCTTCACTGTGTTTAATTGAATTATTCCATTGATCTAACAATACAATACAATATAAATACCTTTATTTCTCTCAGTTCTACAAACAGAAAACATGAGGATGAAATAAATATAAATAGTCAAAGAGGCGAAGAAAATACAAAACAAAGGGCCATAATGGCCCTATATCGCTCACCTGAGTAAGTGTTTTACGGTCCTAATTTAATTGCTCTACAAAAATAGATAACAATTTTGCCAATTTTAAAGGGCCATAATCCAGTCATGCATGAGCAAATCTGGCTGGTTTTGAAAAGGAACCAAGCTCTTATGTATATCTAGCTACTGTATAAGTTTGGTAAACATCAGATAATAAATGATGACTTGTTCACAAGGTCAATTATAGCAAATTTGATTTTCGAGAGGAACCAAGCTTTCAAAGATATCTAGCTGCTGAATAAGTTTGGTAAACATGGGATAATAAATGAAGACTTGATTGTGTTCACAAGAAATTGTGGACTGACGACGGAAAAAGGGCGATCACAAAAGCTCACCTTGTCACTATGTGACAGGTGAGCTAAAACAAGAAATTCCTAATTTCCAAACGATTTCTCACTTTTCCACAGTTTAATTGTGTCACCAGACTTAGCAGGATGACACACTAGTGATAGGGATCACTGTGTCGTTTATCTGTCCGTCATCCCTCACTTACAGACTTGGCACTCTGTGAACATTCTTAGCTTTAGAGATCTCTGCAACTGTAATGCCTGTCAAAAGTGACGAATCTAAAGTCCCTGAAAGATTTACTTTCCCATGACGTTACTGAAACTGTCTCAAAGAGTAAGGCTTGGTGTGACATGTCTGCCCTCTTCAACATCAACGTTCCATTCTGATCTCGAAAATTAACACTTTCCCACTCAAAACAAATTTGCGGCAGGCATCTTGGAAAGCATTTAGTAAAAATTATGGAAACCGAGACTCTATATTATATGAGAGAACAATTATTGGATACAGCTGAAAACATTGTGCCAAAAGGAGTAATTGCTCATTGTGAAAATTATATCCTTTTGCAACAATGTTTTAAAAAGTCGCCTGCTGCAGAAGCATCAGAAAATTCTTTATGAAGGAAAGGGTTAATACAACAATCAATACCTTATAAAACACATTTGACAAGTCTGAGAATTATCTCCTTCCATCATTAGATGCATGACTTCCAATTCCTTCTATGCAGCACATGACCCATTGGACAAAATCTTCAGAAAAAAAGATATTAAAGATATCCCTCATATAGACGCTTTCTGACGCCTCTGCAGCAGACGGCTTTTTGAAAACATAGTGATAAAACGTGCAATTTCTCCTTTTGCCACAATGTTTTCCACTTTTTGTCATAGGTTATCCATTCAATTATGGAGATTTTCCATTTTTTGACAAAGTACGTTCAAAGTCGTCTGATGCAGAATTGTCGTATGAGGGAAAGGGTTAAAGCAGAATGAACAATTTCTCTTTTTTAAGCTACGCTTTTAAACTTGCTATTATTTGTTCCAGTATTGTAAAGATGTAACAATATTTAATGTTTTTAACCCTTTTCCTCATACGACAATTCTGCAGCAGATGACTTTGAACATATTTTGTCAAAAAGTAGAAAATATCTGTAATTGAATGGATAACCTATGACTAATTTTAAGTGGAAAACATTGTGGCAAAAGAAGAAATTGCTTGTTTTGAGCAATTTCTTCTTTAGTCACTATGTTTTCAAAAAGCTGTCTGCTGCAGAGGCGTCAGATAGCGTCTATATGAGGGAAAGGGTTAATTAAGCAGACGATTCTAAAAGCAGTATAGGAGGGAAAATTTAATCCAATTTACCTGATGTGTCAGTGCCAGAATATTCAAAAAGCTTGAGAACAAAATTGGAATTTGTTTATCTAAATGGTGTTTTAGGTCCTTATTACCCTTTCTCACATACATTATTTGAAGCAGACGACTTTGAAAATGTCTAGGCTAAAATAAGAAAACTCTCTTTAAATGAGAGTTAGATTATTGAATAGAGTTTAAAAAATTGTAACAAAAAGAGAAATTGCTCATTATTCTGTCATCAAAAGTCATCTGCTGCAGAGGAGTCAAAAGATATCTGTAGGTGGGAAAGGGTTAAACAATACTACAGTTAAATCATGGTTTTACCCAGGTAAACTTCCATCAGTTACAATCCCTGCAAGTATGAAAGTCAGTTTGATTGTTTGGTGTTTTACGCCACTTTCAACAATCTTTCAGTTATATTTTGTATTTACTGGGCAAGTTACCAGTACCACTGGTCCAATTATCCTGACACCAGCCAGACAGTTGTAATGCTAACCCCGCAACACTGGGCGCCAAGGAGGACAGCCATAACTACAATTTTTAAAGTATTCGGTATGACCAGACTTGGGATCAAACCCCTGACCTCCCTCGACCAAGGCGGTCCAGTTAAATTGGAGTTTAACGCCAGTTACAACAGTCACAGCAGTCAGTTCACCTACCTCACTTTCACACACATACTACAAACAACATTCTTCCCAGGCAACTGATTTTTCTTTTGCCACACTCACTGCTTCCAAAGCAATCATTTGTAGAGGTGTTGAAAGGCATTTGTATGTGGAAAAGGATTAAACGATACTACAGTTAAATCATGATTTACCAAGGAGAACTTCCAGTAAGTTTATTTCATCCTCTGCACCCAGGCTATTTATAAAACATACGATACCCTGGGCAAATTGGCTAGCGAAACTTCGTAAAGCATGCACCACGATTTCCTCCGTAACTACACTGTAATTTTCGTATCGCATGAGGTTTGTGTCATGCTTCCAATCAAGCGGCTGCATTTCACCTCATGAATTATTCATGAGTACGAGATTGTTACAGCAAATTTGCCCAGGGTATCATATATTTTATGAATAACCTTGTAACCAAGGATGGTTTATTTTGGCACAAGTGTAACATCAGTAACGATCCCTGCATTATCGTGAGTCAGTTTGATTGGATTTTAATGCCAGTTTCAACAGTCTATCCCTGCATTATCGTGAGAGTCAGTTTGATTGGATTTTAATGCCAGTTTCAACAGTCTATCCCTGCATTATCGTGAGTCAGTTTGATTGGATTTTAATGCCAGTTTCAACGGTCTATCCCTGCATTATTGTGAGTCAGTTTGATTGGATTTTAATGCCAGTTTCAACAGTCTATCCCTGCATTATCGTGAGAGTCAGTTTGAATGGATTTTAGTGCCAGTTTCAAGAGTCTTTCATATAAATCATAGCTGTCAGTTCACCTACCTCGCTTTCACACACCTCTACTACAAACAACATTTCTTCTCAGGCAACTGGCTTCTGTAGACTTTCAGCACATTGGTGATGGATAAACCACATTTGAGTCATAATTTATTTTATCAAAGATTTTTAGCCCATTGGTTGAAGACAAATGATACCGGTGAAAATGACTGTTGTCAATCTCTTGAGTGAATAAATGTCTTAAACAGGGTTTCGACCTCACAATCCCTATATTGACAGCTATTGACCAGTGAGAGACCAGTGAGAGAAGTCGTAAATACAATATTCAGAGAGTTTGGTATGACACAACTGTGGATCCAACTCAGGTATATAGTTCACGAAGCAGATGCTGTAATGACCACACAATCAAGAAGAAAACAAGAAAAACTTTAAGTGTGCTAACAAATTCTTAAGTTTTGAAACAAGAATCGATCAAATTATGACAAAAGGAGGAGAAATCACTCGGTCCTAGCAATATATACATTTTTTTATTCTCCACAAAGATCTTTACTGTAGAGGTATTTAGTAAGAAGCCTTGGATCGCTATCATGAGAACTTATTCTAAAGCCAAATTTCAATTTACAGGACCTGGAATTGTTTTGATCAACCCAAATTTAAAGTGAATTAAAGTGAAACATGCCGTTATCCCTGGGGGCAAAGTGGTTTTTTTAAATCTATTAAAGTAACTTGAACACACTTTGTAGGAATCAGACAATCACTTCCAGAGAAGTAGAATTTCAAAAGATTTTCATACCCCTTTCCCACATACAACAAATCTGCAGCAGACGACTTCGAAAACAGTGTCAAAAACCTGAAAAATCTCCATAAAAGATAGCTTTATTGTTAAATAAAGTTAAAAACATTGTGGCCAAAGGAGAAATTGCTCATTATGAGCAATTTCACCTTTTGCCACAATGTTTTCAAAAGTCGTCTGCTGCTATTGCGTCAAAACACGTCTGCAGGTGGGAAAGGGTTAAGGAATGTATCCTTTAGAAACATTGCCATCAAGTCTGTACCAAATTGTACTTCAATTTCTCAGATGCTCTAAATGCAATCTCATTGAAATCCGACTGAAGTGCATTGCTGTATGTACATTGGACCTGACAACACCGCATAAAAGGTTACTGACCATATACATTTAAATATTCTATACAATAGGAAAAACTTGGCAATCACGGCTTGTCTATCTTGTTTGTATAAATGGGTTATCTCCCGTGTTGATACCTAAAAATTTGGTAGGCGACAATTTGTATGGCTGTCACAAAGGCCAATCTGGGAGGACCTATAATAGGCAATCATCACATCTATACGAGCATTTGTTACTGCAGCAAGTTTTCATCTCGTTTAAATGAGATTGCTTCACATCTTAATTTTTTTCGTTATGTCTTGTATTCAAACCAGACAAATCTAAAATGGTCCACTTCACACGCCAACCTGACTTTCTGGTGTGTCTCGGCCAGGAAAAATCCAAATCAGGATCTTTCCTGTTCATCATCTCATCCTACCTGAAGTCTACTGAACTCTGACCCAAAACTAACATTACAAGCTTGTTATTTGCTATAGTTTTCCCATGACGTGGCCCAAGTTATCATATTCCTGTCCCACATACAACAAATCTGCAGCAGATGACTTTGAAAACATATTGGCAAACTCATACTCATGGGAAATCTCTATAAACAAGACATGTTTGGCAAACATTAAGTTTTAGGGTCATGGGTGCATGCAATGTTGAGTAATCACTCGGATAAGCTTTTCGCGTTCAAGATCACTGTGACCTTGACCTTTGACCCAATGACCTCAACATCAATAGGGGTCATGTACTGGTCACCCCCAGCTTCCATGTCAAATTTGAGGGCCATAGGTGCAGGCAATGTCAAGTTATCACTCAGACAAGATTTTCAGGTTCAAGGTCATTGTGACATTGATCTTTGACCCAATGACCTCAAAATGAATAGGGGTCATTTACTGGTCACCCCAAGCCTCCATGTTGAATTTGAGGGCAATGAGTGCAGGCAATGTTGAGTTATCACTTGGACAAGCTTTTCGCGTTCAAGGTCACTGTGACCTTGATTTGTGACCTGATGACCTCAAAATCAATAGGGTTCGTCTACTGGTCATTTTAAACCTCCAAGTCAAGTTTCAGGACCATAGATCTAGGCATTGTTGAGTTATCATTCGGACAAGCTTTGGTCTACCGACGGACCGACATGTGCAAAGCAATATACCCCTCTTCTTTGAAGGGGCATAATAAAGGTAAGATGAAAGGAGAAATTGCTCATCTTGAGCAATTTCTCCTTTTGTCACAGTGTTTTCAAAAGTCGTCTGCAGCAGAGGCATCAAAAATGGTCTATATGTGGGAAAGGGTTAAAGGACAAATCTGTAATAACCATATCAGGGAGAGAGTTAATCTAAAGATAATAGCTGTGGATGACAGCTCCATTTCATAACAAGAATTCAAATGAAAAAATTCTGTTTCATGAATGTTTCATAACTCTTTACCTAAAACTGATAAATTGATGACTCTTTAGAAAATCACTTTCAAAATGACATGTAACAACTGACAAAGCCAAATCTAGGTTTCAACCGTAACCATTATACAGGGGATCTATTGGTAGTAACCTCAAGGACCCCAAAACAATAAAAAGGCTTCTATACTGTGTATTTGGTTTGTGTGAATAGGGTTTTATGCCACATTCAACAGTATTTCAGCAATACCATCATGTTTCCTGGGTAAATAACCAGTATTACTGGTATTAATTGTCAAACACCATTGCATTCATCATACTGCTATCCTCCATACCCAGAGTGCCAAGGAGGGAAACCAGTACTACCATTTTTAAAGCCTTTGGTATATTATGACTTAGATGGGGATCGAACCCTGATCTCATGCTCTCAAGGTGGAAATTCTAACTATAACACCACAGAGTCGGTTTCCTTACTGTGTATGGCTTCCTTCCCAAAAAAAGATTAGCTATTGACCAGAAACGATAGTTTGACACCTGCTTGTCCAAACAGTGACATGACCCATTTAATAAGAAGCCGGTTTTGAACACCATGATTCTGTATGATAAAGTGTTCATAAGAAATACTGAACCCTATTTGATACATTTTTTTTTTAGCAGCAGACTTTTAGCAGATCAAACCTGACAAAATGTGGAAATTCTTTTGACCTAAAGTGTAATAATTGAAATGAGTTGAAAGCATTGTGACAAACAGAAAAAAAAAAAAAATCAAACTTGGCCTAGAAACCTTCAAGACAAACAGTCTGACAAAGTTTCACCATAATTAAGTTAAAAAAAGTCAGTTCAGAAGATTTGTTTCTGATAATTTGGCCTATTTACATAGCTTTTGTTGTATATGTGTGAACTTGGCCAAAATATCATCAAGACAACTATTCTGACAAAGAACAAATATTCTGGAGTATAAAGTGTCTACTTAAATTTTGGTCTTAAATGACCTGGCAATTGACCAAATGTAACCTATAGTTAACCTTGGCCAAGATATCTCCACAGCACATATTCTGAATAAGTTTCATGAAGATTGGAAAAAAACTATGGCCTCTTGTTGAAGACTGAAGAAAAACAAAGACTGCTCACAATAACACACCTTGAGCACTTCGTGCCAAGGTAAACATAAACAAGACAATCTTTTAAAAATGCAATTTCTCCTTTTCCAGAATTTCTTTCTAGATATGTACCAACAATTTTGTATCATAATGTTATCAAAGCCAAGGACTAGTAACATTTCATATTAGGTAAATGGTTAACAGAAATAATGATGAATGGCTTATACAAGACGTTAAGGCACATGATGTCCCAATGAGACATTATCCCATGATAAAAAATCTCACAGACATTTTCCCCGGTGCTTATACGGGAAAAATAACACAGAAATGCAATTTCTGAGGCGTTTAATGATTTCCCGTGATAGAGTAAAACAAGCTACATGACAGAAATACCTCATTTAACTGCTCCATAATCACCCGGACAATCTTAACAATAACAAGTAGACCATGTCATACAAGAACCAACCAGCTTCAGGTTTAAAATTGATGACAATTATAAATAAATTGTGTAAATTGAACTATTAGATTTTGGTCAAAACATTTCTAAATAAGCTTCCAGTATGCTTGTGTTGCTAAATATTAAATGGGAAAGATCATGATTAGGCTGCATAAAGACACAATCTGATCTGAATTTTCCCTGAATGCAAGCCAAGCTTTGGTAGCTCAGTCACTAGCCACTGAGCAGTCAATCTAGGAGATATCAGTTTGAGCCTTAGCTTGGCCAACATTTAATAAAAGTCACTGTGACAAACATGATTTCGTCTTCAACCAATTGACTAACAGTCTACGTGGAAAATGAGCCAGTTACTTTGAAAGTCAGTTGTGTTGAGTACTGGTGTAGTAGGCCATGAAACATGTACTGGCGGCCATGATATGACTCAGAAATTGTCTACAAAAGTGTTAACCCATTCCCTCATACGACAATTCTGCAGCAGACGACTTTAAACGTTTTTTGTCAAAACATAGAAAATCTCTATAATTGAATGGATAACCTATGACAAAAAGTGGAAAAACATTGTGGCAAAGGGAGAAATTTCACGTTTTGTGCAATTTCTTCTTTTGTCACTATGTTTTCAAAAAGTCATCTACTGCAGAGGCGTCAGAAAGCGTCTATATGAGGGAAAGGGTTAAACCCCAATCAATCAATCCCACATGCAACATTATGAAGGTTAGTTTTCATGTGGCGACTCTCAAACAAGCCATGAAAACGATGGTAATAGCAACATATGGTACATACATGTGCCTGTCAAATTTTGGAGGCTTGCTGGATGTTTTTATCACTTGTTCAGAAAAACATAGAGGATCCAGATCAGGACTGATCAAAGTTACATGCTGATCCGGATCTTGTGTGTTCTTATGTATACAGGTGCTGTACTCAGGATAATAGATATTATAGTCAAAGTTTTAAAACTGTTCAAAAGTTGTCTTGAAATATTAGAATCATAATTTTGGGATCAAATAAGAGTAATTATTTCTCTTTCCAGTACCATAAATATCTAAATATTGCTTGTTTATTCTTCATTTTTACTGGGTAGACATACTCAGTAAGCCAAATTTTGTACATTTTCATGACTTTCTATTGACAGTTTTTCAACATTTACTGCCAAAAGAGTTTTAAACTACTTCATACTTACTATGTTGTCATTATCAGCAATATTTGCAAAAGTTTCAATATTTCAATGTATTCTGTTTCTGGTTGCTTTTTTTCATCACCCATCCAGCTGGCCGTTTCTTGGGATGTTCAGATGTAATATTTCCACAAAAGACTATGACCTTTTTTTTGGTGTTCAAAAAAAGTAATATTTCACAAGTGGCTAGGCTCTATTGCTATTCTCAAAAGATAATATATACTATAATTATTTTTATTTCTCCTTTTTTTAGCAATGTTTTCAAAAGAAATCTGCTGCTTAAGCATCATATGAGCCGTGCCCAAGAAAACCAACATTGTGGACTCTGCATAAAGTATAGATCCAGATCAGCATAAGCATGCCGTGCAGGCTTACCTGGATAGACAATTTTCGCCTCCTGTGGATTTTCTGTTTCAGGAATCATGACTCTATACCTCTATCCCCCTGAGACGGAATGTGTTGGCCCGGATCAGTCTGTGCGGACTGCGCAGGCTGATCTGGATCGATACATTACACAGAGGTCATAATGTTGGTTTTCTCGCGAGATGGCTCATATGTTTCTGTATCAGAGAACTTGTTAAACTCAGCCTTTCAAGTAATTGATTGAGTAGGTTATGCAATTCCATTTATAAAGATGGATGGACTGATGGCATGACTGTGGTCATCAGAGTGTTCAGACTTTCATCTGTTAACTCTGTCCCACATAAAACAAATCCGTAGCATATGACTTTAAAAACATCTATGCAAACTAATTGAAAACATCCAGGCAAACATATTGAAAACCACTATAAATGAAATTTTAATTATTGGATAAAAGGTGAAATTACTACCCATGAGCAATTTCTTATATTGCAACTAGGTTTTCAAAAGTTGTCTGCTGCAGAGGCTTCAGAAAGTTTCAGAATGAAGGAAAGGGTTAAACATGAGCTGATGACAATTGCAGAACACTCCATACAGTATGGATTCTTTCGGAAAACATAACTCAAACTATCTACACTGTTGAAAGAGATAACCCTTCCATTTTGAAGTACAAATGCCATTGTTTGCTGGATTTGATATCAAACCATTCATACCAGCTCATTTTATTTGATACAGATACCTGTACAGACCACTCTGATCGTATTTTTCCCGATAGAAGTCAACAATTTAGGACAGAAAGACAATCTTTCAGCCAATTTTGAGTGTTTCATATGTTTTCATCTAAAACATCTAAGTCATCTGCTGAAGGTCATTTAAATCGCCATCACTGCAGTGGGAGAGTGATGTTAGTATCATTTGACTGGCAGATTTAAACATGGATATTTATTAACCCTTTCCCTCATATAGACGCTTTCTGATGCCTCTGCAGCAGACGGCTTTTTGAAAACATAGTGACAAAAGAAGAAATTGCTCAAACAAGCAATTTCTCCTTTTGCCACAATTTTTTCAACTTTCAGTCATAGGGTTATCCATTCAATTATAGAGATTTTCTATTTTTAGACAAATTATGTTCAAAGTCGTCTGCAACAGAATTGTCGTATGAGGGAAAGGGTTAAAATGGGGAGATATTTGTGTCTTTTAATATAGAAGCAAATGGTTAAAACTCTTTATTATTAGGGCATTTTGGTAGTAACTGTTATTGATTACATACATTCTTGGTAATTTGAAATTTGAATACAAAATGTAATGTTATATCTTGCTGTTAATCATGGGTTTGAGGTCTGAACAAAAATCTGAAATCTGACTGCATCATATCAAAGAGTAAACCATGAAAACCCAGGTTTGAATATTAAAGGGTGCATCTGATAGCATCTTATTACCAAATTTTTGCGGTACCTGTTTTGAAACCATTGGTGGAAAAACAGTTTTGACACACAGAATTTGAATTATAATTTTGATTCAGATTTGAACTCATCATGGGGAGAATTGTTGTTTCGAGCAACATATCCTTTAACCTGAATGTTGTTAACCCTTTCCACATACTTCAAATCTAAAGCAGATGACTACGAAAACTTATCTACAAAAACATGAAAAATCTCCATAAATGAGAGTTTGATTATTAAAAAGAGTTGAAAACATTTGGCAAAAGTAGAAATGGCTCGTTCTGAGCAATATCTTCTTTTGTCGACATGTTTTCAAAAAGCCGACTATTGCAGAGGCGTCAGAAGGCGTCTACATGTGGGAGAGGGTTATACATTCTTCTGCTGCAAATGCGTGAAATGCTGTCTGTACTTGGGATGGACTAAAAATCCTATGTACGAGTTCAATTAGGGAAAAGATTTATTCCAAGAAAAGCTGATTACATTCAGTAATTTAAGACTTATTAGTCGCCGGGCAGAAGCCCGCGACTTCTATTTTTAATAGCTTTTCGGAAATCACATGGGAGGGCGGCTTATTATTAGAAAGAAACAAATCTAGATGATTTGAACATATTACAATTGTGGTTGTTTACGAACACTAATAAATGACACATCTAAAATGAAATAAATATTCCGATTTTTTAATGTTTGCAGTTTTTTTTATTTCACTCGCATTTAAGTTTTTTGTCTTATTTACGAAGACAAAAGTGGTCCCTTCAAGACGTGAACCAACACCCCCTAATGCAGACTCTTATGTGTCATCATTGAGGTCAATTTCGGATTCTCCTTTTAATAGCAATTTTAACTTACTAAATGTTGTTTTCATGTTCAAAGAGATGTCTTGATTTGTGTAGAATTCATTTAATAATGTTAATCCATGAATATCTAAAGTAGGAACTGTTTCTAAGCTAAATATAGACCCTATTCTGTTGTGTAGTTTCGTGACCTTTAACATCGATTTTCGCGCATGCGCATTTCGATATGTAAAAGCGAGTGATATTATTTTATTTTAGACAAGTACAAGAGAAGCCGCAATATTTCGTTGTACATGTAGAAATAAGAAAAAAAGAACATTTTTAAATCCACAATCAATAGAACAATTTAAACTGTAGACGGTAATGCTGATATATTTCTCCTTTTGAAGACTTTTGTGTGTTTTCTTCAAATTACCTCCCTTTAAAGCAATACCAGGATATTTACCTTGTGATTCGAAAAAGATTGACAAACATTGAAATTATATGAATGAATACTATTATTTAAATAAGTAACAACAGCAAAATTAAATTTAAGCCAGATAAATGTGTACACATTTCGTTAATTTTTTATAGATACCCTAATGTATAGGTATAAATATAAACTTTATAAGCAAATGTTTTCATTTCAAAGTTCCTAATGTTTGAATAGACTAAGGAAAGTCAAGAATACATAAATAAATCAATGCAGTCTTTTCCGGCGACATTGATGCCTTGCATCAACTTTCTCTTGTGCAGAAAGTAACCATGACACAAGACAACATCAGGGAGTTTAGGATTTAACCCTTTCCCTCATACGACAATGCTGCAGCAGACGACTTTGGACATATTTTGTCAAATAATGGAAAATCTCTATAATTGAATTGATAACCTATGACAAAAAGTGGAAAACATTGTGGCAAAAGGAGAAATTGCACGTTTTGTGCAATTTCTTCTTTTGTCATTATGTTTTCAAAAAGCCGTCTGCTGCAGAGGCGGCAGAAAGTGTCTATATGAGGGAAGGATTTAACAATGAATAACTAATAACTTATCACTTATCTACTTCACATTTCAGTTTCCACCATTTGATAATTTGCCTTCAGACCTTTACTCATGTCTAGTTTCACCCTTTCCCATATACAGAAGCTTTCTGATGCCTCTGCAGCAGACAACTTTTGAAAAATTGTGGCAAAGGAAGACATTATTTGCTCATAATAAGCAATTTCTCCTGTTACCACAATGATTTCAACATTCAAGTATATAGAGTTTTTTTACTTAAATGTATTGCTTTCAAAGTTGTCTGCTGCAGATTTGTTGTATGTGAGAAAAGGGGATTAAAATCAGCCTGCTCAATGTATAGACTATACTAGGAGATTCTCTATTCATTTACGAGTGGATTGGGAACAGTGCAGATCCTATTCAGATGATGCATATGCATATGCTGATCTGTATTTACTCTGGCCGCAAATATCTGGGAATCTATTTTCCTGGATCAAAATTAATTCTGTCACCCTATACTTTCTTGTATGAGCCTGATCATGGGAAAGAGTTCAAGTTGGCATTAGTGATCAGAATATTCATCCACACAGTCTGATCATGATCTACTATGTTCACATATGTGAGAAGCTTCTTTCAAATGTGTAGATTCTGAAAAGTTTTAGCATGTGGAAAGGCTGATATGAACCTACACTGTTCAGAAATGCCAATTTTTACATTTTCCCATGGAAGGGCTCATACACACATAATTATTATCCTACACGAAAGGGCCCATACACAATTATTATCCTACATGAAAGGGCCCATACACAATTATTATCCTACATGAAAGGGCCCATACACAATTATTATCCTACATGAAAGGGCCCATACACAATTATTATCCTACACGAAAGGGCCCATACACAATTATTATCCTACATGAAAGGGCCCATACACAATTATTATCCTACATGAAAGGGTTCATACACAATTATTATCCTACATGAAAGGGGCCCAATCACAATTATTATTCTACATGAAAGGGCCCATACACAATTATTATCCTACATAAAAGGGCCCATACACAATTATTATCCTACATGAAAGGGCCCATACACAATTATTATCCTACATGAAGGCTTCATACACAATTATTATCCTACATGAAAGGGCTCATACACAATTATTATACTACATGAAAGGGCTCCTACACAATTATTATACTACATGCAAGGGCTCATACACAATAATTATCCTACATGAAAGGGCTCAGACACAATTATTATCCTACATGTAAGTGCCCATACACAATTATTATCCTACATGGAAGAGCCCATACAAAATTATTATCCTACATGCAAGGCATCATACACAATTATTATCCTACATGAAAGGGCCCATACACAATTATTATCCTACATGTAAGGGCTCATACTCAATTATTATCCTACATGTAAGGGTCCATACACAATTATTATCCTACATGAAAGGGCTCATACACAATTATTATCCTACATGTAAGGGCCCATACACAATTATTATCCTACATGGAAGGGCTCATACACAATAATTATCCTACATGAAAGGGCCCATACACAATTATTATCCTACATGGAAGGGCCCATACACAATTATTATCCTACATGGAAGGGCCTATACACAATTATTATCCTACATGAAAGGGCCAATACACAATTATTATCCTACATTGAAGGGCTCATACGCAATTATTATCCTACATGAAACGAATTTTATCAAGTGTCACCCTAGGAACATGTCTACTTTTTTATTTGAAAAACAGCATGAAACTTATGGAGGAGAAGTTTTCAATATATAGCCATAAAAGGCAAAATAGCAAGCCCCCAAGCAACCCCGTGTTTTGACCAATGATAATGGCTTGAAGGAAACAGTAAGAAGGTCATCCACAGAACATTTATACAAAACTATTTGGAAATCGGCCAGATACTTTCGGAGAAGAAGATTTTTAAAGTATTCATTAAAGCCATGTAAGGCAAAGCAGACCTGCCCCTTGTGGACGTGCTTTTTAACCGATCAACATGCCTCGAAGGAATCGGATAGCTGGTCACCAAAGAAACATTCCTACAAAATTATTTAGAAATTGGCAAGAAACTTTTGGAGAAGAAAATAATTATAAAGTTTTCACAATAGCAAAATAAGGCAAAGCAGACCCATCCCCTGGTGGCCATGTTTTTCGACCAATCAATATGGCTTGAAGGAATCTGATAGAGGGTCACCCAAGGAATATTCTACAAAATTATTTCAAAACCTGCAAACGGTTTGGTAGGAGAATTTGTTTCTTTCTGTTTCCACGGAAACCAGAATTCTGCATGGTTGAAAAATATTTGAAGGAATTTTGGTGATGACATTTTGAGGATGTTTTCTGAGGAATATCATCCTAATTGACCCACTGGTATAGAAGAGAACATGTTGATGGATGCCTGATAACCGGTGATCACAATAACTCTTCTTGAGCACTTAGGTGAGCAAAAACTTACAGTCCTACCTTTCTTACCTTTCCTATCACTATCTGGATCTTTGATTCAACATATTTGCTTCATTTTAAATGAGAATGGTCAGTTATGATAAATTGACAAGCTTCTATAGGTGGTCGAGTCAAACTATGATATACATATATTTAGAGTTGTTCAGCGATGTATCTTTTAATCCTTTCCCTCAGGATGAGCAATACTCCTTGTACCACAATGTTTTTAACTATATTCAATAATAAAACCTTTATCTATAGAGATGTTCATGTTAGCCTGGATGCCTTCCTGATTCCTTATTATAAGAGACATTTTGATGTACCAGCTGTTCCACGAGAAAACCAATGCTGCGCAGGCTAACCTGGACAGACACTTTTTGCCTCCTGTGGATTTTCTGTTTCAGGAATCATTACTCTATACCTTTGTCCCCATGAGACGAAATGTGTCAGCCTGGATTAGCATGCCAGGTCTGTGCAGACTGATCTGGGTCGATGCTTTACGCAGAGTTAACAATGTTGGTTTTCTTGAGGAACGGCTCATTTCTGTATAGGCATGTATGTAAGCAATTATTTCCTTTTCTTAGAGCAAAATTTCACTTTAATCTATCTAGATATTCATCTTCCCTTTATCAGAAGTCTGGTAATTAAACACGAGGAAAACGGTATCCATGATATGATAATTTATAGGTTGTCAGTTCTGAAAACATTTCAGGAAAGAAATATAAAAATGTAGACAAGTGAAATTATAGTTTTATTAATTGAGTTTAAAAGATTGTGAAAAACCCCGAGCAATCTCTCTTTTCTCCTACAAAGTTTTCAAAACTGCATCAAAAGCATTATATGTCATCTGCATCAGGCAAAGAGTTAACAATCTGGGCTTTGCATGATTTATCAGCTTATTAGGGCCTAGCCGCCTATAGTTTTGAATGGTAAATTAATGCGTTTTGATGGCTACATCCTGGTATCTATACTCAGTTCCTCTCTGGGATTTTCCCTCTCAGCAGTTTATCTTTACAGTTAATGCATCCGCTTTTAGCTTTGCTAATGTCCTAGAGAAATGATATCATAGCTATCTATGTCTCAAAGAATAGATATTGCATTTTTAACCCCTTTACCTGATATTGATAAAATGTTCATGTCTCCAAGAATTTTATCGGAAATTTATTTGTTGGTGTTTTACACCGCTTTCAACTTTTTTCAGTTATATCACGGCATTTCCCTGGTTAGTTACCTGTACTACTGATCCATTTATTTTGACACCAGCCAATCAGTCTAATCGCAACGCTAACCCCACAACCCTGAGCACCAACGAGAGCAGTACTACCATTTTTAAAGTCTTTGATATGACCTGGTCGGGGATTGAAACCACAAGCCCACAAACCCGAGGCAGAAGCTCAACAACTACATCACCAAGGCGGTGTCGGAAATGGAGAACTTCTAAAATGTGAATTAGCTTAATTATAATACAAAGACAAAATGTATGTACACAATTTAAAATCAACCTAAAAAGAAAGAAATGGCAAATTCTCAAAATCAAACACAACCATGTATTTAAACCACAAAATTAGGCTACATCATCTACAACATACAGTGTGAAGAAGGATATTATACACTGGCACTCCTCTATAACACTGTACTTGGGAGCCATGGTCTTGCACAGCGATATATACGGGGTTAAATTGATAACGCTGTTCCAAAAATCCGCCGAGTCATTACCCCACCCACCCACCTGAATACACTAATTCAATTGCAAAGAGAGAGTGTTTTTGGCTAAACAAGCTTGCAAGATATATTTACCTGTTTCTTTGACATTTGATAGATGTATCAGGGGTCGAATTTAAGCTCGCATACAGGACTCGCGAATATTGCAAGGGCAAATTTCAATTGGCATGGTGAGATTTCAGGCACCAGCAGATTATTGCGAGTGATATTTTTTAAACCGAATAATACGCTAATTATCGATCTATTACAGGGTTATTTATTTGACAATTCGCATTAATTGCAGTGAACTTTCGAGATTTAATTGTTTTGCAATATTTGCGGAAGTTTACAATCGATACATGTCTTGTGCGCATGCCTATTCAACGGCCCCAATATTGATGACGTTTACTGCAAACATTTGAGCTAAATAGTTTTAATATACATATCGCAAATACGATTGGCTGGAATAGTCACGTGTATATGTTGGGTTTTCCCAAGTTGTATTCACTACGGAGATGAAAAAAGTGGATGACATTCAGACAACATTTTGCACAAATACTATTGGCTGGAATGGTCACGTGTATAAATGGTCACGTGTATATTTTCGGGTTTTCTAAGTTTTATTCACGGAAGGTTGTTTGTTACATTATGAAGTTTGAAATTGAGTTTGTTCATTTGTCACACCATGACGGCTGCTCTTGTTGAAAGTTGTATCAGTTTTAAAGGTGACTGAACACAATAAGCGTAATGCACACACAATAATTACACCCAATATCGATTTTATATCTGTCTATTGTCATTATGCAAACAGCCGCTCGATAACGGTATCAATTTTTTTATCTGTCTATTGTTTTAATATTGAAAGCGTTATGCAAACAGCCGCTCGATAACAATATCAATTTTTTTTTTTTACCTGTCTATTGTTGAACAAAGCGTTATGCAAACATGTGGATTAACGTTACAGTCGTATTTGGTGTTTCAAGTTTCAAATTAGGTTTTTGAAAATTTATAATTCTATTCCCACATATTTCATGCAATAACATTTTGGGAGCCAAGGAAGACCAGTGTTATAACGGGATCCGCTTTAAAACGGAGAGTTTTATAAAGGAGTGCCAGTGTATGTAACTATGATCAAAGTTTGAAAGTCACTATGATCAAAGTTTGAAAGACAAAGCATTATTTACAGTAAAGTAAAGGGGAATCCCCCTTTCTGGAAATTTCTGCAAGAGATAAGACAGATGAGTGCCCACTTAAAGTGGACTTATTCCGAGTTGTGGATGGGTGTAACACAAGTTTTTAAGTTTTTTACCAATATTACACTTGCCCATGCCTCCCCAAGAACTTCAGTTTGCCCCTATTTCGCGTATTTTTTTTTCTTTTTTTTTTCAGAACAACTGGCTGTCTTCAGCATCAAGGGCCTTAGCGTCATGGCTTTACAGTTCTTTTCTTCAAGATTTGCATTTATGGAGGCGGTTTGTCCCTGGATTGCGCGATCCATGTTGAGGGACTTTTTCTTTAAAGGGCTGTGAACATCTGATCCCAGGGTTCATATGCCTACTTTCTACTTGATATATTTTGTCTTTTGAGTTGTGTTTAAGAAAGCCATGGTCAGTTTCTGCCACAATAAAATAACAATGTGTATAGTGTAGTCTTTGTTAAGTCTTTTTACAACAAGTACTATTAGACAATATAGCAAATGTTTAGAGAAACCAACAAATAAACGTCTACTGGAATCATTGCTGACAAATTGTTTCTACATAGGTCATAGGGAGCAATCAGAAAGTAAGAAAACATATTTGAGTCTGAAAGTGTTCCTGGACTCATCTCCAATAAAGTCTTTGGATGAATATACTTGATTATCTTATTCGTAAATATTCCAAAATGGATACTTAGTCAATGTGTATTTGAAAGCTATTTAAAACAGTATTCAAAAGAGAAGTTGAAGCAAAGCATCAATGTTGTCTTAACACTTTCCGTAAAACATACGCAAATTGACACATTTTTAAAGCATTGTGGCAAAAGGAGAACATTCTCATAGTATGCAATTTCTTCTTTTGTTGAAATTGTTTCAACTCTATTTGATTATTATACTATCTTTTGAAACTTCAATATAGATCTGTTTGTATCGATGTTTCCAAAGTCAGCTGTTGTCGAGTTTATTTTAAACACAGTACTTAAATTATTGAAGTTGATGTGCTAGTAAACAACTGCAAGCATTTCGAGGGCTTGGCGTGAAACAGTTGTAACTAAAAACTTATTTTGAAAACCCTGGTTTAGGGAAAATTTTGACCCTTTTGTAAACAATGCAAACTTAGGTGCCATTGCTCAGAACGAGACTTTATGGCGAAGTAATTAACCTTGGTAAAAAATACCAATTTGAGATACAACCGTTTCACACCAAGCCCTCGAATTTTAAGAAAATCGGGAGCCAGGTAAACAAAATCATAATTTGCATTTCAAGGGCTTGGTGTGAAACAGTTGTAACTAAAATCGGTATTTTTATACCAAGTTTAATCACCAGGCCATAAAGTCTTTAAAAGCGTTAAATCATTTTTCTTGGTAAACAATGGAAATTTAGGTGGGGTCAAAATTGCCCCTAAACCACGGTTTTCAAAATAGGTTTTTAGTTACAACCGTTTCACGCCAAGCCCTCGATTTCTATTTTCTACAAAGTTGTGAATGTTCTTCAATAGGAGATGTACAGACAAGACGAACGTAATCAGAATAGATCACCCTTAGCTTTTAGTTCAGGTGATTTAACCCTTTCCCACATACAGCAAATCTGCAGCAGACGACTTTGAAAATGTCTAACCCCATCCTCTAGCATATGAAAACATTATGGACGCTTCTGTGTAGTGGAAGAGTAATTATTGAATTAACTTCAAAACATTGTGTAAAATGGAGATATTGCTCATCATGAGACATTTCCTCTTTTGCCTTACCTTTCCAACAGGCGCCTGCTGCAGATGCGTTTGCATGTGGGAAGGAGGGGATAAATTATCATTTATCGTAAAATTACAAGAATTTAACATAAAGTAACATTTAAAGACGATCGCTACAGTTTCATAATTTTTATAAACATTCAGATTTTATGAAAATTGGTGTGTTGATAGCATATTACCTAATCTACAGATATATGAAATAAAAATATGGGGTAACCAGGCTTGGAAAAGTTTCCCCGCCCTTTCTTCTGTACATCCCATACTTAGGCAAATGTGACTGCTGTTTCTGATGTTAAAATATATTTTTTAATTTTTCAGTTTTACATCATTTGTTTGGCAACACTGACCTCTTTATATGACTAGAAGAATAAAAGGTAAAAATGTAGCCATCACGAAAAAATGACACCATTAAAAATAATTAAATAAAATTAAATGCATATAAATCACTAAATTTTCCATTTTTTTTTCAATGATCCAACATTCAGTTTTTTTTTAAAATTTGCAAATATAATTTAAGCATTACTCTATCAGAATTTTACTTAAAAGTCATAGGTAACCAGACTTCTTTTCAAATAAAATCAAATCCATGATTAATCATACAAAGCGCATAGTGTTTATACTATCACTGTTTGTCCGAAGTCCATAACACTTTTAAACCGGTGTTTACGTAATATATATTTAAAATATACGTAATATATACATTTAGTGTGAGAATCGAAACTGCATTTTCATTTTTTAAGACCAATACAGCTTTTAATTTAGCCTTTACACATGCTTAGTCTCTGCTTGTCTAGTTGAAAATACCTATTTGTCGAATGGAACAATGATCAACCAATTTGTAAATATGTTGGAAAGATCCATAAACTGGAAATTATATAATATTAGGGACCAGTAGGTATTCATAATATCAGCGAAATTACGAGAATTAATAAAACCAATACTTAAAATATATGAAATATATATTTCATTTTAAATCTACTACATGTTTAATTAAGTCTTTTTACAATCAATTGTAACTGTAATTTGACCAAGGCAAAAGTCTTTAGTTTATCAAAAAAAGAACTTCTCTTATTATGGTCAACTATGGTAAAAGAATAAAAGTAACATTATAAAGGCCGGTGCGTGATCCTACCACAAAACGACCAACATTTATAACATTAACATGTTTTTAGTTAGAATTACGCCTTATTGAAGGGAGGCAATCATTATTACAAAGATATGGTGGCATTCAGATAACAGTTACTTCCCATTTGTAACTTTAAAGTGTCATCCATCCATCCATTCTGTAAAAGGTTAACCTATTCCCACAAACAGATGCATCTGAAACAGACAACCTCAGAAAACAGATTGCGACAAAAAGAAAAATGGCTAATAATTTGCAAGTTCTCTTTTTTCCACAACTCATTTCAATATCCATACTATTCATAGAGATTTTCCATATTCTTATATAGATGTTTTCAATGTCATCTGTGGTAGCTTTGTTGTATGTTGGAAAGGTTTAACCCTTTCCCTCATACATCAATTCTGCAACAGACGACTTTGAACGCATTTTGTCAAAAAATAGAAAATCTCCATAATCAAATGGATAACCTATGACAAAAAGTGGAAAACATTGTGGCAAAAGGAGAAATTGCACGTTTTGTGCAATTTCTGCTTTTGTTACTATGTTTTCAAAAAGCTGTCTACTGCAGAGGCGTCAGAAAGCGTCTATATGAGGGAAAGTTAAACTAGAAAACCCAAAAGCTTGAATAGAGTATTGTTGTTCAAGCCAATGTAAAACGAAAGTGCCCCATCTATTCTCGTAATGTATACTCTTTTCCCAACATCAATGATTTTGAAACCAGGAAGACTTTGAAATCAAATTTGGAATAGGAGCTAAAAACAATTGTCTGATAATAAGTACCAGGTCTGATATGTACTATTTACCTGTTTCTGCAAAATGTAACATTTTTCAACTTTATTTAACAATTAAGCTATCTTTTATGGAGGTTTTTGTCACTGCGTTTTCAGTCTTCTGCTGCACATTTGCTGTATGTGGGAAAGGGTTAATGTTTTCTGAGAAGGCTATACTTGAAAGCTACATATCATAAACAGTTAACTCTTTGACTGCTGGAACAGTTTTTGTGAAGCCTGTGCCATCAGTACTAGAGCCAGGCCAGTTGGCCCTTTCCACCCTGTCTGATTAGGATTTATACTATTGACTGCTCAACTCAACATTTTTTCTTGATATACCTGCGACTCTTCCAAATGCGAAGCTGGACAAAGTCCATTTTAAAAATTCAGCATTGAAATGGTTAAATAATATTTGACTGAATAGGTAAACAAATCTACACCAGCCCACTAAAGGTTACTTAACGTTTCCAGCAAATCTGCAGCAGATGACTTTAGAAACATCTAGACAAAAACAGAAAAAATCTCTTTAAATGAAGATATAATTAATGAAAAAAGTTAAAAACATTGTGAGAAAGGAGAAATTGCTTGTTTTGAGCAATTGCTACTTTTACAAAAATATTTTGAATGTCATCTGCTGCAGAGGCATCAGAAAGCGTCTATATGACGGAAAAGGTTAATTAATAACACTGCTTTGAAGGTGAAAAAAAAAAATCAAAGTTCAAGGGTATATAACTCTTGAACCGTACGTACCAAGCAACCAACAGTCTGACTAGCTTACCAAGCAACCGACACAGTCTGACTAGCTGACCGAGCAACTGACAGTCTGACTAGCTTACCAAGCAACCGACACAATCTGACTGGGCAACCAACAGTCTGACTAGCTGACCGAGCAACTGACACAATCTGACTAGCTGACGGGGCAACCGACAGTCTGACCAGCTTACCAAGCAACCGATACAATCTGACTAGCTGACCGGGCAACCGACAGTCTGACTAACTTACCAAGCAACTGACACAATCTGACTAGCTGACCGGGCAACCGACAGTCTGACTAGCTGACCAAGCAACCAATCAGGGATTCTTGTTTTTCTAAATTAACTTTGTTTGCAGGGGTATGTAATAGTTTTTCGATATCCCCTGAAGCTCTCCTAAATATCAAACACATAAACACCTCAAAGAAGGATATGAAGAAATAATAAAGACATGCACAGTTTATATAGCTACCGTCAACTTAGCTGGGATTAATTTGTTCAAGTTTCTAAAGGGCTGTGAACTCAAGATTGTAACCAAAAAAGGACTGCACAAACCAATAAATTTTGCCATTTAATAAACACTTTCAAACATACCATACAATAAATCTGCAGATGACTTTGAAAAGATCTTGGTAAGAAATTGGAAAAGCATCTTATATAAAAGTATGTTTTCCTCATCTACAATTGATGATTATTCACAACAAAGTAATATATTTAACCCTTTCCCTCATACGACAATTCTGTAGCAGACGACTTTGAACATATTTTGTCAAAACATAGAAAATCTCTATAATTGAATGGATAACCTATGATTAAAAGTGGAAAACATTGTGGCAAAAGGAGAAATCATTATGTTTTCAAAAAGCTGTCTGCTGCAGAGGCGTCAGAAAGCGTCTATATGAGGGAAAGGTTTAAATATAGATATAGAATTGAGTTTGAGTGGGGGGGGGGGGGGGGGGGGGGGGGGGGCAAAACAGAAATTGACTCAAAATGAACAATATATCTTTTTTTCACGATGATATGTTCTCCACTGTATCAAAATAATTATTTTATCAGATGCAGCAATTTTTTCAACGGATAATATTCTAAAAGAAGATCCATATACTATCATATCAGATAAACAGTTAAATAGAAGGTTCTTTGGACAGGTGTACTACAAATGAACCATCCCGCGAGAAAACCAACATTGTGGATTCCGCGTAATGTATCGACCCGGATCAACCTAAGCATGCTGCGCAGGCTAACCCGGACAGACAGTTTTCGCCTCCTGTGGATTTTCTGTTTCAGGAATCATTACTCTATACCTCTATCCCCCTCAGATGGAATGTGTTGGCCCTGCACGGACTGCACAGGGTGACCTGAGTCAATAGTCATTACGCAGAGGCCATTATGTTGGTTTTCTCACGGAACGGCTCAAATGTCAACCCTTTTAGACATGCGAAAATATTGCGGCAAAAGGAGAAATTGCTTGTTTTCAGCAGTTTCTCATTTTGTCATATTGTTTTCAATAGTCGTCTGCTGCAGAGGCGTCTATATGAGGGAATTGGTAAAGAAGCTTACCTTATACATCTTATTTACGGCTTCATCAATATCAACAACTTTTTCCCATATACAACAAATCTGCAGCAGATGACTATGAAAATATTGAGGAAATAAATGTGCATCTATAATCGAAAGTATAATAATTTAATAGAATTGAAAACATTGTAACAAAAAGAGAAATTGTGCATCATGAGCAATTTTTGCTTTTGCAACAATGTTTTTAAAAATTGTCTGCTGCAGAGGTAGGTGTCATCAAGCATAAAGGTAAATAACTATTGTACACTTACTTTGGGTGCAGTTAGGTCCATAGTGGTTAGCTTGTTCACATTTAGAGCAGAGGTCTCCACTGTAGTTTGGCTTACAATTACATTCTCCCGTTTTACGATGGCACTGAATGAAACAAGAGTGCAAAACGGTCAGAATATTGGAAATCATGAGGGCACGACTACAGAGAGTCCATCTTGCGGGATTATGACCAAGTTTTGAAAAGACTGGATAAGGATTTCTAATGCAAGGCCATAAAACTAAATTGACTATGATGAACTAATTAACCCGTTCACACATACAAAGAATCTGTAGCAGATCTCATTGAAAACATCTTGGCAAAAATATGTAAAAAATCTCTTAAATTGAAAGTATAATCTTGAAATGAGTTGAAAATGTTATGGCAAATGGAGATTTTTTTTCACTAGGCCCTCCTAATAAGCTTAAAATGAGCAAGTGGGAAACTTTCCCACATACAACAAATCTGCAGCAGACGACATTGAAAACATCTAGGCAAAAACGCAGAAAATATATAGAGGTAGTTATAAAAACTGGGAAAAGTTGAAAACATCGTGTCAAGGGGAAAAACCGCTCAAAAGAAGCAACTTCTAATGTAACGATGTTTTAAAAAATCGTTTGCTGCAGAGGTGTTGGAAAGCATATATATGTGGAAAAGGGTAAAAGGTAAAAGTTGCCTATGGAGTGTCAGTGGTGATCTTGCAGGTAGTGGAGCTTGGTTGTGATTATTATGACCATACACATACACCATGTTTGGTGAAGATTGCTCAAGTTAACCCTTTTCACCTGCAGACACAATTTGAAAGCATTTGCAACTTTTAAAAACATTGTGACAATAGGGGAATTTCTCATTCTGCCATAATATTTTCAACCTCTATTCAATACTTTCTACTTTCATTTGTAGTGATTTGCAATATCTTAGCCTGGAAGGGGTAAATATTTAATTGAATTACTTGAACAATAGATTATAGAGCATGCATTTATCACACATATCCAAAACTTTATGAACCAGTCACAAAACTTCACAAATCTTCTGGCCCATGAAAATAGACTACAGAGCATACATATAAATCACCATTGAATCAGGAAAAGAGTTGTCCCTATTACCTGATACACACATTTTAAATAATTTCAAATTGAAAATATTAAATAAATAGAATGGGAAATATGTCCAATGAAAAGTCAAACTTTGAAACATAGTAAATATAGTTGACAAAGTTTATCTGTCTAATAGATTTACACTTAACCCTTTCCCACATACAAGCGCTTTTTGATGCATCCGCAGCTGAAAACTTTTGAAAATATTGTGGCATTTGCCACTAGGTTATCAACTATATTAAAACCTTTAACTATTCTTTGGAGAATTTTCAAATTTCTGCCATGACACTTTCAAAGTGGTCTGCTGCAGATTGACATGGTTAATTTTTTATGGATCAGTCCAACACATCTTTTTGGAAAACCAGACGAGTATGGCAGGATGGAAACAACCACAAATCGTGTCAAATATTTGACTTTGGAAACATCTAAACAAAAATATAGGATATCTCAGTTGAATACAGGTACTCACCACTCCATTCCCGTAACAAGGATTTCTGTAACCTCCAGGACAGGGGAGACAATCAACACCATAGAATCCCTTACAGCAGTATGGTCTCTGAAAGATATGTATATACGCTGTGTCGGGCAAGGCAATAACGTGTCTTGTTTGTATACAAGCTACATAAGGCAATAAGGTTTCTTGGTTGTTTACAATCTGCATCAGGCAATAAGGTGTCTTGTTTCTATACAAACTGCATCAGGCAATAAGGGGTCTTGTTTGTATACAAGTTGCACGAGACAATAAGGTGTCTTGTTTGTTTAAAGCTCCATGAGACAATAAGGCGTCTTGTTTATATATACACTGCATGAGGCAATAAGGCATCTTGTTTGTATACAAGTTGCATCGGGCAATAAGGCATCTTGTTTGTGTACAAGTTGCATCGGGCAATAAGGTGTCTTGTTTGTATACAAGTTGCATCAGGCAATAAGGTGTCTTGTTTGTATACAAGTTGCATCAGGCAATAAGGCATCTTGTCTGTATACAAGTTGCATCGAGCAATAAGGCATCTTGTTTGTATACAAGTTGCATCGGGCAATAAGGTGTCTTGTTTGTATACAAGTTGCATCAGGCAATAAGGTGTCTTGTTTGTATACAAGTTGCATCAGGCAATAAGGTGTCTTGTTTGTATACAAGTTGCATCAGGCAATAAGGTGTCTTGTTTGTATACAAGTTGCATCCGGCAATAATATTTCTTGTTTCTATATAAGCTGCATCAGGCAATAAGCGTCATGAAGATGTTTTTCTTTTCTCAGCAAATTTCAAATATCTGACATTATAAATTGGCAAAGTTCAATGTGAGATAACACTTAACACCTTTACAACATACAAAAACTTTGAAAACAATAAGGCAAATATTTGGAATATATCTATAAATTGAAGAATAATTATTGGATAGTGATTAAAATATTGTGGCAAATGGAGAAATTGTATATTTATGGGTATTTTCTGCATTTGTCACAATGTTTTACAAATGTTGTCTGCTGCAGTGGCATCAAAATGTGTCTGCAAGAGGGAAAGGGCTAAATGCCTAAATTAATTTAATCCCAAACAATGTCTTTCAAGTTCATTAAAATGTCTTGAAAAATTAAAGATGAGTTCATATTATAAAGACCATGTGTTAAATTAAGTCTTACCCTTTCCCACTTAAAGATATACTTTGACGCCTCTGCAGCAGACAACTTTTGAAAACATTGTGGCAAAAAAAGAAATTGCTCATCATTTCCCATTTTGCAATTCCCATGTTTTTAACTCTATATAATTATAATTTCATTGATAGAGGGTTTTCTTTTATTTGCATAGATGACTTAAAGTCGTCTTCTGCAGGTTTGTTTTATCTGGAAAAGGGCTAAAATACAACAAACCAACAGAGTTAATCCAGTATTCCTCCAACAAACTTTCTTTACAGGTGTATAAATGGACTATTTATATTTTGGTCACAGACACTCCATATTTTTAAAAGTACAATAATACATAAATGATCAAACTTACTGTGAATGTGCGATTACACATTGGTGCACAACCACCTAACTTTTTAAACTGGCCAGATTCCTCGTTTCTAGCATAATATTCACAGGATACAGTCTCATTCTATAGTTCAAAGAAAGAATACAATTAAGGTTTTCTTTACCGTTTAATTATTAAACTTATTTCAGTGTATATACATACAAGAGAAAGTTGATGCAAGGCATCAATGTAGCCGGAAAAGACTGCATTGATTTATTTTTTTACACACATGTTTTCTTGACTTTCATTAGTCTAAACAAACACATAATGTTTTCATAAGGACTAATTCCAGGATTTTTGAAATTCCACATAGATCTACAAATTTCAGGATTTCTTTTGGTCAGGATTTTGGATGTTTTGTATAAATTTGTCAATAAAACCACAACAAATTAATACATTTTGGGATTTAAATCTACATGCAATAAAAAGCTATTAAACCCTTTCCATGTCTGAAGCAACAACGAAAACCTTTAAACGCTTAAAACATTGAGAAAACGGTTAAATTGCTGAAGATATGAACTTCCTCCTTTTTAATAATAATTATAATAAATATTTCACAGATCTATGTTAAAAATTATCATCATTATGTTTAAAACGTAGACCACACTTGAAACAACATATCGGCTAAATTGTTTCTCTAAATCATTGATGCATACAATATATGTTTGGTGCAAGAGAAATGCCAGTTGCGAGTCCCATTACTACTTAATAGGTGGCAAGTATGAAATTAATTGGGTGCGAAAGAGCAGATTTTCTTTATTTCTAAATCTATTGTTTATCAGAGTTTGTTCTTCTCTTAATTTGTTTCAAGCCAAATAAACATTTAATATCACATATATTTAATCATTTATGTGTGTAATATTAGCTATCTATGATAGACTATCTGTAATAAGGTGTTTGAGCATTCTTTCGAAATGTTGACCCTCGTTTCAAGATATCAGACATTGAAGAAAGCGAATACAAGCTTTAGTGCATGTTTTATTCCACTGCATTCGAGAGAAAAAAGCATTTCTATAGTATCTTTCTTTCTCCTACATTCGACCCATGCACTCGTTTCGTGACGTTTAAGATATCAATTTGTCGTGCAACATTTTTTGTCTGCATAAACAAGTCACTTTTCTAAGTTGACATTTTACTTCCGGTTACTTCGCTTTGTTTACGTTTTGGCAATATGAAACTAGGTCACGAACTGAGGAAAAGGCGTTTCGACGTTCACGACCGATAAACAGGCTTATATTTGAGACATATTTTCACAAAATATTTCTTATTTTTGTTTCTGTTACCAGTTTATGTTGATACTGATCTATTAAAAGGTGAATTTAACGTGATTTTTATATGTATAGTCTCTGCAAGCAGGTGCGCGTATCTAAACAAATTTGACTGTGCGACGTAAAGGTTTGTAGTTATCGCCTTTTGATTACATAGTTTATGAAAATAAAGTATCCCAGTCTAGCTAATAGGGACTGTTTTGTCTTCGTAAATAAAACACAAAAACGTAAATGCCAGTCAAAATAAAGAAACTGCACATACTTAAAACATCGGAATATTTATTCATTTATTCATTTCTTCTTTTGACACAATATTTTCCACTTTTAGTCATAAGTTATCCATTCAATAGCGATTTTCCATTTTTTGACAAAAATATGTTCAAAGTTGTCTGCTGTAGAATTGTCGTATGAGGGAAAGAGTTAACCTCCCTAGGCTGTACATGTTCCACAGTCACTGTGGAACATCACTGGATATTTGCGGAAATCTGTGGACATTCCATGGAAAACTGCGGAATATCCAGAGGTTATTCAAGTGGATTTCCAGTGTGTTCCAGAATAGACTGGAAAATCAGTCCGAATACTCCAGATATTCCAGTGTCCCAGTTTCCAAGGACATACCATGGATTTTTAAGAAGTATGTCCATGGAAAAGTCCAGAGGTGTTTCCATGGAATCTTCATGGAATGTCAAGATGTATGGGATCATTGTTCAGAACCTTTTCAAAAAAAAATCCAGTGTGTTCCAGAATAGACGGAGGAAAATCAGTCTGAATACTACAGATTCCCAGATTCCATGGACATTCCATGGAATTTCCAGGGATATTCCATGGACACTCCGGAATATGTACAGCCAGGTCCAGAGGTCTCATTTTTTCACAGACTGTCTACAATTTAATTATTTCATAGGAGGGTTACAACCAGATGATGATTTGTACCAATTAACTTCAAAATCTGACTGCTAGTTACTGCTAGAAGATTAGATGATCATTTGGTTTAAGAGGAGAAAATGTGGGATGAACCTTATAGTCATTCTTCTTTACTTACAGTTTTAACATCCGGAGAAGAACATCTTGGCTCTTCCCTACAATCTCCACATGAACCCTGAAAATGACAACAGTGTAAACAAATATATATCTGTCATCTATCTGTAATCAATACAAAGTCAATACGTGACAGAATCAATGGACAAAGGACAGTCAAGAGATCCCAAAGTATCGTCTTGTCAAAGCAATTGTATGAGGCTAAAGCAATCAGTGAAAAACCCTGAAATTAACAACACCGTTCAAAAATATACTTGTGTCATCTGCAAGTATTCAATTAATTTAACCCTTTCCCTCATATGGCAATTCTGCAGCAGACGACTTTGAACATATATTGTCAAAAAATAGAAAATCTCCATAATTGAATGGATAACCTATGACAAAAAGTGGAAAACATTGTGGCAAATGGAGAAATTGCACATTTTATTCAATTTTTTCTTTTGTCACTATGATTTCAAAAAGCCGTCTGCTGCAGAGGCGTCAGAAAGCGTCTATATGAGGGAAAGGGTTAACTTGGCCTAGATATCACCAAGACAAACTTTATAACAAAGTTTCAACATGCTCAAGCCAAAAATGTGGCTTCCAGAGTGTTAACAAGATTTTCCTTAAATTTGACCTAGTGACCTAGTTTTTAACCGGACATGACCCAGTTTCGAACTTGGCCTAGATATCACTATGACAATAATTCTGACAAAGTTTCAACATGCTCAAGCCAAAAATGTGGCTTCCAGAGTGTTAACAATATTTTCCTTAAATTTGACCTAGTGACCTAGTTTTTGACCGGACATAACCCAGTTTAGAACTTGGCCTAGATATCAGTAAGACAATAATTCTGACAAAGTTTCAACATGTTCAAGCCAAAAAATGTGGCTTCCAGAGTGTTAACAATATTTTCCTTAAATTTGACCTAGTGACATAGTTTTTGACCGGACATAACCCAGTTTGAAACATGGCCTAGATATCAGTAAGACAATAATTCTGACAAAGTTTCAACATGCTCAAGCCAAAAATGTGGCTTTCAGAGTGTTAACAAGATTTTCCTTAAATTTGACCTAGTGACCTAGTTTTTGACCCCATATAACCCAGTTTCAAACTTGGCCTAGAGTTGATGAAGATATATGTTCTGATAAACTTTCATAAAGATTGGATGCAAAATGTTGCCTCTAGAGTAGTAACAAGCAAATGTTGATGACGGACGAGGAACGACGGACAAATGGCGATCACAATAACTCACCGTGAGCACTACGTGCTCTGGTGAGCTAAAAATCCTAGGTTCATGAACAGGCCTTCTAGTAACTATGAAGTATTTTCTTTAACCCTTTCCCACATACAACAAAAATCTGCAGCAAACAACGACAAAACCTGAAAAATCTCCATAAAAGATAGCTTAATTTTTTAACAAAGTTTAAATCATTGTGGTCAAAGGAGAAATTCACAAGCAATTTCACCTTTGGCCACAATTTTTTTTCAGAAGTCGTCTGCTGCTATGGCGTTAAAGTGTGTTTGCAGGAGGGAAGGGGTTAATGTAACCCCTAAACGTTGTTACCATAACAGCACCATAGGTGACTCTATCGCAGTTATTTGGTAAAGTAGAAATTCCGTCAGGCACCATCACTGCATCAATCTTCATCAACAAACCATTCTCCACAACAATGTCAGCATTTGTAATGTGCACAGCATCATTGAAGGTAAATCGACCCTGCAAGAGATATAGAATTGTGATCAGCATATTATACACCCTGTTTGTCCCTAAGCCAATTGGCAATTAAAGATTTTTCTAATAAAATCTGGCATAATCATGAGCAATTTTAACCCCATTTAACATTTTGTCACAATGTTTTCAACTCTTTTGAACTCTCTTATTATTTCATTTCGATTTACATAGATTTTCCTTATTTTTGAACATCTATGTTCAATTTTTAGTGGGAAAAAAGGAGATAGGGTAATTTAACCATTTTATGAAATACTTAAGGAACCCAATGAGCCTTACAAATGTTGACTGTTAAAAAGAATTAATGTTTGTGTAATAAGTAATATGTTTGTATACAAGTTTCTTTGTATATAATATGTTTATAAAATTTGTTTGTATATAATATGGTATATGTTATACGTTTATCTATATATATATTTTTTGCCATATTTATATAATATGTAAACGGCCAAAGGCAAAATACTCTGTCAATATATTGTTTATAATGCATTAGATTTGAATTTAAGTAAATATCTGCTGCATATTTGTCGTAATTTAAATTAGTCATCGAAAATGTGCATTATTATTGCCAGAGTCTATTTTTGGAAATAACAGTTTGACTGGATTAAATCAAAATATTAATAAAAGATGTGCACCAACTTACATTATCATCGCCTACAGAAATCATGTAACCTGAAGCAGATCTTAGCCTCTTGACATTGAAGAAGTCAACAACCTCATACTGAAAAACAACAACATAAATTTGATCCATGTTCTTTTAACCCTTTCCCACATACAACAAATCTGCAGCAGACAACTTTGAAATCATCTGGTTATAAATATGGTACACCTCTATAAATGAAAATGTATTCATTGAACAGAGTTGAAAACATTGTGACAAAAGAGAAATTACTCATTAAGAGCAATTTCTTTTTTTGTCACAATGATTTCAAAAGTCGTATGCTGCAGAGGCTTCATAAAGCGTCTGTATGTGGGAAAAGGGTTAAACCAAACAAAGGGCATTCGCTACAAGTGTAGATTCAGACCAATCTGTGTATCCATGCAGTTTAATCTGGTCCTTCACAGTTTGCCAATGTATCAAAAATCTTGATGTATCACAGAAGGTTTCAATAAACTTGATGTCAAACATTGTCCATTTTGAATCAGATTGCTAGGATGGGAAACCCGATATTTTATCAACATTTGTCATAAATGTTCATCCGCTGGGTTTTCATGAAGCGCTGTCCAATTACTGAATTGTGACATATATCAGTATGTCAGTTAACAGACATGATATAATATTGCTTAATAATGGCATGAAACATGCATTAACTAACCCTTCCCCACCTACAGAACCATTTTTATGCAACTGTAGCAGACGACTTTTGAAAATATTGAGGCAAAAGGAGAAATTACTCATATTGATCAATTTCTCTTTTAGCCACAATCTTTCCAACTTTATTCAATGATAATACTTTCACTGGCATATGTTTTTAACATTTTTTTTCCAAGTTGCTTTCAAATTCATCTGCTGTAGAGTTGTTGTATGCTGGAAAAGGTTAATTAACAGGCTACTTTAAGAATATTCCTAAGAAAACATAGAAAATCTAAATCTAATGTAGATATATCATACGAGGTGAACAGTTCTAACATATATGGTATAAACTTTGCTCCCTCTGTGTAATCAACCATTTTCATTGGTGGCTTCCCTACAGAAAATCAAACTGGGATCCCACCGGGATCCCAGTGGGATCCCAGTGGGATGATCATATCCCAGTGGGATGTCATCATTTCAGTGGGATAGAAATTAATCCCAGTGGGATACTGGTGACCGGGATCCCAGTGACTGGGATCCCGGTGAAAATGACATATCAATCCCACTGAGATTGAGTAGATTTCCCAGTGGGATCCCATTAAATTTTCACTAGAAAATTGACATTGCATGCATGGGACTTCAATTATACTTCTAAGACTTATACTTTGTCTACTTTGATAAAACAGTAATTAATGAACTTAAATTATTTGTTGTTTTTGATTTATTGAAAGAAAAAAAAAAAAAAAAAAATTATTGAAAGAAAAAAAAAAAATGTTTCAATTGTCTGCAATTTTAATATGGACATTTAGGTATTCAAATTAGATCACATGAAATCAGGAATCATAATCTGCACTTAATTTGAAGAAAAAAATCACACTAAAAAAAAATGCTTGCCTCAATCCTTTTTTTAAACAAATCTTCAGCAGACGATCTTTATAACTTATAGGCAAATTGTTGATTAACTCTTCAAACATAAGTTGAACAGTATATGTATTGTCCCTGGGTGGAATGAATAATAGAGTTGAAAAAATCATAGTTAAAGTAGCAATTTCTCCTTTTGTCACAATGTTATTGAAATGTGTTTGCTGCAGATGCATAGAAATGCGTCTATAAATAGGTAAGGGTCAACTTATTTACCCAGGAAAAAACTCTGCAGCTCTGACCTACTTCTTTCCTCCACAAATGAGCCACGTCATACACAAATGACAAAAATGACATTTTGGGTCTCTGCAACCAGTATAGTCTGGTCAGGATCTTTCGTTTTCGCCATTCATATTGTCACAAAAAACATCTTTAACTCCACAGGGAATAACAATGACTCAGTGAAAAGCTGACATAGAAGTATGAAATGTGATCGTAGCTCATTGATAAATAATGTGGGTTTTCATATGACGTGGCTCAATATCCGGGGAAATTAAAACAAAGGGCTGTGAATATGTTAGGTCACGTGATTTAGACAGCCACACTTGCAAAAGTAAAATGGATTTTTCAAAGCATTTATATTCGGGTCAGTTCAAATTAGTTAATGTATGACATGTCATCAACTGGATTTCCAAATTGCTTAAATACATGTTTATCTTCACCTCTGCGCACATTTGTCCAGATTTTTTTATAAATTCTTTGGGTTGAAAAAAACACAAAACACTGATCATTGGAAAACAGCACCCACCTAAACATTGTTGCTGGGTTTCTAATAAGCCATTCTGGGATTTGACGCAGGAGATACTTTCAGCTAACAAACTTTTAATTTTAAAATATTGTGAGAAAGGAAGACACTTTTTGTCTGCTTTAGATACATCAAAAATGCGTCTACCAATTTATTGCATCCCATCGACCGTCTTTATTTTTTTAACATGAATTATTTATGTTTAAAATATGGTACGTCATTGGCGCGTGGCATGACGTCATAAATAAAAGATCGAGCGTCTGTTCAAACCATGATTGCGGCCATTTTCAACAAAGATGCTGATTCACGGATTGTATATGCAATTTATCGCCGATGTTTGCATTTATTTTTGTTTGGTTGAGGGATAAAGTGTTCTAGAATGTTCGTAAGTAAATACTTTACCTTTATCTTGCATTATTTCATTTTTATTGCAATCAAAAAGCTGTGACGAAGATCTCAAAATTCCCCCTCTGTCCCAAAAGATTAATATTACAGAAATATTTTAAAACATTTATTTGATCATCAGTGTTTTTTCTCGCTGTTTTGTGACCAGGGCCCTTTCCATTGTGAAAATAGTGACATGTTAAATGTGATAAAAGGCAAATTTTGTGAAATTTAGACCTACTTTTGTGAAAATAAAGAGAATTAAGTCTTTTTATTGTGAATGTCGGCCCAAATTTGGGTTAAATAAACCACAAAACACTGATCATATAATTGGAATATGTTAACCTGCGTACAGCACCCACCTAAACATTGTTGCTGGGCTTCTAATAAGCCATTCTGGGATTTGATGCAGGAGAAAATTATTTTTTTATTAGTCCCTTACCGTTCAGTGACCGGTTTGGGGACTATAGGTTTGGTCGATTCTGTCCGTCAGTCCCACCTAACCTTGTCCGGCCCGCATCTTAACTATCCATCATAGGATTTCAAAGAAACTTGGCACACCCGTTAACCATGCTGAGGTGGTCTGGCGTGCACAAGACCCAGGCCTGTACCTCAAATGTGAAGGTCACACTTAGAGGTCAAAGGTCAAAATGAGTACAGTTCGATAGGACTACCTTGTTCGGCTCATATCTAAACCATGCATCATAGGATTTCTAAGTTACTGGGCACACATGTTCACCATGATGAGGTGGCACCCAAGACACAGGCCTGTACCACAAAGGTCAAGGTCACACTTAGAGGTAGGGGACTTTTGTATTGATTGCAATATGACATTAACTTTTGTTTGATTGATTGGGGTTTAACGCCGTTTTCAACATAGTTTCTAAGCAACTGGTTGCTTTTCCACATAGATTGTTAAACAGCCCATTGGTGAAAGACGAATTATGCAGGTCACAATGACTTGTCAATCGTCGGAAAGAATGTTGGCCAAGCTTGGATTCAAACTCACAACCCTTGGATTGACAGCCCGCGTCGCTGGGGCTTGGATTTGATTTGTCTGAACCATAAATTTTTACTGGAGCAGAATGCACAAATTCAAGACACATTTACAAATTATATTTGCCTAAACCAGCTGTTCAAATTAATTTGAATTAATACTTGAATGCATACTTTTCAGAGGAAGCGGGCAGAATTTGGAAAACATTCTAGCTTGGGAAAACTGACGAAAGTTTCAAGGACACTACCATAGTAACCTGCTCCCGGTGTTCCAGATAAACTATTGACAATAAAGGTGAATATTTTATATTTATATACCTGACTTGAGGATTAAGTCCTCAAATGTTAATTTTCATACAGACCCTGTCAAATTAATGAAAAATAAAACCTATTATTTGAAAGAGTGCAATATTCAACCATGAATATTTAGAAAAGTATTAAGAGATAAGTAATATAATTACTTAGATATTTACCTTATAAATATGAATGTTTATGAAATTTGAAGTGTTTTTTTGTTGGAGTCTTTAGAATATTCTCAAAAATGGTTGCTGAATTCGAGGCCTGAGTCTTTTCAATAATGTTTTGTTAAAGAAATCCTAACAATCGCTTTATACTTCTTCTGACAGTTGTCAGTTCCTTTCCACATATGAACTGTCCGGCGAGAAAACCAACATTGTAGACTCTGCGTAAAGTGACGATCCGGATCATCCTTAGCATGTCACGCAGGCTAACTTGGACAGACACTTTCCACCTCCTGTGGATTTTATGTTTCATGAATCATTACTCTATATACCTCTATCAATCTAAGACGAAATGTGTCGGTCCGGATTATCCTGCCTTGGACTGCGCAGGCTGACCTGGATCCATACATTACGCAGAGTCGATGATGCTGGTTTTCTGGTGGAACGGCTCATATTGAGACATGTCAGGACGTCATAAAAATGTCTGTACGGTAATCGTTAAAGTAAAACATCATTTAGTATTGCAGATGTTTTCATTCATCTTGCAGATATAATTATATGTGACGCATCAAAATAAGCAAAAACGCAAAATCGACCTAAACCAGTAAATATTTAGGAAAAAGTATTATTTAATGAAGGGGTATATAGGAGTCACTGTGTCGGGCTGTCGGTTGGCCGGAAGCCATATTTTGTCGGGCCTATTTCTTACAACCACTGGGTGGAATTCAATAGAATTTTACATGAGGAGATGTGCATATCCTAAAGGGGTTGCGATTGCATGTTATTTTACAGAGTTATGGCCCTTTTACTTATTAAGTTATGGTGTAGGTCAAGGTGCTGTTTAGGGGGTATTTATCATCTTCAGTGATAGACTAGTTCTAGTTTGTTTATTTATTATATTAAAGAAATCATGTTTTTACTTGTATTTCACAGTACTGTTTTACTTTAAAGTAATTAATTGCGCGCTAAATGACCTTAGCTGTCGATGCGCCATAAAACAATATACATTCATTCATTCATTTACTTTAAAGTACTGTATTTCATTTGCCTTGCATTAATGGCTCAATGAAAACACAAATAAATTAAGTATCATGTAAATGGCAGATTTTTTATCTCATGGTTAGAATGAGCTAGGGTACTGATTTTTATGGTTGTACATGCAGTATAATTATTTCTTGTTGTCACATGAAATTTACAACATATTGTCATTTGTTTTAGGTGAACTGTTCAACAACTTTCATTTGACGGCCACAGAGGAGGAGAAGACCAGGATCTGGATGGAAACAGTGGTTCCCAAGCTCAACAACAAAATAGGGGCATCCGAAATAATAAATACAATTAAAAGATTAATTAAATAAAATAAAACTTTGTTAGATATTTGAGCTCATAATTTATAGTTGATTTAAACTGCATGACTTCTAACTACACCTGAGCACAAAGTGACGGGTGAGCTATTGTGATCACTTGTCGTCATCTATCTGTCTGTTCACATTTTTCTACAATCAGTTTGTAATTTTGTTTTCCTTTCAATTCTAAATTTTTATGTATATATCTTTTGAACATTCACAGAGGTCACAACACTGATTTTAGATGTTCTTGAACACATTTTACTCAAATTTCAATGTTACTTTGCACCTTTCTCTGACTGAAATCTCATTGAAATCTCAACAAAACTATGGGATGCGGGTGGGATCCCACCGGGACCCACTGGGAAAATTTGTTTGGATCCCACTGGGATGAGGGTGGGATCCCACTGGGATGATGGTGGGATCCCACTGGGATAATGATGATATCCCACTGGGATAAAGGTGGGACCCACTGGTAAAATTGGTCGGGATCCCACCGGGATGATGGTGGGATCCCACCGGGATATGGTGGGATCCCACTGGGAAAATTGGTCGGGATCCCACTGGGATAAGGGTGGGATCCCACTGGGATGATGGTGGGATCCCACTGGGATAAGGGTGGGATCCCACTGGGATACAGGTGGGATCCCGACCAATTTTCCCAGTGGGTCCCGGTGGGATCCCAATTGGAATCCCACTGGGATCCCACCCTCATCCCAGTGGGATTTCCAGTCAAATTTTCTGTGGGGTTACCATAACTTTCTCCTTATTTAAATATGTATTTTCAACCCTTTATCACATTATACAAATCTGCAGGAGATGACATTACATAAACATATTAGAATACTGTAAACAAACAAGATGTGTTTGTGAAACACTGATGCCCCCGAATGGCAACATCTAGGTCAAAGGTCAAGGTCGCAAGGTCAAAAATTTTGGTACTGACAGAAAGGTCATGTCACAAGGAATACACATGTGAAATATGGTAGCCGTACCTGTTATGGTTCAAAAGTAGTGGTCAAGGTTAAAAAAAAATTCGACAGACAGACAGACAGACAGGCCAAAAACTAGATGCTCACCGAATCGGTGATTCCGGGGGCATAAAAATTAATATACTTGAAATGATTAGTACTTACTGTGCTGTCAAAAATGTGACTTTTCAAAATCACTTCCACATTATCCCTATTCTGTAAAAGAAAAGGTGACATCTTCAAGGGAGGTTAACTCTATAACAACTAATCAGAATTGATCCAAATTAATATTTTGTATATCAACAATATATTTATCATGTGAACCATTGTTAATTTAAATTTTTATAAATTGAAGAAGTAGTTTGCTCCACATACTTTATATGCCATTCTGACTGATAGTATTTCTACTTAGTTTAACCCTTTACTATGTTTCAGAAGTGCAGCATGTGGCATTTGAAAACATTGTGGGAAAAAGCGGAAATTGCCCCAGTCGTAAACAGGTACCTTCTTGCATATCTCATAACTTATATGTTATCGAGCAGACTTTACTTGGGAATTGTTAATCTTGCCCAAGATACCCCCAATTTCTCTTCATTTTTAAGAAAAAAACCATTTTGTGATGCATTATTGAATAAAGTGAAAAACATTGTGGCAAATGGAGAAATTGCTCATCTTGCTGTCTACTTCATAATTTTTATGTGTGCAAATATTGTAGTGTTTTTAACACTGTGTCTCAGCAAATTTTCCAAATTTTGAAAAGTTTTAATATTGTCTAAAGACATATTAATAGCAGATGATTGTAAAATGATCTCATCAGGTAAACAGTTAATAATACCTCAGGTTTTCGTAGGTACTCCAGCGAGTCCCAGGGTAATTTATCCCAAGCTTCATTTGGTGGTGCAAATACTGTTATGCCAGGTTGTTGTAGCAACGTTTTTACAGGTGAGCCAACCATCTAAAACAAGAGTGTTTGAACACATGTGTCGCCTGACTATATGTCAGTAAGTGGAAGTGAGACAGATGGGTGAACAGACGTATAGAAAGTGATTAATTGGTAATTTTCAACAATTTTTCAGTCATATCATTGTGGCCAGTTCACCTAATCATGTGTTTCCTGGCTTCCCCACACCAGTAATCCTCCCAACAAACTTCCCAAGCAACTGGCTGCTTTTCCACATAAACTGCTTTCCCATTGGTGGAAGACGAATGACCCTTGTCGCATTGACTTTTATCAAATGTCAGAAAGAATGTAGGCCAAGCTGGGATTCAAACTCACAATGCCTAGATTGACAGCCTGCGTCACTACTGACTGAGCTACCGAGGCTTAGTATAGAAAGAAGATGGAGCAGTGATCTCTACATGTATCCCTGCCAAGGCAGCTGACACAAAAAAGATGGATCTAATATGATAACAAGAGTACCGCAAACGGTACATAATACGCCTGTCAGGTACTTCATTGTAAGTTTCCTCTTTGTTTTGATATATTGTTTGTTTTAAAGTTAATAAAGTCGTTCAGGAATAAGTTGTTAAAGAATAATGGGAAACTATGAAAAATGCATAACTCATGCAGAAATTGACAAATATTCTAAGTCCAAAAAGGGGCATAACTCATTCAAAAATTGACGAAATCCCAGGAAATGTGAACTTGATCTGTGACACATCACTACAAAGCCTTATACAAAATTTCAGCTCAATAGCTGAAAGAATGTAAGAAAAAAGTGCGGAAAACCAATATTCTAAGTCCAAAAAGGGGCATAACTCATTAAAAAATTGACGAAATCCAAGGAAATGTAAACATGATCTGTGACACTTGATTACAAAGCCATATACATAATTTCAGCTCAATACATCAAAGCATGTAGAAAAAAAGTGCGGAAAACAAATATTCTAAGTCCAAAAAGGGGCATAACTCATTAAAAAATTGACGAAATCCGAGGAAATGTGAACTTGATCTGTGACACATGATTATAAAGCCATATACAAAATTTCAGGTCAATAGCTCAAAGTATGTAGAAAAAAAGTGTGGAAAACCAATATTCTAAGTCCAAAAAGGGGCATAACTCATTCAAAAATTGACAATATACGAGGAACTGTGAACTTGATCTGTGACTCTTGATTACAAAGCCATAAACATAGGTCAATAGCTCAAAGTATGTAGGAAAAAAGTATGGAAAACCAATATTCTAAGTCCAAAAAGGGGCATAACTCATTAAAAAATTGACAAAATTTGAGGAACTGTGACCTTGATCTGTGACACTTGATTACAAAGCCATATACATAATTTCAGCTCAATACATCAAAGCATGTAGAAAAAAAGTGCGGAAAATAAATATGCTAAGTCCAAAAAGGGGCATAACTCATTCAGGAAATAAGAACTTGATCTGTGACACATCACTACAAAGCCTTATACAAAATTTCAGCTGAATAGCTCAAAGTATGTAAGAAAAAAGTGCGGAAAACCTGAACGGACGGACAGACGGACGGACGGACGGACGGACGGACGTAGGGAGGGAGGGAGGGAGGGAGGGACGGACGGAGGGACATGACCATATCATAATACGTACCGTTTTTAAGAAACGGTCGTATAAAAACTTAAAAGAGGGTATTTTTTTATTTTTTGCAATATATTGAGATATTTTAACCCTTTCCAATATATAACAAATCTGCATCAGACGACTTTCTGGTCAGTCTGGACATCAAACTTAAACTTAACAAATATTCTATTCATTTAATGCCAAATGGACAAATATGCACAGAATTTGCATTTAAATGATGTTTTGAATCCTAGAACATAAAATAATGTCATCCAAATACATGATGACAATGATGATGATGATGATGATGATGTTGTATAGCATGTAGTGAGCTTGTAGAGATACCTCATTGGTATATCTTATCATCAAATAATGTTATTCAAACTTTTTGATAAGAAATGCAAATGATCAGATATATTAATATCCAAGTTAAATTATTAGCAATACAGATGAGCAAAGAAGCTCATAGGGAATCAAGAAAATACTGGCAAAACACACATTGGAAGTAACATTATGTATCAAATCAAGGGCACAGAATTCCATCAAAGATGAAAAATATGCCTAAACGTTGGTCATGCACAGGGTCTCTTGAATCCAGACTGTTTGTACCAAGACTCATATTTTCCTGACCTGGCTCAAATATGGAAGTGTACAACAATTACCCAAAAATATAATAACATTATACAAACCTCTATAAATTGATTAAACAGGCTGTAGACATGCAGGGAATTGATGTACCCGTCTGCTGTCATCTGTAAACAGTAAAAGAGACACAATTTTCATCATTTGAGACAACCAGTACAACAAGAGGCTAAAGAGGACTAGTATCGCTATACTGCCATAAGGCACAGTAACCCTAAACACTTCGGGTTAATAAATCTGGAATCCCTGGCAGCACCGTTAATTGACTAATTAAACATACAAAGTAAAACAGCCCCGCCATCTGATGGCCATATATTAAAACCTATAAACATATTCTGAAAGCATCCGGTACAGGGTCACCCAAGGAACATTTCTACAAAATTATTTGAAAATTGGCCACAAATTTTCGTAGGAGAAGATTTTTTAAAGTTTTCACTATATATACCAGCCATATAGCCCTGGCAGCCATGTCTTTTTACCAATCAACAGGAGTTACAATTCATTTGTATAAAGCCCAAACATTTGAATTTAACAATCAAATTGTACACTTGTAAAGATGGTCCTTGATCTTAACCTTTCCTACAAACAACAAATCTGCAGCAGATGACTTTAAAAAACTGTTAGTAGAATATATGGACTCTCCTAAAATGAAAGAACAATTATTATATATAGTTGAAAATATGTCCTTTTGCCACAATGCTTTCAAAAGTTGTCTGCTACATAGGCATCAGATTGTGACTGTTTGTTATTAGAAAGAGGCTCCAGAGGCTTCACAGATAATCAAACAAGTATATGATAGACGTAAGGGTCCTTTCAATTTTGTCATTGAAGTATTTAAGTAGCACATGAAGAATGGCATTACTTGATAATGTGCATGTCTATTAAGAAATATATACTTCGAAAACAACGGAGGGAAAAAGTGTATTTGCATATTCAACAAGCAGTATTTCTGAGTTATAAGCGGATGTGCAGCAAACAATGCAAATTTCGTGTATATGCCTTGACCTTCATTGCTTACACATGTTTTATAACATCATCTTAACCCTTTCCCTCATATAGACGCTTTCTGACGCCTCTGCAGCAGACGGCTTTTTGAAAACATACTGACAAAAGAAGAAATTGCACAAAACATGCAATTTCTCCTTTTGCCACAATGTTTTCCACTTTTTGTCATAGGTTATCCATTCAATTATGGAGATTTTCTATGTTTTGACAAAATATGTTCAAAGTCGTCTGCTGCAGAATTGTCGTATGAGGGAAAGGGTTAAACAGGATGAACAAAATGTATGAAGCAGTATATAATCTGATGTTTTATAGAGATGTGGTGTTGCAAGATAAACACATGTTGTCCAAAACAGCAGGATACAAATTAACAAGAGGGCTAAGATGGCCCTAAATCGATCACCTGAGTGATAGTAAATTAATAGTAGCATATATTTAACTGCAAATATCTGGGGAAATTTGATCAGGAGTGCAAATGAAACTACAAGGAGTGGACACTGTTAAAGAAATAGCTTATCAGTAAAGGCCATTTATATATTGAAATCTAACAAGAACTTTAATAAGAATGGAATTATAAAGTTTTGTCATTTTGCGCCTTTCCTGATGCCACCTTGCCCGGCTGTAGCTTTTCCGGGGAGACTTACCAAATTCCATGGAAAATCCCCGGAGTATTCGGACAACTTTCCAGGGATAATCTGACACTTTCCATGGAAATTCCGGGATATTTATGTGGAAAACCCGGAAATTCCATGGACAACCCGGAAAAGTTTCATGGAAACCCCGGAAAAGTTCCATGGACACCCCGGAACGGTTCCATGGACATGTTTTTCAACGAAATCAATATGGCTTGAACAGTTTGTGTAGAGGGTCACTCAAAGAACATTTCTACCAAATTATCTTGGAATCCGATAAGCAGATTACTGAGGAAAAAGGATTTTAAAGTTTGGGTATTTATTTTTCTCCCTTTCTGATGCCGCAGCAACCAAAGTTCTACACAGAATGTAAGTCTTTTAACAATTTGAAAGAGGACCAACAAAGAAATATTCCTGTAAAGTTTGTTGAAATTGGTCAAGTGGAATGGTAGTTGTTATTTGTAGCTAAAAGTTCAATTTACCCCTTTTGTGATGACGCCTGGTTGCTTTGATTTTATAACCAATCAATATGGCTTGAATAAATTAAGAAAAGGATCACTGAAGTAAGATTCCTATTCAATTTTCTTAAAATCAGAGAAGCACTTTCATAAAAATAGAATTTTCAAATTTTGTCATTTTGCCCCTTTTCTGATGCCGTCTGACTGCCATGTTTTACAACCAATCAGTATGGCTTGAACAACTTTTATTGATGGTCACCCAAGAAGCATTTCTACCAAATAATATTGGAATTTGAGAAGAAGATTTTTATAGTTTGGACATTTTGCCCCTTTTCCGATGCCTCAGCAACAAAAGTTCTCCATGGAATTTAAATTTTTTAACAATTTTGAAAGAGGAACCCCAACGAAACATTCCTGTGAAGTTTGGTTGAAATTGGTCTTGTGGTTTAGGAGGAGATAATGTTTAAAGCTAATAGTGATCGACGGACGACGGACAGAGAGTGATCGGAATAGATCACCTTGAGCCTTCGGCTCAGGTGATCTAAAAAAGCTTTGATCATGTTAACTCTTACCTGGAGGTTTCCTATCTCCCCAAGTGAACCAACCAGTAGTTTTTTGGTGACATGAATGACACCATTACTAGCAACAATATCGGATTTCACAATACGGGCTAGCCTGTTACTGCCCGATATTCTCAGGTTCAGTAGGTTTCTTCTCTGTAAAAATCAAACAAAGTATTTAACCCTCTCCCACATGTACAGAGCGTTGTCATATTTTTGTTTATTATAAACTGGAAAATATAATTCTGCAGCAGACGACTTTGAACATATTTTGTCAAAAAATAGAAAATCTCTATAATTGAATAGATCTATGACTAAAAGTGGAAAACATTGTGGCAAAAGGAGAAATTGCTTGTTTTGAGCAATTTCTTCTTTTGTCACTATGTTTTCAAAAAGCTGTCTGCTGCAGAGGCATCAGAAAGCGTCTATATGAGGGAAAGGGTTTTAACACTGGTATACTTACAGTATTTGAAAGAAAGATCTCTGCGCTTGCACCATCCAGTGTATGAAATATAGACTGATTCCGTAGATACTCTAACATATGGTCACCAACCAATATATGTTGTCTTAGCAATGCTTTAACTTTGTACTCATCAGTTAACCACTTTTGAAACTGAAACAAACATTCAGAATTAACAGTCTGAAATGCATAGGAATAAAGTTTCAAGGAAAAGTCATATTTATGTCTTTTGATTATCTATATTCATGAGTGCTTTGCAAAACAGTTCTTACCTTATCTTGATTGCTACCAAAACAGTGCTCCCTTGGGATGATTAAAATATATAATTCTATGAGTGGAATAACTTGAAGTTAACAACTCCAAAAGATTTAGAGGAAATTGGACAAAGAATCAAATTGCCCTGTTACTGTATTCAGATTTTGATCTGAACTGATCTCAAGACTTTCCTGAATGCTTGCAAGACTAAAAGGTGAGCAGGTAGACTCCATATTTCATACAGATATCTTTTCAAAGCAGGAAGTAAAATGTTAGCAATATATTTCAAGTCAAACAACTAGCAACAGAGCTCACAAAAAAGTATGAATAAATTATTTTTTCCCCCGATTCAGACAAAATTTGATTTCTATGCAACAGATAAAGTATGAAAACATGTATACGAGAAAAAGAGGCCAGTATTGCTCCGCTGTCTTAAGGCAAAACAAAATTAACCTAATACTTCCAAAATAAAATTGTTTCACTAAAGCCATATGAAAACAAACAGCCCTACCATCTGGTGGCAAGGTATGAAGACCAACCAACATGAACTCAAGAAACCTCAAAGATGGATACAGAGAGAGCATTGCTGGAAAAAAAACATCTAAAACTTTCAAAAGCGAAGATTTATAAAGTTTTCACTTTTAAGCCATATTTATTTAGCAAAATAGCCCTGCCAGCCTGGTGACCATGGGTTATTTTTACCAATCAACATGGCTTGAAGGAATCTGGTCAACCAAGGAACATTTCTACAAAATAATTTAAAAATCAACAAAAACATATTCTGAGTAGAATTTTTTTTAAAGATTGCACTATAGCCATATTAATAGGCAAAAAAGCCTTGTGGCCATATTTTTTCTACCAATCAATATGGCTTTAAGGAATCTGAAAGCAGGTCACCTAAGGAACATTTCTACAAAATCATTTAAACTTCAGCCAGATCATATATAATAAGATTTATAAAGTTTGCACAATGGCCATATTAGGCAAAACAGCCCTCTTACCCCTGCCCCCTGATGAAAATGTTTTTCCACCAATCAACATGGCTAAAACAATCAGGTATTGGGCCACCAAGGAAATATTTCTAAAAAAATTATTTGAAAATTGACTTGATACTTTTTAAGGAGATTTTCGAAATTTTCCCTCTAGTCATACAAGGCAAAACAGCCCCACCAAGGAACATTTCTAAAAGGTACTTGAAAATCAGGCAACCAGTTTGGAAGAAGAGTTTTTTAAAGTGTTTTCTTTTGGGAGCCATGTAAACCAGAAGTTTGCATGGATCAAAACATTTGAAGGAATTAAGGAGAGGACATTGAGAAGTCGTTTGAAGCCAAACGGTAACACACAGACGCATGCACAAGGACATATAAAGGATAAGCCACTGGAGCCGAAAATGTTAAATTGATCAGAATAAGCTTTTCCAATGGTGCATTCAGATCTGTACTAAATTTATTCTTCAAATGTTTGAGATACAACACCCTTTTTTAACGACATTTATTTTGCCTGAAATACTGATATGTGCATGGGTTACTAAGGTGAAATGACCGCCTTGATATGACTGAATTATCTTGGCAAACCGCATTAAGTCCCAATTATTCTATGGTTTTAAAGCCAGAATTAATGGGTACAAGACTATTATAGAATCAATTTCTGCTAATTATTTCTTATAAAACGTTTCTAAGGCAACAGAACTCACAAATTAATAAAGAGCAAAATAGTGACTCACATCCACTGCTCCTATGGTTTTGAAGCCGGAATTGATGGGCACAAAGACTGTTATAGGTGAACTTTCTGCTAATTCTTTTTTATAGAATGTTTCCATAGCAGTGATAATCAGGTTCAGTTGTCCTTTCAAATCTTCATCATCTTTGTTCAGATCTTTTAACGTCTTCATTTCAAAAATAAAAATAACATTTCACCATGTGACAGATGGAATATTTTAAAGTTATCTGCTTTGAAACATCAAACAAAAGGGCCATGATGGCCCTGGATCGCTCACTTGATTTTATTATTTTTCACTTTACCCATATAAGCCCCGCCCGCTGGCGACCATAGTTTCGACTAATCAACATGGCGTGAAAGAATCTGATAGAGGGTCACCCTAGGAATATTTCTACAAAATTTATGAGGAGAATTTTGTTTAAAGTTTTCACTCAAGCTATATAAAGTAAAATAGCCTCGCCCCTTGGTGGCCATGATTTTCGACCAATCAACATGGCTTGAAGGAATCTGATAGTGGGTCACTTAAGGAACATTCTGATTCTTTATCTTGAAAAATACTGAGAGGTCATTGACCTTTTCCAGGAGCGAATGTAAAGGTAGAATTTCTGTTTTCAATATCTGCATCATCCAACAATGTGTTTTTAGCGTGTTCACAAAGTCAATTATAACAATTTTGCCAATTTTAAAGGGCCATAATTCAGTCATGGTTTTCGAAAGGAACCGAGCTCTCATGTATATCTAGCTACTGAATAAGTAAACATCGGATAATAAATGATCAATTATAACAATTTTGCCAATTTTAAAGGGCCATAATCCCGTCATGCATGGATGGATCTGGCTGGTTTTCAAAAGAAACCCGAGCGCTCATAGATATTTAGCTACTGAATAAGTTTGGTAAACATCAGATAATAAATGATGACTAACTTGTTGACAAGGTCAATTATAGCAATCTTGCCAATTTATAAAGGGCCATAATCCCGTCATGCATCAACGGATCTGGCTTTCGAAAGGTACCGAGCTCTCATTGATATCTAGCTACTGAATAAGTTTGGTAAAAATCGAATCATAAATGAAGACTTTCATCATTTTCACAAGAAATTGAGGACAGACAACAGACGAAGGGCGATCACAAGAGCTCACCATGTCTCACAGCTCACCATGTCACTACGTGACAGGTGAGCTAAAAGCGTATCTAGTAAGTGACAGTTAACCCTTTCCCACTTTCAGATTCAACTTGACACATCTGCAGCAAATGACTTTTGAAAACAAAGTGGCACAATGTTTCAATTTGATTTAATAATTAAACTTTCATCCATAGATGACAAAAGAAGAAATTGCACAAAACGTGCAATTTCTCCTTTTGCCACAATGTTTTCCACTTTTCGTCATAGGTTATCCATTTAATTATAGAGATTTTCCATGTTTTGACAAAATATGTTCAAAGTCGTCTGCTACAGAATTGTCGTATGAGGGAAAGGGTTAAAGACTATCTACCTATCTACCTGTAATATATTGCCAGTACAATTGTGGCCATTCCCAATATATCCTTCTGGGCAAGTGCATCTGCAAAGTAAATTAATACAGTGAAATGACAAGGCATGACTGTTAGAGCTATATCTCTAAGCTATAAGTTCTTCCATACTTTATGGAAGCCTTAAACCATCCCAGCAACAGACTAATTTCGAAAAACCTTGAAGGAAAAGTAGACATTGCTCATAATGGGTAAATGTTCCAATGATTGGGGAGTGGGGGGTTTCAGAAGTTTGATACTTTGCCCTTCTTCATAGAGGCAGGCAAAGAAGAATCACCAGCATCTTAATACAATGTTGCTATAGGACGCAGTTAAATATGTAATTGGTAATGACATGGACAATTCATGATTTTAATTGTTAAGCTATAAATGTTAACTTTATTTGATAGCTGAAGTAGAGAATGTAACTGTAATTATAGATTGTTTAACCTGAGAGTATGTGGCCTGATGGTGGTACATGTAGCCCGTGGATGACAGGAATCTATTTCACACACATTGATCAGAGAACATCCATAGTCTGGGACATATTCAAAGTATCCATCTTTACACTGGCAAGTACTCTGTAAATAGATGTTTAGGTTTGCAACATATGAAAAATTGGTACTAATTGGCAATTCTGAGCAGAGTAAAAAAGTTTAAACTTATTTATTTTACATCGAGTGCGAAACAAGCTCTAAGCTTATATTAATCACGCTCGATGTCTGCTTCCTGGAAACTTAACCAGTACTTGCGCCGTTTCTGTGGAAAAATCCCAACGGCAGAACCCGCTCATCACGGGATTCGAACCAAGGACCTTTGGTACAAGAGGCCGACGCTCTACCTCTGTCTTCCACAGTGTAGGTCAAGGTCATCCTGTACATTTACTCTTGTCTTATTAGTTGACAGAAGCTGCTAACAAGCTTATCCCTTTCCCACATATAGACGCATTTTGACACATCTGCAGCAGACAACCGGACAAAAGGAGAAATTGCTGAAAACGAGCAATTTCTCCTTTTACCAAAATGTTTTCAACTTTTTTCAGTTATTATACCAACAATTATAGAGATTTTCCATATTTTTGAGTAGACATTTTCAAAGTCGTCTGCTACTGATTTGCTGTATGTGGGAAAGGGTTATGCAAGTGCAAGTATTATGTGAACATAGTAGATCATGATTAAACTGTGCAGATGCACAAGGTGATCTTGATCTGCACTGTTCACAAAGTACAACTTGTACCTGTTCCTATGGACGGGCTATTTGGTGCCATTGAGTACCATTACCTGTAAGTATCGAGAGAAAAAGGAGCACTTGATAAGTTTTTTCCCAAAGATGTTTTTTAATTCTAGAATTAAAAAGAAATCTCAAAATTACCATATGTTGTGATCTTGTTGCCAAATGTTTTAAAAGCAGACAACTCTTCATGTTTCCCACATGAAACACATCTGCAGAAAACAACTTTAAAGATAGAAGGCATCACTGAAATTGATTTTAACCCTTTCCACTAAACAGACATTTGCTGATTCCTCTACAGCAGACGACTATTGAAAACTTTGTGGGAAAAGGAAATAAATCTTGTAATGAGCAATTTATCCTTATGCCACAATGTTTTCAACCCTATTAAATTATCATATTTTCTATGTTTTGACAAAATATATTCAAAGTCGTCTGCTGCAGAATTGTTGTACGAGGGAAAGGGTTAAGGTCCTTTATCTTGGATGAGCTTGCTTCAAACTCTTCCATTGGATTCATACTGAATTAGAAACCTTAAATAATTTGGAGATGCTTATTTTTTTGTATAAAATTTATATATTCAACATTACTTCTGTTGCCATGAACTACCAGAAACCTGTAAAGAATTTCGTGTGTGGAAATAAATCACAAAAGACACTTGAAAGTCTTAGAAAAGAAACCTAGTACCTGAAATACAGTTGAAAATGACATCAAACCTCAATAAATATATTTACCTTTCCACGAGAAAACCAACATTGTGTAAAGTATCGACCCGGATCAGCCTAAACATGCTGCGCAGGCTAACACGGACATACACTTTTTGCCTTTCAGGCATCAATACTCTATACCTCTATCCCCCTGAAATGAAATGTGTCGGCCCGGATTAGCCTGCGCTGGGTCAATACATTACGCAGAGATCATAATCTTGGTTTTCTCTAGGAACGGCACATATGTACCTTTCCAGCAGAGATGTGAACACAGTCAGTAGTATCTCTTTCACATCCTCCATTGTCAATCTGGCATGGATCATCAGGATCACAGCCATAGCCATCACCATGGTAACCTTGGTTACAAGTACAGTTCTTCTCCCCAGCCTCGACATTCTGTTCACAGGTAGCGTTCACATGACACAGGAGTGGTATGGTACACAGATCTACAACTGAATTGTCAACTTTTGCATTTTGAATTTCCAAATGATAATGAGATTAACAATCATGCCACACTAAATCAACATTCAAAGGTTTAACCCTTTCCCCAATACAGACGCGTTCTGATGTCTCAGCAGCAGATGACTTTTGAAAACATTTTGGCAATGGAGAAAACGCTCATAATTAACAATTCTTCCTTTTGCCATAACGTATTCAACTCTATTCAATAATTAATCTTTCCATTCTAGAGACTGATCATGTAAGAAGGATAAGTGAATTATGTACAATTTGGATGTAAAGAATTATGGTAAATGGACAAACTGCTTGTTTTCCAACATTGTTTTGCAGAGACCTCTTCTGCAGGGGCATCTTCAGTTGTCTGTATCAGGTAAAGGGTTAATCCTTTCCCTCATACGACAAAAAATCTTTGAATAACACTTAGTCCTATAAACATAGAAACTATGAAAAACCTTAAAAGCTGGTATGAAAGTGTACCACAATATGACATTTTTATTATATTAAACTTTGGAAATTGACAATTTCAGTATTTTAAATGTCTGGTTGTACAACATTCTGAACTATCAACATTTACAGCTAACCCATTTCAACATACATCTAATCTGCTGCAGACAACTTTGAAAAAATATGCCCAAACAATGACAATTTCTATATAGGATAGTATGGTACTTGGATTTAGAGTTGAAAACCTTGTGATGAGAAATTTCTTCTTTTGCAACAAAGTTTTTCATATGTTGTCTGCTGCAGATGTGCCAGCATGCATGTAAATAAAGGGTTAATTTACCTTTACAATGAATAGATCCCTCATCATCCCCATGGTCAACAAAAGGCCATTCACACATACAGGCGGGCTCTCCGGCTATCTCCACACATTGCGAGTTGTTTGGACAAGTGAAGTTACACACCAGACTTTCACTGTCTGTAAATTACAAAAGTTAATATTGACCAATTTCCTGATATATTTTCACGAGTTATTAGTCTCCTACCGGTCAGAGACCGGTTTGAGGACTATAGGTTTTGTTCGATTCTGTCTGTCAGTCTATCTGTCTGTCAGTCCCACCTAACCTTGTCCGGCCCGCATCTTGACCATCCATTATTGGATTTCCAAGAAACTTGGAACAAACGTTAACCATGATGAGGCGAGTGTCCCGCACAAGACCAAGGCTTGAACCTCAAATGTCAAGGTCACACTTAGAGGTCAAAGGTCAAAATGAGTATGGTTTGACATTACTGTACCTTGTCCAGCCTGCATCTTAACCATCCATCATAGGATTTCCAAGAAACTTGACACAAACATTCACCATGATAAGGTAATGTGTCACGCTCAAGACCCAGGCCTGTGCCTCAAATGCCAAGGTCATACTTAGAAGTTAAATGTCAAAATGAGTACTGTTTGATAGGACTGTACCTTGTCCGGCATCTCAACCATGCATTGTAGCACTCTGGCCAGCTACATCAAATTGTCCACGAGGAAAACACAGGTAAATAAACGAAATCATCTAGTGATATATTCATTTATTTAAATAGGTAAACTAGAGTTTCGCGACTCTCTCTCTCTCTCTTATGCCGACATATCATTCTCTGGCTCTCCCTGGAGCCCATGCCTCTCCTCCCTATCTCTGCATATCTCTCTATCTATGCAATGTCTCTCTTCCGCTTCCTCAAAAACATACATTTATATACTACAGGGCTGGCGCTGTATACACGTGATATCCTGTATATAGTTATACCCTCAATGGATCTAATATCTCACATGTATACCTCTATACCTCTACCCTCATTGTGTTACAGCATCAAAGGAGTCACAAGTTACTAGGCACACATGTTCACCATGATGAGGTGGTGTAAGACCCAGGTCTGTACCTCAAAGGTCAAGGTCACAGGTCAAAATGAGTACTGTTTGATACGACTGTACTTTGTCTGGCTCACGTCTGAACCATGCATCATAGGATTCCCAAGTTACTTGGCACACATGTTCACCATGACAAGGTGACATGTGGCACACAAGACACAGGCCTGTACCTCAAAGGTCAAGGTCACACTTCGAGGTCAAAGGTCCTCGACCGGTAGGGGACTTTTGTATTGCTTGCAATACAACATTAACTTGTTCACTACGAGACTATCCAATGTACAAAGAGCCATATAAGGTAAATTTGAAGATTTTTTTTTTGATACAGAGTTGAAAGTCATATGCTGCAAGAACAACATATATAAGTATCGGTATATTCAGAAGAATCTAGTGGAGTCGAGTTAGCTCAATTCAGTAAGAAAGAGGGTTATCTAACATCTAATTTTGAATTCCTGCTTGGTGCTTCATTCTTACTGATGATTGACACAAGTCATTGTGACTTAACCCTTTCCCATATATAGATGCTTTCTGACGGCTGTGCAGCAGACGACTTTTGAAAACATTGTGACAAAAGGATAAATTGCCCAAGTGAGCAATTTCTCCTTTTGCCACAATATTTTCAACTTTTTTCAGTAATTGTACTTTCATATATAGAGATTTCCCATAATGTTGTCACCATGTTTTCAAAGTCGTCTGCTGAAGATTTATTGTATGTTGGAAAGGTTTAAGTGTCATTCGTCTTCCACTTATGGGCTAAAATGCCCATGAAGATATTCAGCTGCCTGGTAAAAATGTTAGAAGATCATTGGAAGATTCTAAAATTGGCATATCAGTAAAACAAACCAATTTAACCCCATTTTTCCCACATACAACAACTCTGCAGCAGACGAATTTTAACAACATTTAGTCGACAATATATCGAAACTCTACATTAAAATGAAAAAAAAAAATGTTAAATAAAGTTGAAAACATTATGGCATAATGAGCAATTTTCTCCTTTTGACACAATGTTTTCTAAAAATGTCTACATGCGGGAAAAGGTTAAGAAGAAAATCTTACCAGTACAATTGGGGTACGACAAGGAAGAATTGGTGCAGGATTCACAAGAAGAACCAGTCCAGGGTGCCTGAATGATAGTAAATATTTCCTCTTTTGGTTTAGTTTGGCTTTGGTTTGTTGGGGTTTTAAGCCTGTTTCAACTTTATTTCAGTTATATCACTGTGACAGTTCACTTATTCATGATCCCTGGGTAAACAAACCAGGAAATGTGCCTTGCCAAAGACCACTCCACCATCACGCCTTCTTCTTTTGGTTTTCAAGTGATATCAAAATGGTTTTACTGATAGTTGCACAAATACAACAAATCTGCAAATTTGGAAACATGTGGACTAAAATATAGAAAATCCCTATAAATGAGGGTATATTTACTGAAAAGAGTTAAAAACATTGTGACATAAGGAGAAATTGCTTGTCTTGAGCAATTTCTCCATTTGCCACAACGTCTGCTGCGGAGGCGTCAGAAAGCGTCTATATGTTGGAAAGGGTTAATTAAATCAAATATTACAATATCAGCATGGCATAAATTCTCTATTTTGTATAGTAGTAGCTCACCATGTCTGAACATTCAGTTCAGGTTCAGAGAGATGTCTCGATTGTAAGTGCAAGTATCTGTGAAATATTTAAAATGAATGGGCTGTTTCCAGTCTATGGCAATAACAGTAAGGTGGGGATTTACCGGAGAACACAGATTTTCACACAAAAGTCATTTAAAGTCTTTATGCTTCAGAGGTGTTAAACATCATCTGCTACAAGTAAAGTGCTTTAAAACTGAATCTCCAAAATAAAAGGACAATCATGATCCTATACCACTCACCTGACTTAATAGAACTTCAATAATTTTCAGTTTTTACTCTGTATAAGCAAAACAACCCCCTCGACTGGTAGCAAGGTTTATCAACGGATCAGAAATATTTTTACAATCTTGGTAGAGGGTCAACTCAAGGAAGCTTTGTGCCCAAATATTTTTTTAAATCGCACCTTTGGATTTTGGTCAAGAAGATTTCACTACATATATATATCATACAAGGAAAAAACCCAGCCTCTTGATGCCAAGTATTTCAACAGATAAATTGAACAAGCTATGTAGAAGATAGTCACCAAAAGATCAGTCGGCCCAATACTTTTGGACAGGAAGATTTTAAAGTTTTGGGATTTTTTCCCTCTTTTAAATGGAATTAATTTCTTTGAACAACTTAAAGGAGCTTTCCTGTGAAATTATTTTTGAATTGGTGCATTGATTTTGGGAAAGAAATTATTTGTAGACGGACAGACAATATTAGTTAAATTGCTGTCTTTTCTCTGTAAATTACCAGTACTACTTGTGTAATTCTTTCTGATAAACATACAGCAGTCATAAAGGTATTCCCACAACCCAAATGCAAATGAGGGAAGCCATTTCAACCAGTACATGAGAAAAAGTGCAATGTGACATTTCTGAACAGTGTCGATTCAGATCATCTTGTCCACCTGCTGTCTTATAGAAAATCTACACAAGTTGACAGATTATTCTAACAAGTCTCTGTAAGTAATATGGTAACTGTGTAGGTCTTGACCAGTTTATGCCAGATGTATAGGCTGATCTAGATCTATACTGTCCACAAAAACCAACTTGTAATTTTTCGCATGAACTGGCTCATTCATTTTGGTATGAAACCTTGATCTACTACCAGAGCTCTAGTAGATACGGGGCATTTTTCTTGATCAAAATCTTTATTTCAGTTATTTGACACTGAAACCCTATGTTGTAGGGTTGCGTTTACTTAAGTGATAAGAGAGATATGAGGGGAAAAGATCAGTTAACTCCTCCGTATCTAGTCCTCAGCGCAGCTGCTCTGGCACAAATTCGAGAAACACTCACGTCACAGGTACATAGTCCTGTCCCATCCATTCCATCTGAACAGTTACCATGAAGATAACACGGTGTTTCACCATCCCCCGGACATTCTGAAATACATGAACAAATTCTCAGATCTACATTGGAACTATTAGATCTATATTATATATCAACAGTTAATTAACTCTTTCCCTCATATAGACACTTTCTGACGCCTCTGCAGCAGACAGCTTTTTGAAAACATAGTGACAATAGAAGAAATTGCTCAAAACAAGCAATTTCTCCTATTGCCGCAATATTTTCCACTTTTAGTCAGAGGTTTTTCATTCAATCAAAGAGATTTTCTATTATTTGACAAAATATGTTTCAAAGTCGTCTGCTGCAGAATTGGCGTATTGGGAAAGGGTTAATCTTATGCGATACTGTAGTGCCGTTTGCTTTGAAAACATAGGAGCTTAAATCTTGTCTGGTCTGCTGTTAACCCTTTCCCTCATACAGACGCTTTCTGACGCCTCTGCAGCAGACGGTTTTTTGAAAACATAGTGACAAAAGAAGAAATTGCACAAAACGTGCAATTTCTCCTTTTGCCACAATGTTTTCCACTTTTCGTCATAGGTTATCCATTCAATTATGAAGATTTTCTAGGTTTTGACAAAATACGTTCAAAGTCGTCTGCTGCATAATTGTCGTATGAGGGAAAGGGTTAATTATTCACCACATTCAGACACATTTCACCTTTTATCACAATGACTTCAACTCGTAACTATTACAGATATACTATACTATAACAAATTGCAGATTTGATGTATAAGGGATAGTTTTTCTTATGCATAGACATCACAAAATGTTTTAAAACCTGTAGGTGCAAAAGTTCACTATTCATTAATTATAACATGAAAATGTGTCGGCTCAAAGGAATTTTTGTCAGTGGCTCGTTTGGACTCTGCTGCTTTTGAACCCTTTTTTCCCCACATACAGACACTTCCTGATGCCTCTGCAGCAGACGACTTTTGAAAACATTGTGGCAAAAGTATTCTTTAGCCACAATGTTTTCAACTCTATTTAGTAAGTATGGATATATGTTTCATGTTTTTCCCTACATATTTTCAAAGTTGTCTGATGCAGATTTGTTGTAAATATGTGTAAAGTCAACCACATAACAAAACATAACAAATCAGCAATCAGGTAACATTTCAATGATTGACAGGAAACCTACTCTTGTCTCAAAAGGAAAATCAATTAGGCCTACTTTGCAAAGCCAGTTCAAGGTCTTTTTATTTTAGATTCTCAAGGAACAAAAATGTACAACACCATTGATTGATAGATAACAATCCAAGGATCTGACAAATTCAAATCTTACAATTTTTAAAACTCTTAGATCCAGTTATATGTGTAACTAATGACAATAGCTGCTGTAATTTTGATATATTTGCTCCTTTCTCCTTTACACACATTACTGTTTTCCACATACAGACGTTTTCTCATTCTGATTCTTCTGAAGCAGTTGTGATTTGAACACATTGTGGCAAAAGGAGATTGCTCATGATGAGCAATTTCTCCTTTCGGCACACCGATTTCAACTTTATTCAATAATTGTTCTTATATTTTTGGAGAGTTTCCCTTTTTTGACTTAGTCTAATGTTTTCGAAGTCGTCTGCAGCAGAATTTCAGGACATTTCAGTAAATTACATGTTTACGTTTTGAAGAAAAAGTGCAAACCCTAGATATATCCTACGTTACATTATTGGGTTTTGTCAGGGACGAACGTTTCTGGTCATGTGCTAGATCTTGATTCCAATTAGCATGATCGAGGTTGCCAACGAAATACATAAATAAAATTACCTCATAACCTCAACATTTGACATTTTCTTACTCTATAAAATCAACGACTTTAAAATAAACAACACAACTGAAGCTATCTTTTCTGCATCATATACACTGCTTTGATGATGCACGATTTTCTTGCAGACGACAAAAAGGCGGGAATTTAACAAAGCTAGCAATTTCCATTAACCGTTGGTTTCGAATGTTCGTGCAAAATGTAGATCGAATGGTCAGGTATACGAACGATTTGTAGTTATCATGTTTGTAAATGTTAAGTTGTGACACAAAGATCTTTGCCAATATTTGTGCTGATAATTTGTAATTTTTTGAAAAATACGAACTCTTCACATCCCATAACCCGGTGTCATCCGTATATCGGTGATGCATAGAATTGTTAGATATTAAAGAATGCGTTTTTAGTAATTAATTTTAAAGTGTAACATATTTCATTAAATGATTGTTCATGATAGACGCTACTATTACCCTACGCTACCGACACAATCTTTCTTGGAATATTTGCGTTGTAGGATGATACCATCCGATCCCGTGAATATGGGAACCAGTTTCGCGCATTTAGGCACCAGATTTTTGTAAACAAACAAAAAGCAGGCATGGGAGACGAGAGTGCTGGAGGCAGTTTAAAAGAGTTTTTGTGTTATAAATGTGGTCTGAAACAAAGATATAATTTCTTTGGTACGAAACCACCATTTGCAAAGTCGATCGCGTAAGGAAGTTTGTGTATCTCTGTCTCTGTCTGTCTGTCTGTCTATCTCTCTATCTCTGTCTCTCTGTATCTCTCTGTCTGTCTCTGTCTCTGTCTCTCTCTCTCTGTCTCTCTCTCTCTCTCTCTCTCTCTCTCTCTCTCTCTCTCTCTCTATATATATATATATATATCTGTCTCTCTCTCTCTCTCTCTGTCTCTCTCTCTCTCTGTCTCTCTGTCTCTGTATCTCTCTCTCTATGTCTATATATATATCTCTCTCTCTTCTCTCTCTCTCTCTCTCTCTCTCTCTCTCTCTCTCTCTCTCTCTCTCTCTCTCTCTCTCTCTCTCTCTCTCTCTCTATCTCTCTCTCTCTCTCTCTCTCTTAAAAAGATGATAACATGAGTTTACATTTTCTTTTTTGGAATCACATACGTCTCTAGACAGGGTATGTTGTCCATGCTCGTCTAGATATTCATATATGTTTGTCAAATGTCTTTTGATGTTCAATAGTTGGTAAAGTTTATGATTAATTTATTAATATTACAGACTGTTAGAGGAGACCTATATCATGAAGGATCCATTTTCAAGTGATTCAGGGATAATTTGTCTGGGATCCCACTGTAGCCTATGTCAAAAAGCAGTCTGTGCTTCACTGGTAAGCTATGTGAAAAAAATTAGTGGCCCTGTAGGTCAAGTGGTAAACCTTTTCCCACAGACTACTTTTGAAAACATTGTTGCAAAAGAAGAAATTACTATTAATGAGCAATTTCTCCTTTTGCTACAATGTTTTAATCTATTGTATTGTATGAGGGAAATGATAAACATACTCAACTTTCAATCTAGATGCCTTTGGTTGATACCTGGTCCAGGTTATGGACATTTCTGAGGTGCTTGTGTGTCTTATTGCTTAACACTGAGCATGCTAAAATTCTAAGTTTATTTAGGGTGTCACACCCAGACGCCCTTATATCAAACTGAGTATCTCTCGCTTCCGGTACATGATAAAGTGTACACTATCAAATAGGCCTATAGAAGCTAAAAAGCTCATGCTTAATTAGAGCTATTGGTCTCTACAAGTACATTACATGATTCATGTTATGACAAGTTTGTTTCATGTTCTTAACCCTTTTCCCACACAAACAGATGCAGATTTTTCATAAGTTTGCTAAAATGTTTTCAAAGTTGTTTCCTGCAGATTTGTTGTATGTGAAAAATGGTTAAATCTTTAGTGGACTTCCTGTGATCTGTTGAATCCTAATCTAGCTTTGATTGCAATCAGACATAGATTCCATTTGAATATTGCAATAGATTAAACAAGGACTTTACTATTCTTTTTTGGCATGACATGGCTCCAGATCATGAAAACTGTACCTTGATATTCCTCCCTTTGCAGCAATGTTTCCAAAATTCATCTGCTGCAGAGGTGTAAAAATGTGATTTACATACGTGTGTAAGGGATACATGGTGATTCTTGACGGTAGCATACCTGTCAATCAGCGTATGCTGTGGTCAGTATTACATATTCAGGTGCTCATGGCCAATAATTGATCAAATTACATTTTGTTGAAATTTTGGCCTATATTTAATTTGAACAAACATCGGTTCTATTCACTAAAACAATAAATGTGCATGTGTTTCTGATTTCAGGACTGCAGCCTATTCTACAGTAAAAGATTCTGTTTGACCTGTGTGGAAGAAAACATTGATGAATTTCCAGTTGAAATTCAACAGGTTAGTCAGAGGATCAGATAAGGATGGGTATTCAACTCTTTTCCCCACAATTTCTCTCTTATTATTAAAGCAAACCCTATGTTGTGGGTACTCAGAAGAATCGTCTCACCGAGACGATTCTTTTGAGTACCCACAGCATTGGGTTAGAGGGCCAAATAAGGATTTTAGAACATGCAAAACGTTCCTTATCTACAGGGTGAGTGTATTACATTTATTTAACCCTTTCCCTCATATAGACGCTTTCTGACGCCTCTGCAGCAGACGGCTTTTTGAAAACATAGTGACAAAAGAAGAAATTGCACAAAACGTGCAATTTCTCCTTTTGCCACAATGTTTTCTACTTTTTGTCATAGGTTATCCATTCAATTATGGAGATTTTCCATTTTTTGACAAAATACGTTCAAAGTCGTCTGCTGCAGAATTGCCGTATGAGGGAAAGGTTTAATATACACTCACCTTGTTATCTAGAGCTCTGGTTAGTGTGAAAATGAATAACACATACATGTACTTACAACTCTGAGAACCAACAGAATAACAGCTTCTAGCTAAGGATGGCTGTACAGCTACTTCCCCCACAATATCATTCTTATTATCAAACTAAACCCTATGATGTGCGTACTCCAAAGAATCTTCTCATTGAGACAATTTCTCTGAGTACACACAACCTAGGTTAAGATGCTCCAATAAGGATTTTAGAACATGGAAAGTGCCCATATATTAAAAGTTCTGGTATAATAACCGTTTCTTTTAAAATACCTTGGTATTACACTTAGCTCTTGAAGCATTTGCACCAGATAGCATCTGAAAACATTTTTTGAAGAGGAGAAATAGCTCATAATGAACAAATTTTCTTCTTGTCAATATATCCATATCTCTGTAGATGAAAATAGGATAATTGAATAGAGTAAAAAACACTGTAAGTCTGTTGCAAACAGAGCAAATGTTAATTTGGAGCAATTTCGCCCTTTGCCATGTTTTCAAAATGTGTCTGTTGTAGATGCATCAGAATGCTGCTGCTGAATGTTAACCCTTTCCCTCATACGGCAATTCTGCAGCAGACGACTTTGAACGTATTTTGTCAAAAAATAGAAAATCTCTATAATTGAATGGATAACCTATGACAAAAAGTGGAAAACATTGTGTCAAAAGGAGAAATTGCACGTTTTGTGCAATTTCTTCTTTTGTCACTATGTTTTCAAAAAGCCGTCTGCTGCAGAGGTGTCAGAAAGTGTCTATATGAGGGAAAGGGTTAAAGACTAAATGAATACAGTGTTGAAAGTATTTAGAATGGATGATATTGTAATGCGTGGGATACTCCTGATCTAAGTGTAACATACCGTCACAGTGTGACCCCCAGTAACCATGGCAACATGAGGTCACATTCATGTCATCTTTACATGTATGCCGACAGCCCTCCTTGGTCACATTGAGTCCAAGTCCCAAACTCTGTTCATATGTGCAGCCAGGTATTCCGTTCATTTTCGTGACTTTTTCAGTCCCGTCTGGGCAGTCTATGAACATGTTGATATGGCACGATGTACATGGCAGGTCAAAAACGTGATATTTTGACTGCTCAATTTGAAAACAGGACCCATTCTGTCTGTTTAGTAACTCTGCACTTAGATGTAGAATACTTGGAACTAAATAGAGCAATAATAGTCCATTTGGATACATTGTCAGTGCCATCGTGCACTATTCTTGGGTGGGGTTAACTGACAAATAAATGATACTGCACTAATCTAAAGCTGAAGAAGTAAACAGAACTTTGAAACGATAACAGATATCCCATATTACACTATCAAAACCAATATTATATATTTTTTTCTCAAAATGTTACTACTGCAGAGGTTTCAAAACTATCATGGAAAAGGCCAAGAAGGTTTGAGCCATGCTCTTTGAAAACCAACCTTAGGGCACTTGTTGCCAGTGTATATCCAGATAATCATGCACATGTATGCAGTCTAATCTGGTTCTACACTGGTTGCCCAACAGTCATTGAAGCCTTAAAGGATCTTCTGACAAAATCCAGTATTTGGATCAGATTGCTTCTAAAGATAGACACAATTTTAATCTTTACACACACTTGTCATAAATACACTCAGGTTTGTTTTCTTCAAGCAGAGTTCATTTTTAAAAATAAAATAAAAGAAGTTCTGTATTAAAAACTAAAACGTATATATCTAACATTATATTTTTAGGATATCTGCTGTGAATACAACTGACACATAAAATATAACGTTTTTGAAATTGGACCATTAATTTTGGTAGAGACTTTAAACATTGTTGGCGAAGAGGTTATTGCTCCTTCTGAGCAGTTTCTCCTTTTCCCATCATGTTTTCAAAAGAAGTTTTCAGCAGAGGCGTCTAATCACAGAACAATTTTACAGGATATCAATTTTTCGTTTATTAAATAATTTATCCAAGAGTGATTGTTTCTCCTCACTGAAATCACAATTTTACATCCAATTAAATTGAACACAAGCCACAAAGTGGTGGGACTAGGCTATTAATTCCTATTAACACTTTCACAAAACCTTTAACCCTTTTTCACATACAACAAATCTGCAGCAGACGACTTTGAAATCGTCTAGGCAAAAGCACAGAAAATCCCTTTAAATGAAAGAACGATAATTGAATAGAGCTGAAAACATGGTGACAAAAGGAGAAATTGCTTGTATTGAGCAATTTCTTCTTTTGTCGCCATGTATTCAAAAAGCTGTCTTCGTCAGAAAGCATCTATATGAGGGAAAGAGTTAACAGAGGCCTTGAGAAAATCTCGGCAAATAGTTGGAAAATCTCTTACCCTTTCCCTCATATAGACGCTTTCTGACGCCTCTGCAGCAGACGGCTTTTTGAAAACATAGTAACAAAAGAAGAAATTGCACAAAATTTCTCCTTTTGTCACAATGTTTTCCACTTTTAGTCATAGGTTATCCATTCAATTATAGAGATTTTCCATTATTTGACAAAATATGTTCAAAGTCGTCTGCTGCAAAATGAAAAATTATTCACTGTGCCTCAATGTTTTCAAAACTTGTCTGCTGCAGATGGAAATGCATCTCTATGTGGTAATTGGCTAATCTTGCCCCTATTATCTCATTTTTAGATTCTTTTTCTCTTTCATAGTGTCTGAAGTAAAATATCTTGGGAAACTTTGAAGAATAATTGTTTTACAACTTAAAACATTGTGGGGAATTAAGCTATTGCTTGAAATGAGTGACTTCTCCTTTTCTAGCAATGTTTATAAACATCCTAAGATGCAGGCACACCAAAGCAGTTTTCATTAGGGAAAGGGTTCAACTGTTTCCTGATATTGAAAACATTTGACGCATCTACAGCACACAACTTTGTAAAACATTGTAGAAAAGGGAAAATTACTGAAAATAGAGTGATATCCTCTTTTCCCACGTTTTTAAATCTGTATGAAAATTATTCTTCCAATTTTCCAAATAATACATATCTTTCCTCAGATGTTTTTATAGAAAATAATTCTGAAAATGAAAATGTACTTCAGCCATTTCCAATTGAAAACTTTGTTACACAAAGGAGAAATTCGTCATGTTGAGCTATTTCTTCTTTTTCTTCAAATGTTTTTCAACTATATCTAATACTAAAACTTTCATCAATGGATTTTCCATAGTTTTTTCCCTGCAGACGGTTACAAAGTCGTCTGTTGCAGATTTGTTGTAGTGTGGGAGAGTGATGGTGGACTGCTCTTGAACCTTGTTTCTCTCAGATTCCTACACTGAATGGCTGTATCCTTTCCCCAGTACAGATGACACTTGAAACCTTTGCGATAGATATACCTTAACCCTTTACCTCATATAGACGCTTTCTGTCGCCTCTGCAGCAGACGGCTTTTTGAAAACATAGTGACAAAAGAAGAAATTGCACAAAACGTGCAATTTCTCCTTTTGCCACAGTGTTTTACACTTTATGTCATAGGTTATCCATTCAGTTATGGAGATTTTCTATGTTTTGACAAAATACGTTCAAAGTCGTCTGCTGCAGAATTGTCGTATGAGGTAAAGGGTTAAAACTTTCTCCACAACCATCAAATCTGAAGCAGACAACTCAGAAAACATTCAGGTAAAATGTGGAATTGAAAGCAAAACTATTTGATAACAGTTGAAAGAGTGTGGCTAAAGAAGAAATTACTTTATTTCGTTAGCCACAATGCCTAGTCCAAATGAATCTGCAGGTGGGAAAGGGTTAACCCTAATTAAATTTTGCAGCAGACGACTTTGAACATTTTTTGTCAAAAAATAGAAAATCTCTTTAATTGAATGGATAACCTTTGACTAAAAGTGGAAAACATTGTGGCAAAAGGAGAAATTGCTCGTTTGAACAATTTCTTCTTTTGTCACTATGTTTTCAAAAGCCGTCTGCTGCAGAGGTGTCAGAAAGCGTCTATATTAGGGAAAGGGTTAATCCGTTCCTACTTGTAGACGCGTTCTTACACAACTGTAGCATTGAATTTTGAAAACATTGTGACAAAAGGTGAAATTTTTCAAAACGAGCAATTTCACCTTTTGCCACAATGTTTTCCACCTTTTTTCATCAATAATACATACAGTTATACAGATATTCCATCTTTTTGCATGATTGTTTTCAAAGTCGTCTGTTGTACGATGGCCGTATGTGGGAAAGAGTTAAACGTTTACCACATACAGTAAATGTGCAGGAGATGACTTGAACAACATCTAGGTATCATTATATTGAAAATTTCTATAAAATGAAAGTTATTATTTAAGGAGTTGAAAACGTTGTAGCAAAAGGACTAATGCCTCATCATGATCAATTTCTACTTTCGCCACTATGTTTTCAAAAGTCTTCTGCTGCAGATGCATCAAATTGCATCCTTGTATGAGAAAGGGTTAAGAGCCTTTGCAATAGATATCTTTTATTCTGAGATGTGCAGTCTTTTCTTTCAAATCAAGAATAATGATTCAAATTGCAGAATTTCTTCAGGTTAAGGGTTAACCCTTTCCCTCATATAACAAATCTGCAGTAGACGACTTTGAAAACATACCCAAATTTGTTTCAAAACTGCCTTTAAATGAAAGTACAATAATTGAAGAGTTGAAAATATGGTGACAAAAGGAGAAATTGCTTGTTTTGAGCAATTTCTTCTTTGTCACCATATTTTCAAAAAGGTGTTTGCTGCAGAGGCGTCAGAAAGCGTCTATATGAGGGAAAGGGTTAAAAACTATTGAAAAAAGGGAAAAGAAAAAAGATTCATCGTAAGTTATATTTGTGACGGCTACTTTATTAAGAATTGTAACATTAAGAAAATCTAAAAGTGAATTTGTGAAATGGAGGTTGAAGACACTGAGCGAAAAATACAGTTTATTTGTTTAGATATTCTTCATGTTCAAACTGTTTTTAAAAGATGCCTGCTGCAGTGGCATCAAATGTCATCTGTTTAAGGTAGGTGATCTATAGTCGGATAGAATCAACTTTTAACCCTTTCACACATAGCACAAATCTACAGTATACAACTTCTAATACATCAAAGCAAATAAGGAAAATCTCTAAAAATGAAATGAATAGTTATTGAAATGAGTGGAAATTTTCATGGGAAAAGGGGAATTAACTCATCTTGAGCCATTTCTCCTTTGCCGAAATGTTTTTAAAAGCCATATTCTGCAGATGTGTCAAAAGACGTTAACAGATGGAAAAAGGTTAACTGTTTCATGACTAAAATGACTTTACCTAATATTTACACTTTTTGACGGCCAGCCCCTGCCGCAGAATTCGCCCTTTTTAACCCTTTCCCACTTGCTAACACATGTTAAAGTTTCTGCGGCAGATGACTTTTGAAAACATTTGCCACAATGTTTTCAACTCTATTCAATAATATACACTTTTATTTGTAGAGATTTTCATATTATTGCGTAGATGTATTTCAAGAGGTCGGCTTTTGATTTATTGTATGTGGGAAAGGACTAAAAAAGATTTAGAAATTAGTCTCATGAGGAAGTGTAGACTTAATTAATGCTAAGGGCTCTTGAATGCTCTTACAATATTTCAGCATTGTGATTGCTCACCACAGTAATTTGCTACCTCTTTCCCCGATATTAACATCATTTGACGCCATTGTAGCAGATGATTTGTGAGAATAATGTGGAAAAAGGAGAAATTATTCAAAGCCTGCAATTTCTCATTTTCAACAATGTTTTAAAACCTTACCAAAATTAAAAATAACAAAATTCTAGATATCGTAAGTTTCTCTTGCGTTTTCAAGGCAGACAACACTCCAAGTAATCTTGATTAACCCTTTTTGATGCCTCTTGAAAACATTGTGACAAAAGGAGACATTGCTCAAAACAAACAATTTCGGACGGCCTACCCATCTCTGGGCGATTTGGTTTCTCCTTTTGCCACAATGTTTTTAACTGTATTTGAATAATAGAACTTCCATTTATGAAGATTTTTCATGGTTTTGCCTGTATATTTTCAATGTTGTCTGCTGCAGATTTGTTATATGTGGGAAAGGATTAATTATTACTGTACTTCTTTTGACTTGGTCCTTGTTGTATTGTTGAATGCAGTTATTTATAGCTCACATAAGCTCAAAGTGCCAGGAGATTGCCAATGTCTTCATTCACATCTACATGTATATCATTCTGTCATAGTCACTTCACCTCTTTTTTTCATGTGGTCATATTTAAGAAGAATAGGCTTTGGAGGCTCCTACAATTTTGTTTTTTATAATACATTCATTTAATTAACCCTTTCCCACTTATAGACGCATTTTGTGCATCTGCACCAGACAAGATTGAAAACAGTTTGTGAAATGAAGAAATTGCTCATAATGAAGAATTTAATACCACAATTATAGAAGTGTACTTTCATTTATTGCGTTGTCCTTTATCTTTGCCTACAATGTTCTTAAAGCCGATTTGGCGTACGTAGTTAAAGGTTTAAGACTTCTGTCTGCCATTGTAAGAGATGACAAATTATTAAAACTCTACTCTGAACTGGTAACCCTTTGTGAGGATTGGTCGAGCAAACTTGATGGTTAAAAATAAATGTTTGAAGGAACATCTATGTCCCCTTTTATATGTCCTTAACCTGTTCCCTCATATAGATGCTTTCTGACGCCTCTGCAGCAGACAGCTTTTTGAAAACATAGTGACAAAAGAAGAAATTGCACAAAACGTGCAATTTCTCCTTTTGCCACAATGTTTTCCACTTTTAAGGTTATCCATTCAATTATAGAGATTCTCTATTTTATGGCAAAATACGTTCAAAGTCGTCTGCTGCAGAATTGTCGTATGAGGGAAAGGGTTAAGTGATTTTCTGACGTATAGACAGAGAGGTGATCCATTGGAAGGGAAGAAATGCATTTTGCTTTTCTTGTGCAGATCGCGCTATAAACATTGTGGAAGAAACCACACATTAATGCCTTATTTTAGACTGTCTAGAAAATTTAGCCTCAGAAATTTAACTATTTTGAGCTCACCTGAGCATTAACCCTTTCCCTCATATAGACGCTTTCTGACGCCTCTACAGCAGACGGCTTTTTGAAAACATAGTGACAAAAGAAGAAATTGCACAAAACGTGCAATTTTATTCTTTTGCCACAATGTTTTCCACTTTAAGTCCTATTTTATCCATTCAATTATTGAGATTTTCCAGTTTTTGACAAAATACGTTCAAAGTCGTCTGCTGCAGAATTGTCGTATGAGGGAAAGGGTTAAGTGCTCAAGGTGAGCTATTGTGATCACATTTTGTCCGTCGTCAACAATTTCCTTATTAAAAGGCAACATTTTGCATCCAATCTAGATGAAAGTTTATGAGAACATACATCTCCATCAAATCAAGCCCAACTTCTAAACTTGGTCAGCTGAGGCCACAAACTAATCTACTAGGCCAAATTGAAGGAAAATCTTATAAACACTATGGAAGACGTATTTTTTATTTGAGCATGTTGAAACTTTGTCAGAATAATTGTATTGATGATATCGATTTGAATAGAGGTTATGTTAGGTCAAAAGGTTCAATTGAAGAAAAAATCTTGTTAACACTCTAGAGACCCCATTTCTTAATTCAATAACTTGAAACATTTATCAAAATGTTTGTCTTGGTGATATCTAGGCCAAGTTCGAATTTGGGTAATGTCAGATCTAAAACTATTTTGTCAGAAAAATTGTCTTGAATAAAGGTCATGTCTGGTTTAAAACTAGGTCACTAGATCACATTGAAGAAAAATCTTGTTAACACCAGATGAAAGTCGGTTTTTAGCTCACCTGAGCACAAAGTGTGAAGCATTGTCTTAGTAGTCCTCTACAAAGAAACAGAAAGTCCTGGAGCATAGCTATTTGGTGTGAAGCATTTTGTAGTGGTCCTCTACAAAGATTGTTCAAATTATTCCCCTTAGGTAAAAGTGGCCTGACTTTGGCGGTCACCTGTTTTACACAGATATATATAGCGTAAAACACTTTGAAAGCCGGCATAGAGCGTAGATATTTAGTGTGTAGAATTGTCTAGTCCTCTAAGAAGACTGTTCAATTTATGTCCCTTGGGTCAAAAATTGGCCCTGCCCCGGGGGTAATGTCTTTTATACACAATTATATATACATATCACAATATAACTCCTGGGTGAGCCATCCTGGACTATTGTCGCCCTCTTGTTTAAATCTATGGATGGCAGAACAGGAACCGATCATCAATCAAAAATGTGAACCAGGGAATAAGCAAATACTTCTTTCTTTTCGTTTCAGGAATTAAAGAAGAGGGCTCTACAAAACAGATAGTCTTATCTGAAACGGATAATTCACACTCTTGCAGCCGCATTTTGATGCATCTGCAGCATAAAACTTTTGAAATCATTGTAGCAAAATGAGCAATTTTCCTTTAGTCACAATGTTTTCATAACTTTTCAAAACTTAATTATAATTTCATTAATGGAGATTTTCCGTAATTTTGTTCAGGTGTTTTCCGAGGAGTCTGCTGCAGATTTGTTGTATGCTTGAATGGGTTTACCTGATGTGATATATAAAGAATGGTCTGTAGAAAGACTGTGTTTACGGATGAAAGACAATTGACAATGGCCTCAAGGATTTTTGTCAATAGTTGATAAATCAAATGGCTTAGCCGTGCTTCAATCTTAGGACTCTGGATCCATTGCAGTTTAACCCTTTCCCTCATATGACAATTCTGCAGCAGACGACTTTGACCATATTTTGTCAAAAAATAGAAAATCTCTATAATTGAATGGATAACCTATGATTAAAAGTTGAAAACATTGTGTCAAAAGAAGAAATTGTTTGTTCAGAGCAATTTCTTCTTTTGTCACTATGTTTTCAAAAAGCTGTCTGCTGCAGAGGCGTCAGAAAGTGTCTATATGAGGGAAAGGGTTAACAACTTGCAAGTAGCTCCAGTAAGATCAGCCATATGGCATTAGGGATAATTGTAGATACAGAACAACTTGTGCACTCACACATTTATATTTGATCTGCAATGTTTGAATATTGGAGAGTTTTTTTGACAAACACTGTGTATTTATATTAGATTAAATGGATGCAGAGCTAGATATCTATCTTCAATCATGCTAATAACCCTTTTCCACTTGTAGACCTGTTTTGAGGTATCTGCAGCAAAAGGAGAAATTGCTGATGATGATCAATTTTCTCCTTTTGCTAGAATGTTTCTAATTTTATTATGATTTATAGAGATTTACCATATATTTGCCTGGACATTATCAGTCATCAGATTTTTTGTATTTGGGAAAAGGTTAATTCACTATGGTGTTTTTCTAGAGGTCAGCTATTTAGTACATGCTTATTGACAACCCTTTCCGACATACAGATGGTTTATGACACCCTTGCAGCAAATGACTTGATAACATTGTGACCTAAGGAGAAATTTCTTCTTTTGTCACAATGTTTTCAACTCTATTCAATTAATATACTACAGTGATTTTCTCATATTGTTGCAAAGACGTTTTCAAAGTTGTCTGCTGCTGATTTGTTGTATTTGGAAAAGGGTTAGTTAAAAAATGAAAACAACAACAATGTGATGTTGTGTCCAACTAATAATAGAATACAAATGAAATGGACAGTGCCTAGAGATTATATTTAACAGTAAACTATTTAAACTTATGCAAATTTTAGGGGTCCTTCTAGCATGGCTTTATAAGTTATCAATATTACCATATAAGGCAAACAGTCCTACCCCTGGCGACTACATTACAGCCAGGTTTTTCGACTAATCATTATGGCTTGAAGGAATTTGATTGAGGGTCACCCAAGGAACATTTTTACATATTATTTGAAAATCAGTTAACCAAACTGGTTTGGGAGGAGAATTTTGTTTATGGTTTTTTCTTTTTGTTGCCATGGAAAAAAGAATTTTGCATGGATCCAAAAAAATCGAAGGAATTTTGTTGAGGATATTGAGATGATGATTTCTGTAAATTTTCATCCCAATTGGCCAACTGGCTACAGAGGAGAAGTTTTGTAGACGACGCACGGCAAGAGGCCAGACAAGGGTAGATCACAATAACTCACCTAGAGCACTCCGATGAGCTAAAAATATTCTTTTTTGACCACAATTCATACCCGGGTCTCCTGCATGACAGATGAACGTCGATACCGATAGACCAGTTCTTATATAGTGGAGTTTATAGATATTTATACCATTCATACAGATTGCCACTGCTGGAAGGATCTTGTAGAAACATGGTGATAATATGCACATTTCCTATTGTAAGTGAAGCTTCCCATAAAGTTTCATCGAGTTCAAGTCAGTAGTTGGTGAGAAATAGCCCGGAAAAAATGTCATTTTATATGGAAATTAAAAGGGCAATAACTGACAAACCATCCAACTTATACATGGTGATAATATGCACATCTCTTGTAAATGAAGCTTCTCATAAAGTTTCATTTAACTCAAGTCTCTAGTTGCTAAGAAATAGCCTGGATTTTTTTTCCAATGTCATATTATATAGAAATTAAAAAGGGTAATAATTCAGTTAACAAGAGCTGTCGGAGGACAGCGCGCTCGACTATTCCACCGCTTATTTAAGTTACTGAGATAATGGACTAATGTAGTTGCATGCAAAACAATAACCACAATTTCTTAGTGGGTGATAATTATGTCTCCCCCATTACATGGGGGTGACATATTGTTTTTGCCCGTTCCGTCCGTCCGTCCTTCCGTCTGTCACACTTGTTTCCGCTCAATAACTGAAGAACGCTTGGGCGTAGGAACTTCATACTTGGTATGCAGGTTGGTCATGACCAGTAGCTGACCCCTATTGATTTTGATAACAGAAGGTCTAAGGTCAAGGTCATGGTGACCTTGTGAGGTAAAAAATGGTTTCCGCTCAATAACTGAAGAACACTTTGGCTGAGGAACTCCATATTTGGTATGCATGTTGGCCATGCCTAGTAGAAGACCCCTATTAATTTTGAGGTCAGTACGTTTAAAGTCAAGGTCACAGTGACCATGAGCTTGAAAGGTCACAGTGACAATGAGCTGATAAATAGTTTTTGCTTGGGCCCAGGAACTTCATACTTGATGTGCAGGTTGGTCACCACCAGCAAATGACCCCTACTAATTTTAAGGTCACTAGGTCAAAGGTCAAGGTCACATCCGTCACACTTGTTTCCGCTCAATAACTAAAGAATGCTTGGGCATAGGATCTTCATACTTGGTATGCAGGTTGGTCATGACCAGTACAGTAGCTGAGTCCTATTGATTTTAATAACAGAAGGTCAAAGGTCAAGGTCATGGTGACCTTGTGAGGTAAAAAATGGTTTCCGCTCAATAACTGAAGAACACTTTGGCTGAGGAACTCCATATTTGGTATGCAGGTTGGCCATGCCTAGTAGAAGACCCCTATTAATTTTGAGGTCAGTACGTTTAAAGTCAAGGTCACAGTGACCATGAGCTTGAAAGGTCACAGTGACAATGAGCTGATAAATAGTTTTTGCTTGGGCCCAGGAACTTCATACTCGATGTGCAGGGTGGTCACCACCAGCAAATGACCCCTACTAATTTTAAGGTCAAAGGTCAAGGTCACAGTGGTCAAGGTCACATCCATCACACTTGTTTCCGCTCAATAACTAAAGAATGCTTGGGCATAGGATCTTCATACTTGGTATGCAGGTTGGTCATGACCAGTACAGTAGCTGAGTCCTATTGATTTTGATAACAGAAGGTCAAAGGTCAAGGTCATGGTGACCTTGTGAGGTAAAAAATGGTTTCCACTCAATAACTGAAGAACACTTTGGCTGAGGAACTCCATACTTGTTGTCAAAAATGTTGGTACTGACAGAAAGGTCATGTCACAAGGAATACACATGTGAAATATGGTAGCCGTACCTGTTATGGTTCAAAAGTAGTGGTCAAGGTTAAAGTTTTTTTCAAGAATGGCAACATCTAGGTCAAAGGTCAAGGTCGCAAGGTGAAAAATTTTGGTACTGACAGAAAGGTCATGTCACAAGGTATACACATGTGAAAAAATGGTAGCCTTACCTGTTATGGTTCAAAAGAAGTGGGGAAGGTTAAAAAAAAAATTGAGAATGGCAACATCTAGGTCAAAGGTCAAGGTCAAAAATGTTGGTACTGACAGAAAGGTCATGTCACAAGGAATACACATGTGAAATATGGTAGCCATATCTGTTATGGTTCAAAAGTAATGGCCAAGGTTAAAGTTTTTTTCGAGAATGGCAACATCTAGGTCAAAGGTCAAGGTCGCAAGGTCAAAAATGTTAGTACTAACAGAAAGGTCATGTCACAAGGAATACACATGTGAAATATGGTAGCCATACCTGTTATGGTTCAAAAGTAATGGCCAAGGTTAAAGTTTTTTTCGATAATGGCAACATCTAGGTCAAAGGTGGTCAAGGTCGCAAGGTCAAAAATGTTGGTACTGACAGAAAGGTCATGTCACAAGGAATACACATGTGAAATATGGTAGCCGTACCTGTTATGGTTCAAAAGTAATGGCCAAGGTTAAAGTTTTTTTCGAGAATGGCAACATCTAGGTCAAAGGTCAAGGACGCAAGGTCAAACATTTTGGTACTGACAGAAAGGTAATGTCACAAAGAATACACATGTGAAATATGGTAGCCGTACCTGTTATGGTTCAAAAGTAGTGGTGAAGGTTAATTTTTTTTTCGTGCAGACAGGCCAAAAACTACATCTAGGTCAAAGGTCAAGGTCGCAAGGTCAAAAATGTTGGTACTGACAGAAAGGTCATGTCACAAGGAATACACATGTGAAATATGGTAGCCGTACCTGTTATGGTTCAAAAGTAATGGCCAAGGTTAAAGTTTTTTTAGAGAATGGCAACATCTAGGTCAAAGGTCAAGGTCGCAAGGTCAAACATTTTGGTACTGACAGAAAGGTCATCTCACAAGGAATACACATGTGAAATATGGTAGCCGTACCTGTTATGGTTCAAAAGTAGTGGTCAAGGTTAAAGTTTTTTTTGTGCAGACAGACAGACGGACCAACCAACGTGCAGACAGACAGACAGGCCAAAAACTATATGCCCCCCGAATCGGAGATTCCGGGGGGGCATAAAAAGAAGAAATTGCACAGAACGTGCAATTTCTCCTTTTGACACAATGTTTTCCACTTTAAGTCATAGGTTATCAATTCAATTATATATATTTTCTACTTTTTGTTAAAATATGTTCAAAGTCGTCTGCTTCAGAATTGTTGTACGAGGGAAAAGGTTAAGAAATCATAATAATAAAACAAATTGTTTTTTATATCCTTTTATTTTAAAACCTCAGTCAGAAAATACTAAATACAATCTCTAACAATATTATCACTTTGCAGATAAAACACATATAATGATCAACCCAGTATATACATACAGAAAAACAAACCTTTTCTGGGTTGGTTACTGGTAAATGATCGACTGTGGTCACCTTGATATGTGACTCAAACCACAGAACTAAATCAATTTGGAAGAGGGTCGCCAAAGGAACATTTTTGGCCTCTACCTTTTGAAAGGAAGATTTAAAAATTTTTTTTTTACTATATATCATATAAGTAAAACTAGCCCCAATACCTGGAGGCCATCTCTCTCGAGTTTCAGAATAAATTGGACAATTTTGGTAGACAGTTACCCAAGGTTAATTGTGCAGATTTATTTACAAATTGCGCCAGTCGAGTCTTCTTTTGGACAAGATGACTTAAATGTTTAACTTTCCTTTCACATGACAACCAAAAATATTTATTAAATTTTATTGTTTTAGCAATTTTGGAAAGAAACAACTTCTGATCCATAAAGCTGAATTCTCTGTTTAGCCCATTCCCACATACGACATATCTGCAGCAGATGACTTTGAAAACATCTAGAATAGACTATGAAAAATCACTAAAATTGACAGTTTTAATTAGATATGAGTTGAAAACTTTGTGGAAAAAGGAGAAATTGCTCATGTTGAGCAATTTCTCCTTCTGTCACAAGGTTTTTCAAAAGTCATCTGCTGCAGAAGCGTCAGAAAGCGTGTATAGGATGGAAATGGTTATATGCCTTGGTCCAAAATATCAAGGTGTCCATTTTCAACTATTCACCATAACAAATATAATTTTCCTTTTCAAGGGGCCTATGCAATACAGTTTAACTGCATCTTGTTTTAACTCGATGAAAAACAGTTGAACTGTTTTCCTTATGCAGATAAATTAAAAAGACTCACGTGCAGTTCACTTGATGAAAACATTGTGGAAGAAGAAGAAAGTGCTCTAAAGGCAACATTGACCTAATTCCAAATGTAACAAATCTACAGAAGCCGACATGCAAAACATTTAGGATATATATACTGAAAGTCTATAAAAATTGAATTATGATAATTGAATTAAGTTGAAATCATTGTGGTAAAATTACACTTCCAATTTCCATGAATGTTATCAGAAGAGTCGTCTGCTTTGATAAGATTTTTTGTTAAAAAGTTAAAATCTGAAAAACTAGATTAACACAATTTACATACAAAGCAGAAAACATTGTTGGTAAATGAGAAATGCTCATCATTTCAACAACATTATCAAAACATCATCTGCTGCAGAGGCATCAACTGTCCTCTGTTTAACCCCTTCCCTCATATAGACGCTTTCTGACGCCTCTGCAGCAGACGGCCTTTATGAAAACATAGTGACAAAAAAAGAAATTGCTCAAAACGAGCTATTTCTCCTTTTGCCACAATGTTTTCCACTTTTAGTCATAGGTTATCCATTCAATTAAAGAGATTTTCTATTTTTTGACAAAATATGTTGAAAGTCGTCTGCTGCAGAATTGTCGTATGAGGGAAAGGGTTAACCCTTTACCACTTACACCAAATTTACAGCAGATGGCTTTGAAATCATCTGGGGGGGTGTTATGGAAAATCGCTCAATAAAAAATTATCTAATTTTAAAACAGAATTGAACATATTGTGGCAAAAGATGAAATTGATCATTATGAGCAATTTCTCCTTTTGCAATAATGTTTTCAAATGTCGTCTGAAAGTGTCTATAAGTGGGAAAGGGTTGAAGATATGTGTATCTGTTCCTGTATATACAGGCAATGTGTTCAAGAATGGTTATTTTTATTATAATATTTGTGAAAATTAATCACCTATAAATTAATAGACATCTAAATTCATTTTAATTATATTATTTATTACCAAAATAATTCCCTGATTAGGGCTGTTCCAGGGAAATAATTGTACGACAAGCTATTTTTATTTGGAGGTTGGGAGGTATTTTCTAATAAAAAATTAAAATTAATGCCCAAAATATAAATAAAATTTGATGAGAGGTATTTTTATAATTGCAGGTCATTCTCCCCCAAACATATTTTTCCTGGAACAGCCCTTACCTTCTTACATAAACCATTGTAACAATTTGATATGAACAATCTAACATGCTTTGAAAGTATCCGTTTGGATGATAAATCTGCCCGAATATTTTTGGAGAAGGAAATATCACATATTTGAAGCGTTTTTCCATTTTCCATTTTTCTTCTCCTAAAGTTGTGTCATTTGTGTGCACAAATATCAGGTTAAAGGTTATGAGTTAGAAACAAATGTGCACAACACACAGAATCCTTTATGGATTTTCCTGAAACAGTTTCATTTGTGGAAAAGGAAAATCAGCAGATGACTTGAAAACATTGTTGCAAAAGGAGAAATTGCTCATTATGCTTATAAGGAGCAATTTCTCCTTTTGCCATCATATTTTAAACTCTTTTCAATTATTATTCTTTTGTTTATTTAAATTTTCCACTTTTTTATCCAGATATTTTCAAAGTCGTCTGCTGCAAATTTGTTGTATATGGGAAAGGGTTAATATTTTGCATGTTAATTTGTTAATAGAAAATACGAGCATACCCATGCCAAAATGTACAAGTTGGCATTTGGTACAGAAAAGAATCGGATCACCAGGTCAATATGTTCAGTCTTGTCAGAATCTACACAAGTTGACAGAATATTCAAACAAGCTTGGATTATATAACAAGAGCGCTGCAAGTGAACGCAAAGTCGAAAAAGGGGGGGATTTCTGAATAATTATTAAAGCCAGAGTTATGTGACTTGGTGTAGATAAGCATATTGTTTGTAGGTAAATGTGTATCAAGTTTCATTTGAAAATGTTGAATTTGTTTTATTTATGTGGTAAGACGAGCTTAAAATTGAACATTAGTGATCTTGATCAGACTGTGTGCATGCACCGGCTGATATGGGTCTACACTGTCCTCAAAAGCCAATGTGTACCTATTTTTCTATAGAAGGGCTCACATTATATGAAATAAATATGTGTGAATCATGTAAAATGGTTGTAACTAAGTCTTGTCATAATATGTAATTGCAACAGTATTGCATGAAGTCAATGACAAGGATTTTGCAATTTATATATTGAACATTCTGGCTTGGCCAATTCATATTAACCTTTTGCCAAATAAAAAAAGACTTGGAAAACATCTTGACAAAAATATGAAAAGTATAATATTTAAATAGTCTTGAAAACATTGTGGCAAAAGGAAAAATTGCTAATTAGTTGCAATTCTCCTCTTGTCACAATATTTACAAAATGCGTCTGCTGCCGAGGCGTCAAAATGCATCTGTATGTGGGAAAGGGTCAATGGCAATAATTCTAGTATTCCTGGGTTAGCCTTCCTTTCCAACAGACCAAATCTACAGTCAAAGACCTTAACCCTTTCCCTCATATAGACGCTTTCTGACGCCTCTGCAGCAGACTGCTTTTTGAAAACATAGTGACAAAGGAAGAAATTGCTCAAAACAAGCAATTTCTCCTTTTGCCACAATGTTTTCCACTTTTAGTCATAGGTTATCCATTTAATTATAGAGATTTCCTATTTTTTGACAAAATATGTTCAAAGTCGTCTGCTGCAGAACTGTCGTATGAAAGGGTTAAAAACATCTAGCCAAAAAAGCATACACTATCAATAGTATCAAAGTATGTAATCAAATACGAGTTGAAAACATTGTGAAAAAAGGAAAAATTCCCGCAATGTTTTCATAAGTTGTCTGCTGCAGATGCATCAAAATAAAACAAAGATATGAACGATTAATGCAAAGTATGATAGATGGATGACCAAGGAGTGATTACCAAGCGTCTTCCAGCCTTACAGGTAGATGACAAAACTGGAAAGATTTCAGATGCATAAGAAACACTTAACCGTTCTTCTTGAGACTACTTTTGATGTGTGTGCCAAGAAGATTTTTTAAAGCGAGAAATTTTATGAAAATATCAGGGAAGTTATAGAAAATAATCATTCTGATAAACTGTAATTAGAATCATTCAAATATCAGAAGAAAAGAAACATGTAAAATCATGAAAAATGTGACACAGCATATTAGACCTCATGCAAGGAAAGGATGAATTGCCTTATATATTCAACTGTCTGCTTTTGGAATGCATCGAAGGTATTTGGTAGGGCAAAAATATTCTATCCTATGAAAAAAAATGGCAGCCAATAACAACTAAGCCATGTACGTCACAGGAAAACCAACCTTTTCGAAAACTTTGATACCAGGATATCCTGGTCAGCCTAAGCTTGCAAGCATTCTGATCAGGATCTGCCATGTAGCCTAACTGACATTCTAAAACCACTTGACCCTTTCCCACATACAACACATCTGAAGAAGACGACTTTGAAAACATCTTGTCAAAAATGCGAAAAATTAGTTGAAAACATCGTGGCAAATGGTGTAATTGAATGAGCATTTTCACCTTTGCCACAATGTTTTCAAAAGTAGTCTGCGCAGAGACGTATGAAAGCGCCTATATGGGAAAGTGTTATGAAATGTTGTCACTAAGAAAAGACTATATTGCATGCAGTTTTCATTGTAAATCAATTTCAAAACGGCCAAAGGTGGCTTTTCCTGTGATGCCTAATTGACATTCAAAATCAGTCACAGGAAAACCAACCTTGAAAACTTCGATACCAGGATATCCTGGTCAGCATAAGCCTGCAAGCATTCTGATCAGGATCTACCATGTAGCATAACTGACATACGACAAATCTGTAGCAAACGACTTTGAAAACATCTTGTCAAAAATGCGAAAAATGAGTTGAAAACATAGTGGCAAATGGTGAATGAAATTGCTCAGTATGAGCAATTTCACATTTGCCACAATGTTTTCAAAAGTAGTCTGCGCAGAAACGTATGAAAGCGCCTATATGGGAAAGTGTTATGAAATGTTATCACTAAGAAAAGACTATATTGCATGCAGTTTTCATTGTAAATCAATTTCAAAACGGCCAAAGGTGGCTTTTCCTGTGATGCAGCTCAACTCATAATCCCTCAGCACATAACTCATCCGAACCCAGTCAAGATGTTCTCCACTTTTGGAACAATGGAAACAGGACCCCTGGTCCTGAGAGGGGATAGGATTTCCTTGTTTACTCTGGATATCAACAGATTTATACAAATTTATCGGAATTCTCTGAAATCAGAAAAGTATTTACAATTAAAATGAGAATATGTGGGGTGAATGGGTAGGGGTATAGGAGTCCCACAATTGTGAACCAGAGCTCTGCTACAGGAAAAGCCAACCAAAGCAAAACCCTTTTTGACTATAATGTAGATTCAGATCAGCCTGTACATCTATCCATCTGATCAGAATGTACACAACTTGCCAGAATGAATGAATGTATATTGTTTTATGGCGCATCGACAGCTAAGGTCATTTAGCGCGCAATTAAATTTAATTATTCATGATCCCTGGGTAAACAAACCAGTACTAGGCTAGAAAATGTGCCTTGCCCAAGGGCACTCCACCATGACCGTAGTGCCGCGACTGGGGATCGAACCCGGGACACCCGGTTTCGAAATCCCCGACGCTAACCACCCGACCACAGCGGATTCCTCAACTTGCCACAACCTTGTATAGAGCATTCTTGACTTAATAACTGCTAAATACTGATATGAGTGTTTAATAGACTATATGTCTTGCCTGCTACTAACTAATACCTATTATTTTGCTAAATACTGATATGAGGATTTAACTCTTTCCCTCATACGACAATTCTGCAGAAGACGACTTTAAACATATTTTGTCAAAGAATGGAAAAACTCTATAACTGAATGGATAACCTATGACTAAAAGTAGAAAACATTGTGGCAAAAGGAGAAATTGCTCATTCTGAGCAATTTCTTCTTTTGTCACTATGTTTTCAAAAAGCCGTCTGCTGCAGAGGCGTCAGAAAGCATCTATATGAGGGAAAGGGTTAAATTAATAGAAATATATGTCTTGCCTGCCACTAACTAATACCTATTACAACAAGTAACTGGAGGATTGCAAGCAATACCATAGTCCCCTACCGGTTTGCACTTTTGAGTCTGTTTCTGTTGTCATAGCAACCCAATGTTTAGGTATATCAAGACAATAAAGTATGAAAATAAAGAAAGGGAAATAACTCAAAAATTAGGGAAGCAAGAGTTATGGTTCATGTGCACTGCACTCCCCCTTGATACGATGTATTCATGTGTGAAATTTCATAGCCATAGCTAGTATAGTTATGGAGATATGCTCCGGACAAAAATCAAGTATGAAAATAAAGAAAGGGAAATAACTCAAAAATTAGTCAAGCAAGAGTTATGGTTCATGTCCACTGCACTCCCCCTTGATGAGATGCATCCATGTGTGAAATTTCATAACCATAGCTAGTACAGTTTTGGAGATATGCTCCGGACAAAAATCAAGTATGAAAATAAAGAAAGGGAAATAACTCAAAAATTAGGGAAGCAAGAGTTATGGTTCATATGCACTGCACTCCGCATTGATGAGATGTATCCACATATGGAATTTCATAGCCATAGCTAGTACAGTTTTGGAGATATGCTCCGGACAAAAATTTGCCGGACTGACTGACGGACTGACGGACTGACGGACGGAGTGCAAACCTAAGAGTCCCCTTCGGCACGCCGGTAGGGGACTAATAAAAGCATGAAAGACAGACAGACAGACGTAGAGATCTGGCAGTTAAGACATCCTTCCACACAAAAATAGTGATGAGTGATTGATTGCATTTACACTCAATTTTCAATAGCTTTTCAGTTATTTCATAGTAGGATAGACTAGATTAAGCCCATTAGCTCTGCAGATGACTAATGTCGCTAATTACAATGGCTTTTGTCAATCAATAGAAAGAATCAAGTTGAGCTGGGGTTCAAACTCACAAGCCGAGCTCCGGTAGGTCAGTCAGTACTTGTGCGGGCTGTTAATCTAGAGATTGTGAGTTCGAATCCTAGCTCGGCCATTTTCTTTTCTACATTTGACAAAAGTCACTGTGAAAAAGCGTTATTCATCTTTCACCAGTTGCTTGGAATGTATGTTCTGTGGAGAACTGGTGTGAGAAAATCAGGAAACACATAAGTCGGTGAACTGGCTGCCATGATATGACTGAACAATAGTTGAAAACAGCGTTAAACCCCAATCAATCAATCAACCTCACTAACCTTGATTGATAGCCCTAGTCATCACTGAGAAGAACTATCAGAGCTGAGATTATTGCATGAATGTCAAGCCAAAGCCAATTCTTAACTACATTTGTCACAATGTGTAAAGGTTGCTTTTCCTGTAGCATAACTCACTTGCCTTTCCCACATACGACAATTCTGCAGCAGACGACTTTGAACATATTTTGTCAAAAAATAGAAAAATCTCTATAATTGAATGGATAGCCTATGGCTAAACGTGGAAAACATTGTGGCTAAAGGAGAAATTGCTTTGTTTTGAGCAATTTCTTCTTTTGCCACTATGTTTTCAAAAGAGCGTCTGCTGCAGAGGTGTCAGAAAGTGTTTATATGAGGGAAAGGGTCAATAGAAAAGCATGTGCCGAAAAACGGGACAATATTTGCTGAGTTTGTAAAGCAGGCATTAACTTTTAGTCTATTCTCTGTTAAGATAAATATGTTTCTCTATAAATACATCTTAAGATATAATGCTGAATTCCACGTGACAACTTTACTTTCCATATACACCAAGTCTGCAGAAGAGGACTATGAAAACTTATTAGAACATGAAATATCTACATAAATTTTGAGATTAATGATCTTATAGAATTGATAACATTGTGGCAAACGGGAAAATTGCTCATTATGTGCAATTTTCCCTTAATGCTTTCAAAAGTTGTCTGCTGCAGATGCATTGGAAAGTGTCTGTATGTGGGGAAGGGGTAATTAACCTAAGATAGCCTTAGTAGCAGATGAATCTCAAGGAGGAGATTTTTCTTTATTTTCATGATGACTTGCATAAAAATTGTATTTCAACATGTTCAGATTCCTCCTTTTTTTCAGATATTTTCATAAAACACATCTCTTTAAATGCAAAATCAGGTAAACTGTTAATCAACAACATTATATCCATTTACTGGATGTATTAAAAGCCATCCAGCTTTCGAAATGTTTTTTTGTTTTTTTTTAACCATTTTCCAGATAATTTGAAAACACTGTGACAAAAGGAGAAATTGCTCATAATGAGTGATTTCTCTATTTTGCAATAATTTTTTCAATTTTATTTATTCAATAATTCTTCTAGCATTTAGAAAGGTTGTCCATATTATTTACTAAATGTTTTCATAATTGTCTGGTGTAGATTTGTTGTATGTGGGAAAGGGTTATTATGGTCACTACTTATATATGTAACTAATTGAATAAATATGCTTAAAATCAAATGAATACAATTTGTGTATATTTAACCAAAAGGACCCTGGATGTTTCCTAAAAACACTGGGGTTTTATAAGCAAGGTGGGAGAAGGTGAAATTATTCATAATAATCAATTCCTTATGTCTCAGATTAGGGGTTACATTGCTTCCTCATATAATATTAAATAACATGTACAATATGTGAACATACAAGTATAAAGCAAAAACAAGAGGGCCAAGATGGCCCTAAATCGATCACCTAATTGATAGTAAATTAGTAGCAAATATTTAACTGCAAATATCTGGGAAATTTTTATCAGGGAGTGCAAATGAAACTGCAAAGGAGTGGACACTTCTCAAGAAACAGCTTATCAGTAAAGGCCATTTATATCTTGAAATCTAACAAGAACTTTAATAAGAATGGAATTATAAAGTTTTTGTCATTTTGCACCTTTCCTGCTGCCGCCTTGCTGCCCTGTTTTTCAACGAAATCAATATGGCTTCAACAGTTTATTTAGAGGGTCACTTAAGGAACATTTCTACCAAATTATCTTGCAATCGCACAAGTAGATTATGGAGGAAAAGGATTTTAAAATTTGGGTATTTTTCTCACTTTCTGATGCCGCAGCAACCAAAGTTGAAAGAGGACCACCAAAGGAACATTCTTGTGATGTTTTGTGGAAATTGGTCTATTGGAATGGTAGGAGTTGGTTGTCATTTGTAGCTAAAAGTTCAATTTACCCTTTTTGTGATGACGCCTGGTTGATATGATTGTGTAACCAATCAAAACGGCTTAAACAAATTAAATAGAGGATCATTACAGTAAGATTCGTATTATATTTTCTTAAAATCAGACAAGCACTTCCATAAAAATGGAATTTTCAAATTTTGTCATTTTGCCCCTTTTTTGATGCCGCCTGACTGCCATGTTTTTCGCCCAATCAGTATGGCTTGAACAATTTTTATAGAGGGTCACCCAAGGAACATTTCTACCAAATTATATTTGAATCTGACAGGCAGATTCGGAGGAGAAGATTTTTAAAGTTTGGACATTTTGTTATTTCTGATGCCGCAGCAACCAAAGTTCTCAATGGAATTTAAATCTTTGAACAATTTTGAAAGAGGCCAACCAGAGGAACAGTCCTGTGATGTTTCACGGAAATTGTCCTTGGAGTTTGGGAGGAGATGATGTTTAAAGCTGAAAGTTAACACCGGACGGACGACGGACAAAAAGTGATCAGAATAGCTCACCTTGAGCCTTTGGCTCAGGTGATCTAAAAAACCATAGAAATGTTTCTGTGAAATCATTTTTGAAGTGGACCAGTACTTTCAGAGCTTAATGTACTATGGGTAGTAACCCTTTCCTCCTTGCAGATGCATCTTGGTATATTTTAATCAGTTTCTGATGCCAGAGTTCTACAAATAGTTTAGAAAAGCCAGAAAGATGACCAAGAAAGGAACATGCCTGTAAAGTTAGGTTGAAACTGATATATTAATTAAGGAAGAGATGTTGTTTAACGTAATTGTTGATGACGGAGTGAAAGGTGATCACAATATCTCCCCATTAGTACATTTTGCATAGGTGAGGTAAAAATATATGGTAGCAAAAGGAGAATCTGTCCGTTAAATTGAATATTATGAGCGTTATTTCTGTTAACAGCATTACAACTCAATCTTTTCTCAAAATGTTTGGAATAGGTCTCAAAATCTTTTTCAATTGTCCCATATTTTCTTTGATGCATTTTGGAAGTCATAAAACACAATATTCATTAATGGGTTAGTGCGCATTTACATATAGAATTTTAATTCAGACAGTGCTTTGTTGCTTTACTGGGGATTCAATATCATTCTTACTCTCGACTAATGGTTCCTTGTCTTCCACCTGTTTAGCATTCTGGTTGTGCTGTGATTTCATTTCTCGTCGCTTCACCTCTGTGTATGCAGCAGATCCCCCAAGCACTGTGAGATTACTAAACCACCATAATCCTGATTTGATATCGTTGAAATACAGACAAGCTAGGACAGTTTGAACTGCTGCTTTGGCTGTACCCGAGATATTATGTGTCAATGGGGAAGTCACCTGAATCTGTAGGCCAGTAATTGTTCCTATGGCAAATCCGAACACCCCACTGCAGGACATAAGGAACCAGAATTTTGAGCTATATAACAATGGGAAGTTATATACTTCACTGAACTCCCCAAATATGAGCATTAAGGGTAGAAACAATAATGTGGCATTGATATTGTTGTATAACGTAAGACGCCAGATGTTGTTGTCAACTATTGGCAGCACTTTTTTTGTGTAAATGGCATTCATTGCAACACAACAGCTGGCACAAACACCATATAGTACACCCGTCGTTGATAGAGATCCTGTAATAAAAATAAATCTTTATACCATTTACCTTATATAACAAATCTGCTGCAGACGGCTTTGAAAACATCTTGACAAAACCACAGAAAATCTCTATAAATGAAGGTACAATTTCTGAAAAAAATTGTGGCAAAAGGAGAAATTGTTCATTATGAGCAATTTCTTCTTTTGTAACAATGTTTTCAAAGGTCGTCTGCTGTAGAGGCGCCAAAAAACGTCTACAGGTGGGAAAGGGTTTAACCATTTACCTCATAAAACATTTCAAAATCATCTGCTTTGAAAACCATCTATGGAAAAGAGAGGTACATATAGAACATTTCAAGAGTCAAAAACAATGTCAGAAAAGGAGAAATAATTAGTTTTGAGAATGTTTTTTTCTTTTTTTTTCCTTTTGGTTTCCATGGAAGCAAGAAATCTAAATTGATAAAAAAAAATTGAAGGAATTCAGGCGAGGACATTGAGAATATACTTTCTGTAAAGTTTCATCCCAATTGACCTACTGGTTACAGAGGAGAAGATGTTGACGCACAGACGACGCATGATGGACAAAGGGCGATCACAATAACTCGCCTTGAGCACTTTGTGCCCAGATGAGCTAAAAACAAACAAACATGGAAAGTAAGGAACAATATTTTATAAAGATTTGACACTTTTATGGAAAAAGAAGAAATTGCTCATTTCTACATTTCCTATGTTTTCAAAAACTATTTTTGCACTCTGATCAAATGTCATATGCATCAGGTAAAAGGGATTGAATTCAACTTAAGCTATGTTTTCTTATTTAGGTCGATCAAAGCAGACTTTGTTACCAAAGATACCTTCACCCTTTCCCGTATACAGACACTTCCTTCTGCATCTCGAGGGCTTGGCGTGAAACGGTTGTAACTAAAAACCTATTTTGAAAACCCTGGTTCAGGGGCAATTTTGACCCCTTTGTAAACAATGCAAATTTAGGTGCCATTGCTCAGAACGAGCAATGGCACCTAAATTTCCATTGTTTACCAAGTAAAATGATTTAACACTTATAAAGACTTTATGGCGAGGTGATTAACCTTGGTAAAAAAATACTAATTTAAGTTACAACTGTTTCACGCCAAGCCCTCGAAATTATTCTGCAGCAGATGACTCTTGAAAACATTGTGGCTACAGGAGAAATTGTCCATGATGAGCAATTTCTACTTTCCCACAATGTTTAATAATTAAACTTCCACGTGTGGAGATTTTTTAGGTATTTTTAGTTGTTTGCTCTAAAAATATATATGAGGAAAACATTAAACTTCTTTCTGGCAAATTTGATTTTTGAAAATATTGTTGGAAAACTAAAAGGCTTGTTAAGAGAAATGACCCCTTCTCAAACAAATCTTTCTAAATTGTCTGCCACTAAGTCATTTATTTAAATTAAATGGTGACCGGACATGCCTTTTTTTCCCAACACCTTGGATAATGCAGAGCCCATAGCCTTGCCATAATGATACAATTTCCTTCAACAACTCTATACTCAAGTACATTAAATCACACCAAAATGGGTTTAAATTTACAAGCAAACCAATTGGATTACCTCTGCTTACCATGTTCAATCAATTTAGATCCAAGACTTCCTTCAAGAATTAACACAAACAGTATAGTTGTTTTCTGATGTAATTTAAAAAAGGTCCAAAAAACTATCATAGTATGTATCATAACATCCTCGCACCCTTTCCCACATGTTGATGCTTTCTGATGCCTCTATAGCAGACGAATTTTGAAAACATTGAAGCAAAAGAAGAAATTGCTCCAAATGAGCAATTTCTCGTTTAGCCACATTGTTTCCAACTCTTTTTTTCGTAATAGCACTTTCGTGATGTTTTCAAAGTGGTCTAGTGCAGATTTGATGTATGTTTTCTCCAAATGAGCAATCTCTTTTCCCCACAAATTCAAACAACTCAAAACCAAAAGTATACTTTCAAATTTCAATATATTGTATTCCCCTCTTTCAATATTTAACAAGCGCGCCGCGGAGCATTCGACAAAATCATCTTGTTTTTTTTTCTAAGTCGAAAAAGGACCATTACTGCATAATTATTAAAGCCAGAGTTATGTAACTTGGTAAAGACATGCATATTGTACCAAGTTTCATCGGAAAATGTATAACGTTTTTTGAGTAATGAGGTAAAGTTAAAGTTTTGTGACAACGCAAAAGACGGTGCCAATGTTATTACAATAGCCCCACTTTCTTTCATCGAAAACAGACAAGCTTAAAAGCAAATGATACAAAATAAATCATATAGGGTAAAGTGCCAAATACCTGAAGCTCCCTCTTGGTCTACACCAAGAAAGAAACCTGCAATGATAATTCCACAACAACCTATAGCTTTCTTAGATGTCGTCTGTTGCAAAATTATGTAGGATAGGAACTGAAAAAGAAAGAGTAAAACAATATTGGCTGTTTACCTGATATGACATCTGTTTGCAAACATTAGCAGATTTTAAAATAAAATATCTTGAATATTATTTAGAGTATTATTTAGATACAAAGATGAAAACAATACAGGAAGAGAAATTACTCAAAGGCAGAAATTTTCCACAATACTTTAACCCTTTCCCACTGTCAACAAATCTACAGCAGATGACTTTGAAAACATACCCCCAAAAAATTGTAAACTTCCTTTAAATGAAAGTACAATAATTGAATAGAGTTGAAAACATGGTGACAAAAGGAGAAATTGCTTGTTTTGAGTAATTTCTTTTTTGTCACCATGTTTCCAAAAAGTGGTCTGCTGCAGAGACGTCAGAAAGCGTCTATATGAGGGGAAGGGTTAAAAAGTTGTTGCCTGCTTCAGAAACGTCTAAAATCTTCTGTATTAGTTTAGGGAAAGTGTCATTAGTCAGATTATTGATAAATATGGACGACAACATAATTATAGCTAAACATCTGAATATTTTTTCGTATGAACAGGTATTAATATATTCCTTTAAAAAGAATACACTGTATGAACATGAAAACAGAAAAATCACTAATTTTTTCCATACGCTGCATTAACCATTTCCAACTTGCAGAAGTATGTTGACACATCTGTACCATACAACTTTTGCCTCCATGGTTTCAAAATGAATCAATAATTAAACTTTCATTTATAGAGATTTTCCTTGTTTGTTCTTAGATGTCTCAAAAAATATATGCTACAGATTTCTTTTATGTGATGAAAGTTTATCATGAATATTGCCATATCATATGATCAAGGCTTATTCATCCAAACGTTGGAAACATGTGTTGTTGATTGTCTTTAATATTTACATCATCTCATATTATGAAATATCCCTAAACTACTAGCATATGTATGAAAAGCTTGATAATCATGCAAGACTTTATTTTGAGAGAGAAAGAATGATAAACTGTATCTGATTGTCTTGTCTTCTTAGTACGGATAACATTTCTGGTTTACTTACCACATTAAATACTGTAGTCAGAGATCGCCCCACATTGTAAAAAGCGACTCCAACATTTTTCAAACAAAGGTTATTGAAGGTGATCATCCCAACAAAGACTATGGACAAGGGCAAAGTCTGTGAACAGAAATAAGACTAGATTAACACATAATGGAATTGAACTAATTAATGTTTTGGAAGCTTAACCCTTTCCCTAATACGACAATTCTGCAGCAGACGACTTTGAACGTATTTTGTCAAAACATAGAAAATCTCCATAATTGAATGGATAACCTATGACTAAAAGTGGAAAACATTGTGGCAAAAGGAGAAATTACACGTTTTGTGCAATTTCTTCTTTTGTCACTATGTTTTCAAAAAGCTGTCTGCTGCAGAGGCGTCAGAAAGCGTTTATATGAGGGAAAGGGTTAACGTTCTGATTCAAGTTTCTGTGACAAAAACAAGAACACTTTGAGGAATACATGTGTTGCCTGTTGATAATCAGCAAATGAACCCTTTACCACATACAAAAATCTGCAGCAGACGACTTTGAAAACATCTAGGTAAAAGCACAGAAAATCCATTTAAACGAGAGAACAATATTGAATAGAGAACTGTTGAAAACATATTGCTAATGAAGAAATTTGTTGTTTTGAGCAATTTCTTCTTTTGTTGCCATGTTTTCAAAAAGCTGTCTGCTGCAGAGGTGTCAGAAAGCGTCTATATGAGGGAAAGGGTTAAACCAAAGCCTGGCAGGCAGATGGGGAAGAAGTGATACCTAAATGTATGCTACTCACATGTAGCTTGCTGATAATTAATAATTCCTCCTTTAGACACAATGTTTTCACACACCAGTCATTTATTATACTTTCATTATACTTTTTTTAAGACTTTTATTTAAGTTGTCTACTAAAAAGATTTTTGCATATATATTAGAAAGGTTAATTATGATGTTAAGTATAAAACACCTAACAAACAAAAATAATTGAATATAGTAAAATTTAGAGATCTGTTATAGAGATGAAATAATACTCTTACCCCTCTGCAAAGCTTTGGATCCACGGTCATATCTGGAAATTTTACAACATTTGGCATCAATTTCCCCACAAAACTGAGAAGGAAGCACAACATCCATGTCACTAAACACTGGAACCAGGTCACAAATAATGGGGCATTTAACTGAAACAGAAAGAGGGATACAAGGTCATAAATAATGGGCATTAACCCCCTCTTTTAAAGGGATTTTCTGTGCTTTTGCCTAGACACTTTCAAAGTTGTCTGCTGCAGAATTGTCATATGTGGGAAAGGGTTAAAGTCTATATACAGAAATAGATGTGAATGGGTAAACTGGTCTATTTTCAGAATCATCATTAGTATTTTACTTGAAATAGACTCAGCTTCTTTGGCCTTTGAAGCAAACCACTTTTGAAAGCATGCAAGGCAAAAAAAAAAATTGATCACAATGTTCTCAACTTTATATCAAATTTTTACTTCCAATATTTTCTAGGAATAACACATTTTTTCATGAAAAGTTTTCAAAGAAGACAGCATGAAAATGCGTTTTCCGATAAACAGTTTCATGCTAAACCCTATTTTTCACTGCTTTATAGTTACTATGATTTCCACCCTTAGGGTCCACAACACTCAAGGAATAGTACTAAGTAGTGAAATAAAGACAATAGAAAAGCACAAAAAAATCACTGCAAATTTTCAAAACAAATGATTCTTTTTCTTTTTCAAAAAAAAATATATTAAAAATTGATGCTGAAAAAGACATTTTAACCCTTTCCCACATGTATACAGATGCTTTATGATGCCTTCAGCAGTCATCTTTTGAAAACATTGTGGCAAAAGGAGATATTGCTCATGCTGAGCAATTTCTCCTATTGCAATATTGATATTTCAGCTCAATTCAAGGATCATACATTCATTGAGATTTTCCATATGTTTGCATCAATGCTTTCAAAGTCGTCTGCTGCTGATTTACTGTATGTAGGAAAGGGTTAAATTGTCTGTTTCAGGGATAAGGTTAACATTCTTTTATTATCATTTATTTGGCATTGATAATGAAATGCAGCTCTTACTTTTAGATCTTGGCTGCTCAGCAAGTATTTATTCAAAAATACCATGGAAATAGAGATACACCTGTAAAAAAAAAGTCACAATTAAAAACATGCGCAAGCATATCACCAACCCTGGTACCTGAGATGATGCTTTAACCCTTTCCCACATATAGACGTTTTCAGACGCCTCTGCAGCAGACGAATTTTGAAAACATTGTGGCAAAGGTGAAATTGTTAATAATGAGCAATTTCACCATTTGCAACAATGTTTCAAATCGATTTAATAATTAAAGTGTCATTAACGGAGATTTTTAACATTTTTGATAAGATGTTTTCAAAGTCATCTGCTACAGATTCAGTGTATGTTGGAAAGGGTTAACCTTTTCTCTAAATTGATATTTTGTCATTTGTCTGAATCGAGAATATCTGATATTTTGGGTCAATATTGTGGCAGTAATATCTCTTTTTCTCACAATGTTTTTTAAAGTAAAAAATTGTCTGTGCAAGGGAGAGGCGACTTTAGATTTGAATCATCTGAGGAAAACATTAGCAATGTTGACAAGAAAAAGAAAGGTTACCTAGTTTTACAAAAAAAAACAAGCGCAGAGATATTTAAGAGTTTGAAAATTTGCTCCAAATTTGAAACATGAATTAACATGTCACTGGTTGTAACTAGAAACTTCCTTTTATGCAGAATTAACAGGTCAATTAAATTGAGTGTTGGTTGGGACTGCACTTTTTGATACGCAAGGCTTGAAGAATACTTTTACTATCCAGAAAGTTCATTGAGATTTAATAATTCTTTGATTACTCATTTATTAGAATTCAATTATGTATTTGAGATCATTTGATCATTTTTAATTGAGTTGCTACACAAATACACTGCTTATCTGTTGCACTGAATATCTTTCTAATGAAAGCTTGTATTAGTTAATTCTGTGCAGATATTAATTTTCACAAGTAGACACATGATATACTATGATACACCATGGCCAGTTTCAATATTTCATGGTTACATATTACATTGCAAGAAAAATACAGACTATAAAAATATCATTTGAGAACAGAAACCTGCTAACGATAAAAAAGCACTGCAACACAAAATATTTTGCGCTTCTGTTCAGTTACATCTCATTGTCACATCACACTTTCACATTCTTGAATCATTCCATAGTGTAGAATAGGTTAACTTAACCCTTTCCCTCATATAGACGCTTTCTGATGCCTCTGCTGCAGACGGCTTTTTGAAAACAGTGACAAAAGAAGAAATTGCACAAAACGTGCAATTTCTCCTTTTGCCACAATGTTTTCCACTTTTAGTTATAGGTTATCCATTCAATTATGGAGATTTTCTATGTTTTGACAAAATGCATTCAAAGTCGTCTGCTGCAGAATTGTCGTATGAGGGAAAGGGTTAATAAGTTAACATGGTTCAGGGTCCACAAACACTTGCAGACACATTCTGAAGCGGACAACTTTGGATAACATTGTGTAAAATAGCGAAAATGAGCAAAACCATAAATTTATCCTTTTTCCACAATGTTTTCAACTTTTTTATAGTAATTATACATTATCATTTATAGAAATTATACGGGTAAACAAATCGACGGCAAAGCCGGCGATGTTTCCCGGCAATAGGTAATGTGTATGAACTTAATTTGCAAAACTTTGCTATACCGTCATTCCAAAAATTATGTCCCTTGAGTGAGTGAGAGTGGATTTTTCGATGCAGTCACGATTCTTCTACGTTTTGATTGGATGAAAAGAAAATATCGAAACAAAAAAAAATTCTAGATGAAATAATTAAATATGATAATACATACTCGATAAAGGAACGAGTTCAATTAATTTTATGTGTAATAATTTCCGTTTAATAACACTCGTCGTCTATTTCTAAAACAAGTTCAAATAATAACAAATAAGGGTTTTTGGACTTTAAACGACAGAAAGTATAGGAAACGTTAGTTTGACTTGTCACAAATGAAGTTCCGTAAATTATGGAATCGTTTTATTTGAAGTACTTTATGAAGTCAAGTTGATTATTTGTTGTAGCTGTCATCACAATTTCATGCTTCCGTCATCACAATTTCATGCATTTAAAATCTTGGCTATATTTTAAAGTTAAATATAAGCTTAACCTGATGACGATTTTTATTTTCTTTGCTTAGGTGATGGTAGGACTTGTAATTGACGTAAATAACAGATCATGCTTAAAGCAAGCCTTTGAAGGGGCTAACTTCAGTTCGCAGGGAATTATTTACCGATCACAAAAGTTAATAAATGATTACCCGAAATAGGTAGCACCTACTCATATTAGAAATTATAGAAATGTTCTGTGTTTTTGACAATGTTTTCAAAGTCGTATGCTGCGGTTTTTTTGATTGTGGGAAAGGGATAATTGATAAAATAAGTTGAGCATTTGTGTTGCCGTATTGCAGAAGAGCACTTTATATTAAAAATGTTGTTTTGTGACAAATTGTCAAACACTAACAATATCTGACTAGGTATTCAACTCAATATCATGATTTATGGGAAGATAAGTCAATGACTATTTCGTTTTATCCCACATGATGTAGATTGCTTTTCAGGAAAAAAACATGTGCAACGTAGAGATCAATGGTTCTTCTTTGTATAATTCAACTTGACAAGCAGTAAAACACCATGTCTTACCAGTAAGCAGCAACAACGGCTGCAATTTTCATGGATTTATACCACAAAGTCTCCATCTTGTTTTGTGACAGGTGGCAACAGAGTTTTTTACCGGTCTGTCGTAATTATTTATTTACAACGTGTCTTGATAAGTAAAATATATCACTTCATTGTCAATGATCAGTAAAAGACTCTCTCTCTGTACTTATCATTTATCTTTAAACCTGCGTAGAAATAATGCTTGAGGTATTTACGACAATAGGGTATTCCCAAAAAGTTTAGGAATTTCCAAGGCTACACGTCACCAATGAAAGATCTGACAATGGTAATTGCACGAATTCAAGCAAACCTCATATATTTCATCCACTTATGTTGTTATGATATTTAAACTTATGTTTTATATAATGATACATTTATACTATACAAGCTATAAAATACTGCAAAATGTATCATGTCATGGGATTTCGTGTATATTTTGTTTTCGTACACAGTTTTAATCGTACTTAATATTGCATCAGTATTGGCAGATCTTTACTAACCTTTTGCTGATACATTTGATTGAATACACAAATGCTAGACATGCTGTAGTAATGATAAATAGCTGGAAATGAGAAATTGGGAATTAATATCAAAAAGTCGAATTAATAAAACGGCAGTCAAAATCTCGAAAAGAAAGTATAAGAGTTTATGGACTGACACCTGACACTTTTTGGGCAAATAGATAAAGATTTAAAATGGGTGTTTTTACCTCGCAAAAATTTATAGATTTAAAATGGGTGTGTTCTTACCTCGCAAATAGATATAGAATGAAAATGGGTGTGGTCTTACCTCTGCTGATCTTTTTCCACAGAATAATGGTATCTTCAGGCTCTTGTTTTTAATAGTTCATTTTCAGTCCTCAATTATTAACCGAACAATATCATACAAAATGTGCTTATTTTTTTCGTTGTTCGCAGTCGTACATATCCACTGAGAAAATATCTGGTTGGACCCTTTGCAGAATCTGCATCAACCCCAACCTTCTAGGCATGCTGCAGCTTAAAATAGTTTTGAAATATATATTCTAATAAAATGTAAAACAGTTGTAACTACTTTTTGAACAAGATGCAGTTACAAAGTTCTGTTTTGAATGAATCCCTCAATTTATATTTAAATGATACAGGAATGCTAAAACTGAAAGCAATAAGAAAAAAAAGAATTGTACCTCGATCTCTGACTTCACTTCTCAATGCAGGAGAAGTGCTACTTAAAATTTTTAAAAGGGACTTTTTTAGGGTACCATGACCCGGACACAATTCCGCTGTGGTGTTTCACCTATACATGTATAAACATAAAGCCTTACTAGTATTACTTTTGAATAAAACAATAATAATTATGTATGAGTAATTTGTATGTTTAAAGAATATCTTAACCCTTTCCCTCATATAGATGCTTTCTGATGCCTCTGCAGCAAACGGCTTTTGGAAAACATAGTGACAAAAGAAGAATTTGCACAAAACATGCAATTTCTCCTTTTGCCACAATGTTTTCCACTTTTCGTCATAGGTTATCCATTCAATTATTGAGATTTTCTATATTTTGACAAAATATGTTCAAAGTCGTCTGCTGCAGAATTGTCGTATGATTATGAGGGAAAGGGTTAACTGCATTCCTGTGCAATCACTTCATTATACTTCAAATACGATAAATATTATTATTTACAATTGAGACCGCCAAAAAAGAAAGAACAACTTGTGTAACACATTTTAAATTCTTAATTGGTAAATAGATTTATTTTCAAAGCTGCAATAAAAAAGACAATTTAACAAGACACAAATTTAATAAGTCCTCACTTTATTCTTTTATTAAATTTCCATCAATAAAAATTACAAATGTCGCTTCAAAGAACCACTAACAAAACAAAATAATAATTATGATATTACAACTAAAACTTTGGATTTTTATACAAGTATACCATGTGACAGTATGTTTATACAAGTTTAAAAATTGTTTTCTTTGAAATAGGAAGCATTTTAATACATGTGGAAAAGTAGAGGTTTAAGTTTAATGTTGAGTTAAAATGTTGTGGTAAAGGAGATATTGTGTACCGGGTATTATATATTTTCATATGTCATCTTCTGCTGGGAGGTTATAAAGTAATCTATTTAACTATTATAAGGGAAATGGTTTTTACATAACATTTGAAGTTAAGATACAGCATCAGTTCACCAGACAATAAGATATTGGAAAATATGTTTCTTGAAAGAGGCCTGGCTGATAATTGAAAATTATCGCCTTTGCCAACAAAGTATCCAATTCAACTTGACTCTTTTGCTGAAACATTTAACATAAATGTCAAGACTAAGACCTGCACAGTTTTGTTGAATAAGACAATGGAGTATTTCAGATTTAATAGGACTTTGGTACATGTTTCATTTCTCAACTACATTATATTTGATAAAAACTAATCAACTTGTAAGTTGGGGTAATCTGGATTAATAGCGATTAAAAATAAAAGCCTTTAAATAAATAAATAAATAAACTAAAGCAAAAACCAAAATAAAACTGAAAGGATGAGAGTGACTATATAATTACTACAAGCACCGTTCTAGTTATTTATATCTACAAGTTTTGGCCAATTAAATGGCCTTTTTCAAGATACGTCTATTAAACAGTTTTTGTTTTTGATTTTCAGATCCCTAAGTTGTTTCAGTGGTTACTTGGTGGAGGTGCGTTTGTGGCCGTGTGGGCAGCTGTTTTACTAGAGTATATTGTACTAGATCTTCATGATTCTACTAAAGACATCATTTTGTTTGTAAGTATGTCTTCAACCTTGGGTTGATATTTTAACCCATTCCCTGAATGGCCTGATATAGAATTAATACACCTCCCAAGTAGATAAACATTTTGATATGTTGTTGGAAAAGTAGAATTTACTGAACAAAATAAATACATTTCTTCCCATCCAATAATACAGTTAATTCTGTGTTCATATTAATACATCAAGTTTTTCTAATATTAAAATTATGTTTCTCTCTGATGTTTTCAGATCAGAACATTCTTTGAAAAATAGCATTATATTTATTACATTTGTCTACTAATATTATATATTTTTTATATTTGTAAGACAAACAGAAAGCATATTCTGTAAAAAAAGGGGTCATTGCTCTTGAACTTACATTTGTGGACAATTCATTTATATATACTTCATACACAGGTTCAGTGTAAAGATGGCTAGGATGTATTTGAGTTTAACTGAACTATGTCAAAGGTCAAGGTCACAATGACAATAATATGTCTGTCTGAAACAATGTCATTGCTTCAGGGCATTCTTTGTAGCCGTAATTTCATCTTACTTCATAAATAGGTTCAGTATCAAGAGATTTTGGACGGGTTCATGTTTCACTGAAGTAGATCAAAAATCAAGCTCTCTGTGAATATAATATACCTGTACAAAATTACCATGGGAGGAGATTTGTATTGGCATTGCTCTTGTTTTACTTCAAAACCCTATGTTGTGGCTCTGTGGGTTCTCAAAATAATTGTCACAGTGCTAGATTATTTTGAGCACCAACATCGTAAAGTTTTATAATTGAGTAGTACGCGACTGAACTTGTTTTGTATCTGATCTTATCGTCTGTATATTCATGTTTTACACCTGTATCATGATGACAGAAGTCATGATTTTGGGCATATTTGATGTTCCAAAATCCTTGTTTGACTTTCAAACTGTATGTTGAGGGAACTCTTAAGAGTCGCATTTAGATGATTGTTTTGAGCACTCACAATATAGAGATTGGTTTGTTTTTAAGAGAGAAAATAGTAATAATGGTAAAAATAAAAAAGACTTTATTTATAGAGGTTGTACAGTTGGGCATGCCCAGTCTTCCCTGTGGGCCTCTGTTATATGCGACACCTTGATAAAGTGAAGATCTCTGTTTATTTTTTTTCCTAAGTTCTTCTGTTAAGTCGAATATGGTCTGAATGTTTAGCTGTATGCAGAAGCTTTTCATCTTGTTTGTTCTTTGATTTGGGCAATTTTCTTGTAATGTCTTTTAATTTTGCTCGAAACTTGAGATTTAACTTTGACATAATTATAGCCTCTCACCTGACATTCTTGAAGATCAATGTCTCTGGTTACAGAGTCCCCTAGGATGTATACTTTTGGTACGACATCAAATTTTGTTTTGGTATTCAAGTTTAATAATAATAAATGAAATAATAATGGGAAAAGACTAATTGTCTGGATATACACATGATAGTGCAGAGGTCCAGATAAGGAGGTGTATATAGCTCTTTTCATCAAACCAAAACCTATGATGTGGGTACTCAAAGGAGGGTTGTAAGGTCAAATAAGGATTTTTAGATCATGAAAAACGCCCCTTATCTAGAGCTCAGATGGTGTCATATAATTTTGTGTTGTCTTTGCAGTTTCCAGTATTCATAGCTGTAGCTTTTGCTGTAAGTATTGATTACTTTTCATAAAACAAAATTTTAACACTTTTCCTGATATGATACTGTACTATTTGTAGTTGTCTGCTTACTAACACCTGCAGAAACACATTGCATGTGGAAAATCATAAGTTTATGTTTAGTTGCAGTAGATTTGTATCCTGGAAAGGTTTAATTCATTAGTTCCATATTACAGCAATTTCATTTATATGAACAAAAAAATGCATTTCAAGAAAAGGATATTCTTTGATGAATTACTGAAGATTCTTCCACAATTAACTTTTAGATTTTAACCCTTTCTCTTATATAAACGCTTTCGGATGCCTCTGCAGCAGACAGCTTTTTGAAAACATAGTGACAAAAGAAGAAATTGCACAAAACGTGCAATTTCTCCTTTTGCCCCAATGTTTTCCACTTTTAGTCATAGGTTATATATTCAATTATGGAGACTTTCTATGTTTTGACAAAATACGTTCAAAGTCGTCTGCTGCAGAATTGTCGTATGAGGGAAAGGGTTAAAGCAGACGGCGTTTTGAAAACATAGTGACAAAAGAAGAAATTGCACAGAACGTGCAATTTCTCCTTTTGTCACAATGTTTTCCACTTTAAGTCATAGGTTATCCATCTGACAAAATACGTTCAAAGTCGTCTGCTACAGAATTTTCGTATGAGGGAAAGGGTTAATCCTCAACAATGTGAGTTTGAATTAACCCTTTCCCACATGTACGCTTTCTGATGTCTCTGCAGCAGTCTCCTTTTGTCACACTGTCTTCAAATTTTTTCAGTAATTACACTTTCATTTTTTAGAGGTTTTCTTTATCTTTGATTGATGTTTTTAAAGTCGTCTGCTGCAGATTTATTTTAAACGGGAGAGGGTCTTCACTAGATGCATGTTATGAGCGATTTCTTCAAGAATATAAGTACCGGTATAACAGATATAAAAATTCATTTCAGTTTTATTCCATCGCTATTATTGGTTATCGAGTTGCCACGTTCAATGATTGTATAGCAGCTTCAGAAGAATTACAAGTGGTGAGATTATACATATTTAATTCCATATTGAATTTGATCCTTTCTCTTGCATAGAAATCATATGGTACATTTGTAGCAAATTTATTTTAAGCAGATTCTTGAAAAAAAGGAGCATTTTCCCCAGACATAATGAGCAATTTCTTCTTTAGTTTCCAACTTTTTTCAATATTTATACTTTCATTTTCAGAGATTTCCATATTTTGCCTAATTGTTTTCAATGTCATCTGCTGTAGATTAGTTGTAGGTGGGAAAGGTTTAATAGTACCAAAATTAATTAATATAAATTTCCCAGTTGCAAATAGGTGTAAAAAAGAATAAAGTAAACAACCCCCAGCTATTTAGGATATTATTTTTGGACAGAGCAGAAAAGAGGAAATGGAATACTGTGTTGTCTGCATGACAGCAGTCTGATTGTATGATCAGTTAAACCCTAACCCACTTACAACAAATCTGCAGCAGAGTCTTTGAAAACATACTTGCAAAAAAATGGAAAAGCTCTATGAATGGAAGTATAATTACGGAAAAAAAGTTAAAAGTATATGGCAAAGCAAAAATTGCTTGTTTTGAGCAATTTCTCCTTTTGTCACAATGTTTTCAAAAGATGTCTACTGCAAATGCATCAGAAAGCGTTTATATGTGGGAAAGGGTTAACTTCTCAATGGGATCAATTATAGCAACTTCTATTCACACCATAGAGGTTCCAAAATTGGTCTGTATCAGAGAAATGTATATTTGGAAGTCAATGTAGAGGGGATATAGCTTCCCTGCAGTGCATTTGTGTGTGTCCTTGAACATATTGTGGAGACGATTGAAAGGAAACCATACTTGGTATTCTTTTCCCTAGCAAGGGAAGCGGTGCCCTACTGATTTCAATGGTCAGAGGTCATATGTCAAGGCTGCTGGAGACTTCTATCAGAATTTCCCGCTGTCATGCTTTAGAGAAAACTGAACCACTGAGGATAATCATAGTTGATCCCATCATAAAGAGATGTCAAGGTCACTGAAGACATCTATCAAAATGAATTGTGGGTACAATAAAGAGAAAACAGCATCACTGATGATAAACAAACTTAGCATATTTGTTCCCTATCATGAAAAGATGTGCCTTATTGATTTTCAGGGTCAGATGTCCTAGGTTACGGTCAACATCAATAAACAAAATCTCAAGTTTTCTTGTTGGAATGATTAAAAAATAAGTTAACACTGAGGATAATTGTAATTGGTATACCTGATTTCAATTATGAGAATATGTGCCCTATTCGGTTAAAGGGGTCAAAGGTCAAGATCACCTTAGAAAACCTTAGATCTCTCTTCAATACCGAAAATCATACTTTTAAAAGAAAAACAGCCGTTTTCGTTTCAAAACTACTTGAACATATAAGTCTATAAAAACACAAGCAACAAATTAAGTAGCAAACATGTAATCAAGTAAATAAGCAAGAAAGGAAACTAAATACCTTGGCACTTAATTTTTTTGTTTAATACGTCTCCAATCCATTAAGTTAATACATGTGTATATATATAAAGTTTAATGGTTAAAGAAAATTGGTAAGAATTGTGCATTTTATGATTGTTAAAAATGATATACCGATATGTTAACCCTTTCCCTCATACGACAATTCTGCAGCAGATGACTTCGAACATATTTTGTCAAAAACTAGAAAATCACTATAATTCAATGGATGACTAAAAGTGGAAAACATTGTGTCAAAAGGAGAAATTGCTCGTTTTGAGCAATTTCTTCTTTTGTCACTATGTTTTCAAAAAGCTGTCTGCTACAGAGGCGTCAGAAAGCGTCTATATAAGGGAAAGGGTTAATATGTCCAATATATGGCTAACACATCTCATCAGATGTTTTGAATTGTATATACATTGTGTATATATATATATATATATTATATTATGGGCTGGAGGCCTAATTACTTTAGTAATAAAATTGTATTGTATTATATTGTATTGTCACAAGACGTATGAGATATAAAAAATATCTTGGGCACGATTTAGAAAAAAAAAATTACATTGTAGAAAGCCAGATAATTATGACATAAACCCTGTTGTGTCTCATTAATTTTTGTCAGAATGCAAAGGTCTAGGTCATTTATCAAAATGTCTGCCCTCAGATAAAATAAAAAAGATTAGCTGAACTTTATTAATGTATATACAAATATGTGTAAATCACCATATTGTCCATAAATCAAATCTAAAACAGCTTCCATTTTAATATAGTTACTGTTTAAGAAGAAGAAAAATGTTCCATTTTAACAAATACACAGGTCGAAAGTAAAATTAATTCTGTTTTTCGAAGAAAAAAAGTTGAGTTATTGTTATACCCTTGGCATCGTCGTCATCACAACACTTAAACAGTTACACATTTATGAAACTTGGTACACATGTTTCTAGGAACAATATGCATGTCTATTCTATACTAAGTCAGATAACTCGGGCTTTAATAATTATTCAGTTATGTCCCTTTTTGGACTTAGAAATTCATACAAAAAGTTTAACTCTGCCCATAACTCAAAAAACATTCAACATTTTCAAATAAAATTTGGTACACACATGTACCTCGGAATAATAACTATAACTATTTATATACCAAGTTACATAACTAATTTTTCAGTAATGCTCCTTTTTTTACTATGAAACTTGGTGTTTGTTCCGCAGCACTCTTGTTTAGTCTTTATATGTTTCAGGGTTTCTTGGATTTTGTATTGCCCTCCTTGTCTGTCTTGCTTACACTTACTGAATATTGGCAGGTGACATGTATTCCTTTCAATACATTAGTTTCATAATTCAAGCTCTTGATAATATGCTCTTTTTTATCTTTTTTTTTACAGCAAATAGGAGAAGCCAAAAAGGATTTAGCATCTAAAGGATTCACATTTACAAAACAGAGAACAAAGGAAAAGCAATAAACACCTCACGTTCCCGATGTTATGTGATAATTTTAACTTTTTTTGACAAATGTTTCCATAGCAACAGAAAAATGTTACTAGTAGTCAACCCTTTGCATACTATATGCAACCTCAAGGAATATTTTCAGACAATGTTGATCAAGATCAATCTGTACTTATGTTCAGTATTAACCCTTTCCCTCATACAACAATTCTGCAGCAGATGACTTTGAACATATTTTCTCAAAATATAGAAAATCTCTATAATTGAATGGATAACCTATAACCAAAAGTGGAAAATATTGTGGCAAAAGAAGAAATTGCTCGTTTTGAGCAATTTCTTCTTTTGTCACTATGTTTTCAAAAAGTCGTCTGCTGCAGAGGCATCAGAAAGCATCTATATGAGGGAAAGGGTTAACTAAGGTCTTAAATTTCCACTGTTTGGCTAGCTCAGTTGTGCACAAACTGCTCAAGGTGAGCTATTGTGATCACCTTTTGTCCGTCGTCATAAGTCTTCAATATTTTCTTAAAACCATATCTCTCATTAAACTGCTGGGAATGACAATACTTTGAAATTATTCTTCTTTGAAAGTACTTTTCTGATTTCAACATGAGTTGGCAGAAATGTTCCTCAGATGACTTTCTACCAGAATTGTTCAAGCCATTTTGATTTGATGAAAAAGATGACCGCCAGGTGACATTAGAAAAGGAGTAAAATTGACACATTTTCAAATAATTTGTCTAATTTCAAGATAATTTTTCAGACATTTTTGAAATGTGACCTACTTTGTGACCTTAGTTTGTTCCAATTATTTTGATAGGTAAATAAACATGGCACCCACGGGCTAGGACATGTTACGCTTATATTGCAGATTCACTTTCAGTTGGAAATCATTAAGTTTCATTGATTGAATCAATTTAATTTTCTGTAAATATTGATCTTGTCTTAAAGGGCACATTCTCAGGTACACCATCCAGAGCGTTTGGCAAAATAACACAAAGTTGAAAGGGATCAATATTTAAGACTGGGAAACTTAATAACATAAATTCAGAAGAGAGGAGTTGCCACAGCTTTCCATAGTAATATTAGCTGTTTTTCACAACTACTTCATTGATTCAAAAATGCATTATCAATTCAGATGTTGCTCTTTCTGATTTAGATATATATATCTTATCTCATTCTTTTTGTCTGATTTCCAATTTGGACATGTCTAAAATAATAACAGTTCTGATAATTGATATAGGTCTTCCCCACATACAACAATTCACATCTACGCACACATTTGGAAAGTTGCTATCAAAGGAAGTATAATTATTGAATAGAGTTGAACAATTGGTGCAAAGAGGAGATAGTCATTTTTCCTTTTCCTTTAGCCAACTTTTCAATAGTCGTCTGCTGTAGATGTGTCAAAATGTATCATGCAGAGCGAAACTCCTTCTGGTTCCCTCTTTCATTCATCATGCTATTTGTTTCAGGAGATTATCTTTTTGTATTTTCCTTCTTTTTTTAAAATCTCAATTAGATAAAGCTTTAGAAACTACCATAAATGCTGGGAAACAATAGATACATTTAGTACTTATAACCCTGATACAGATAACATTTACCCTTTCCCTCATACCACTATTCTGCAGCAGTCGACTTTGAACATATTTTGTCAACAAATAGAAAATCTCTTTAATTGAAAGGATAACCTATGACTAAAAGTGGAAAACATTGTGACAAAAGGAGAAATTGCTCTTTTTTAGCAATTTCTTCTTTTGTCACTATGTTTTCAAAAAGCTGTTTGCTGCAGAGGCTTCAGAAAGCATCTATATGAGGGAAAGGGTTAACACAACGCAGCAGACAACTATTTGGAAATATTGTGTGTGTAGAAAATTACTCATGACTAAAACATTTTTGCAGATGTAACAATTTAATGTGTTTTCAAAGCAGCGAAAAACATAAAATTACCTACGTTCTCCTATTGAGCAATTTCTTATTTTCATCATAATGTTTTCATATTTTGTATGATGCAGAGGTGTCAAAAATTATCAGGATCCAGAAAATAGTCAACATTTTGCAAATTGAGCAAATATGAATACTCTGATGTCAACCCTTTCAAATATACAACAGTTCTGCAGTAGATGACTTTGAAAATATATTGGCAAAATATGGGAAATCTCTACATAATATGATGGCAAAAGTCTTCTGCTGTAGAGGCGTCAGAAAGCATCTATATATATGAAAGGGTTAATGTGCAATAGTAATCTCAAAGATTTGATCTCATTATTACTTACAATACAAGATCTATTTTAAATCGATTCCAAATAAATACTAGGAACATTTTCTTGTTTGCTCATGAAGAAATTAGTTGACCCTTTCCCACATACATCAAATCTGCAGTAGACAACTTTGAAAATATCTAGGCAAAAATAGGAAAATTCTGCTAAAAGCTTATTTTTTTTGATGGAGCTTAAAACATTGTCCCAATTTCAACTTTGCCACAATGTTTTCAAAAGGCGTCTGCTGCAGAGGCGTCTGAAAGCGTCTATATGTGGGAGAGGGGGGTTAAAATTCATGTCCTATGTTCATAAAAAAACACAAAATTATTTATTGTGTTAAAAACTGTATATTGTGTAAATAAAGGTAAATGAGTTATATTTATTTGATTGATTTTTTTAGCTCACCTAAGTTGAGTAATTGTGATTGCCCTTTGATCAGTGTCAGGCAACATCTTCTCATCTGTATCCTTTGGGTCAACTGTGATTAAACTTCACAGAAAACATCCTCTCGATGTCCTTACTAAAATTCCTTAACCAAAAGAAAAAAACTTTAAAGGTCCTTCAAAACAGGTTGACCGATTTTCAAATAATTTTGTAGAAGTGTTTCTTGGGGGACCCTCTATCAGATTCCTTGGAGCCAAGATGCTCGATTGAAAAGCATGGCCGCCAGGGGGTGGTCTGTTTTGCCTAATATGGCCTAATTTTGTAGAAATGTTCCTTTGGTAACCCTCTATATGATTCCTTCAAGCCATGTTGATTAGTTGTAAAACATGACCTCCAGAGATGACTGTTTTGCTTTATATGGCTATAGTGAAAACTTTAAAAATCTTCTTCTCCATAAGTATCTGTCCAATTTTAAAAATATTTACCCCTATCAGATTTCTTCAAGCCATATTGCTAGGTCTAAAAACATGGCCTCCAGTATGTGACCAATTTCCAAATAATGTTGTAGAAATGTTTCTTGGGGGACCTTTTAACGGAGTCCTTCAAGCTATGTTGATTGGTAAAAAAAATGTGGTCCCAGGTGTGGGGCGGTTTTGTCTTATATGGCTATATTGAAAACATTAAACATCTTCTCCAAAAGTATCTGGCAAATTCCAAATAATTTTGTAGAAATGTTCCTCGGGTGACCCTCTACAAGATTTCTTCCAGGCAAGTTGGTTGGTAAAAAAATGTAATTGTGGAAGGCATGACTAATCACATTGCATAGTTCAGGTGAGCGATCCAGGGCCATCATGGCCCTCTTGTTTGGTTCAGCCGAGCAGGAAGTGCTCAATGGGGAGTTGATGTGATTTCATTGTTATGCCATATAATTAACATCACAGGATGTGATGAAACTTCATAGCGTTACTTCAAAGTTTGTAAAAGTGTGTGCCTGGCGAGCCTATTTGGGTTATAGACCCTGTTGGGTTTATTCAACAAAATGTGAACTGTGTTTATAATTGCTTCCCTCATTTGTGCTCAGAGTACAAGATTTATGAAGCTTTATTTACAGTCCGATACATTAAACAAGTTACTTCCATGAGTAGTGTAGACAGCAGACTACTTTTAAAACATCTAGGCAAAACTATAAATATAATTCTATTATTAAATAGAGTTGAATACATTGTGGCAAGAGGTGAAGTGTCTGTATGCATGAAACTATGCCCATGACTAGCTTATAGCTATTTTCCAAGTTCAGGAGAAAGCATTTGGACCAATTCATATATGGAAGGACACTATCAAAGGTTCTAATATCGCGGTAAATAATTGACCCTGGACACATAAATACATTGCTCAGTATTCGAAATGTAGGCAGATATGGTACCTTTGTGTATGATGTTTACATTTTTGGAAGAAGTCCATACATCTGTTATAAGGGAAGAATGATTTTACCTATTCCCAAGTATGACATCTCTGCAGCAGACAACTTTGAAAACATACCCCCTATAAATTGGAAACTCCCTTTAAATGAAAGTGCAATAATTGAATATAGTTGAAAACATGGTGACAAAAGGAGAAGTTGCTCATTTTGACTAATTTCTTCTTTAGTTGACATGTTTTCAAAAAGGCATCAGAAAGTGTCTACATGAGGGAAAGGGTTAAATTTGGTAAAGTGGGAAGAAATAAATTTTTAAAAAATTAAAAAAAAAAATAAAAAATCTGTAACTTTACTTCTAGTTTATTTTGAAAAGTGTTCATGCAGATAAAGATAATTATAACATAACATGTATATCCTTCATATTTTTAAACTTGAGACCAGGAATCTAGAACGGTATACTCTACATTCCTTTTGAGACCAACTCTATTCATTCTTTTACAGATAGTATAGATCAAGGTTGATTCTAGTCTCATTACTGTCTCCATTGTTTACTACATGTACTGATTTAAGCTATTATCAGATCCAGACAACTTTTTGGGTCTATGTAGCAGGCAACTTTGGAGCAGGAGAAATTGCTCAAAATAATGTTTTCAACATAACAATATGACTTGGTATAGACATGCATATTGTTTGCAGGAACATGTATACCAAACTTCATTTGACAACTGTTAACCCTTTCACACAAACAACAAATCTGCAGCAGACAATTTGAAAACATCTAACTAGAAATATCGAAAATATCAACTATTGAAAGTGTACTTATTGTATAGAGTTGAAAATATTGTGGCAAAAGGAGAAGTTTATGATTACAAGCAATATCTCCATTTGCCACAATGATTTAAAAAGTCTTCTGCTGCAGAGTTGTCAGAGAGCGTCTATAAAACAAGATGGGTTTGTGTAACACTAATGGCCCAGGGCAGCAACAAAGTTTTATAGAAGTAGGTCAAAGATTTTGGCATTTCTAAAGAAGTCTCGTCACAAGGAATACACATTATCAACAGGTAGAAAGTACGGCCATGTGTTTTACCACGGAGAGGACTAACACTATACAAGAGTATGCCCCATTCTCAATTGTAGGGGCATACAAATAAAACATTTAACAATTTGGTGTATAAAAAAAATAACAAAAAGAAGCAACAACTGTTTGGAATGCAAGTAAAATAAATGGACAAAACTTAAAAAAGAAGCATCAAAATGCAACAAAAGACATAAATATACATGTTTTCATTCCATGGTACTTGACTATAACTTATCTGTTTAACTCATGTGATATTTTTTTAAGTTTTTAAAAATTCCAGATGACAACATCGTAAATTTGTCGCCCAAATCTTGAAAATCAAAGCACTTGACTATAACTCATCTGTTTAACTCATGTGATATTTTTTTAAGTTTTTAAAAATTCCAGATGACAACATCAATAAATTTGTCGCCCAAATCTTGAAAATCCAATGAACATTTCCAAAAAGGGTTTGAGCATTTTTTTCCTATCCAAAAATCTTCCTAATAATTGCTACAATGTTATTTTTTTAACTCTTTGCATACTAAATTATTTTCGTCTGCTATATTTGAAAATATATTTGTTTTCCTGTTTACTGAAATAGAATCCGAGTGTAAAACAGTTTTGATCACAGATCAGTTCCTACGTTTTGTGGGGTCTGGTTCCAAACTGTTTGCAAATGTCATCAATATTAGGCAAAACCCGCAGCTAGCATGCTAAGAGTTAAGCACTTGCTCTTAGAACTGTTCTACAAATTCAAAATTGGGACAACCATTAATTCTTTCAACCCCTAAATTGATCACATCAGCTCCAGTTGCAATTTTAATACTTTCCCACATACATAAAAATCTACAGCCGACGACTTTGAAAACATTTAGGCAAAAATTTGAATCATAGTATTCAAGTAAAGTCAAGTCAATTTATTTATGGATAATATTGGCCTTTGGTCAAAAATATTTTGTTATACATTCATATTACATGTTGTGTCCGCTATTGTGTTGTATGAATATTCAAATTTATATAAAGGATATGATATACAAAAATACAAATATTCTTTAGAGTCGTCTCAGAATAAAAGCTCATAAGAAAATAAAAGTCGTCCAAAGATGTTCCCTTTTTATACCAAATGCACAAGAAAAATTTAGACAATGGAAGAAAGCATGATATTCAAGTATAGAAAAGGGTTGTAACAATGTTTTCAAAAGTCATCTTCTGTTAAGGCGTCAGCAAGCGTCTATATGAGGGAAAGGGTTAACCCTTATCACTGACAATTTTGTATACCATGGTAAATTGCTGAAGCTTGGCGAAAACTGGGGATCCAAGATCAGACTGCATCAACATGCAGGCTGATCTTGATCTACACTGATCACAAAAGCATCTTATCTAACCACTGGTGCTGAAAGGTGAAAAGGTATATAAGAAATACAATTAACTGTGTTAATAATAAAACAAATCTTGGCACATCTTTGAACATAGTGTGTAGTAACAAGTACAGGTGACAACACTTTACATCATAAAGACAACTTGTGACACTTCTGCAGCAGACAACTTTGAAAATATCATGGAAAATAAAATATTCTAATAAGTAATGTCTCTTTTTCTCACCATAATGTTCGATACTCTCTATCAAAAGTACATGTTCACTTAAAAAATTCACAACTTTTCTTCCCAGATTTATTTTCCAAACAATGACAATACCCTTATTCACATTCAACAAATCTGAAGTAGACAACGTTGAAAACGTCTGGACAGTATTTATAAATGAAAGTGCAATTACTGAAAAGAGTTGAAAACATTGTTACAAAAGGAGAATTTGCTCATCATGTTTCCAAATATGGTCATCTGCAGTTGGGAAAGCGTTAAAAAAAGAAAAGTATTACGATTGAATAGAATTGAACTATAGTGGAAGACTAAAAATTTGATGATATTTCTCTTTCAAATCATGCATTCATTATGGATGTACGTGGGGCAAATGGCAAAAGAGAAAAAAACTCGGTATAGTCTGTATTTGCATTAACCCATTACATCACATGACTTTTCAAAGGTCGTCTGCTTTACAATCATCAGACAAACAATTTCAACAACCTAGAAAGCTGAAATATTTATATTGATAAAGAGTTGAAAACATTGCAATAAAAGGTAAAATTGCTCGTTTTGAGCAATTTCACCTTTTATTGCAATGTTTTCAAAAGTCATGTTCAATGGCAGGCTTCAAGTGCCGTCTGTGTGACGTATTCAGGTGCAAAGTGCTACATCTGAAAAAGTGGAAGTATGATTCCCGTACAGTGTTGAAAACATTGAGGGAAAGCAGTTTAGTTTTCTTCTTTTCCCAAAATGTTTTCATTAAGACACTGCTGCTGAAGTGGTCCTTTCTCAGATAAAGGGTTAATTTGAGTTTTGTTATGTTACATAAATAGACTAGAGTTTTGAAATAGATATGACACAATATGTTTGTCATCACCACTTTCCTCTTCCTCCCCCTGTATTTTACGTAAACATGTGCCGAGTTCATTCACTCGATGCTTATATTCTCCATAGTCCGAGTTTGTAATAAACAACTGCATCAGTTTGAGATGGGTTGTTCTTTTCTGTAAGAACAAAATAGAAATGTTATACGTTATAAAAGCATACAAATTAATTTTTGATGCATTTGCAGCACAGGACTTTGGAAAACATTGATGGAAAAAGAAAAATTGCTCATAAAACATGATTTCAGTTTTTTTTCTACTCTTTTCTAAAATCGACAGAGACTGTTCATATTTTTGCCAAGATATTTTTAATGTGGTTTACTACAGATTTGTTGTATGAGGGAAAGGGTTAACTTGATATGATCAAAGGGTCGACTGCTTACTTAATATGATCAAGTCATATGCTTTAAAATATCTAAGGTCTATGTGACATTTAGTCTGGTATAACCCAGACCTAACTTCATCTGACCTAGATGAGTTAATGTATTTCAATCGTCACAATTCTTGTTGTGGTACATATCAATGATTGATTGATTGTCTGGTGTTTTACCCTGCTTTCAACATTTTTGGCCGGATTGCTCTAGCAATGCCGGTCTATAGATTGGCGATGTCCGTCAACATTTTGGTTAAAGTTTCAGGTTGAGGCAAAATCTCAGCACTGGAAAGGGTTACAAACTTGAAACTTTGGCTGAAGGTAACCAGTAACAAGTTCTATTGATTTCTATGGTTACTTTGACCTTGACCTTGGTTTGTCGATTTTCAAGGTCAAATTGCCGACAATCTTCAGCGGTTTCTTGTTCAGTAACCAGTTATATAACAGTGTTACCTGGGTAAATTACCAGTACTAGTTACTACTGGTCCATTTATCCTGACACCTGCCAGTCAGTTATAATGTTAACACATGTTTTCTAAAAAATGCCCCAACATGCAGCTTCGGCGATACACATCTGCGTAATGTATCGACCAGATCAGCCTGCGCTGTTTGTGCAGACTGATCCGGCCGACACATTCCGTCTAAGGGGGGGATAGATAGAGTAGTGATTCCTGAAACAGAAAATCCACAGGAGGCGAAAAGTGTATATCCGGGTAGACCTGTGTGGCATGCTTAGACTGATCCGGGTCGATACTTTATGCAGAGTCCACAATGTTGATTTTCTCACGAGATGGCCTACACATTGATTATTGCCTAGCTACTCCCCTGATCACATTCTAACATATCTGCAGTAGACAACTTTTGAAAACAGTGTGGCAAAAGAGGAAACTGCTCATTATGAGCAATATCTCCTTTTGCCACCATGTTTTTTAACCTTTTCACTAATTACACTTTGCTTAAGTAAGATTTTCCATACTTTTCTACTTTTACCAAATTATTTTCTAAATCTTCTGCTGCAGATTTGTTCTATCTGGGAAAGGTTAAATGATTTTTACATCCTTTAATGTGGTACTTTAAAAATGTTGTCCCCCTGAAACTTTTCTTTTTAAACTTTTTCCCCGATACATCAAATCTACAGCACACAACTTTGAAAACATCTAGACAAAAAAGTAGACATAAATGTGGAAAATTTCCATAATGCAAGTACAATTATTGAATAGAGTTGGAAACATGTTCTTAAAGCAGGAACTGCTCATTATGAGCAATTTCTCCTTTTGCCAGAATGTTTTCAAAAGTCATCTGCAGCAGATGTGTCATTATTCAAACATTATTTTTTTGATAGTCAAATTTTTGTTTTTGACTCTTGGTACTCTTTAATTCTGCAAAAGGGAAAGGGTTGAAATACATTGAGAATAGAGTTTAATTACGTAATAAAAGATGTATTGTTTGGGAAAGGCCAGTTTTCTACCCTCATAGAGGCCTAGGTTCATGTTTCCAACACAGATTCTTATCCGTATTTTCCCATTTGGAATAAGTAGAATACCGTATATACTCAGTTATAAGTCGCCCTCGTCTATAAGTCGCACCCCCTACTTCGAGGCCTAAAGTCTAGGGTTTGATGATTGACCCTCTTATAAGTCGCAGTTAGATTTTTGATTTTTTTCAGGTCAAAACCCTATGACAAGCAGCGAGATATAACCCAAGTCATCATGATCGAGCATCAGATTTTTTGTTTAAAACATTCATATAATGTCCAATTAGTTTTATGTAAGCATTGATTTATAGTCTAAATAGATTTTACTATCATAAGAAGCGAGATATATAACCTTAAGTGATCAAGATCGAGCATCAGCTTTTTGTTTACATTATTTGAACATAAAATGATGTCCAACTAGTTTTAATTTGTTTTATCTAAAGAGATTTACTGGGGAATACATAAACCGGTTTTGTCCGGTCACAAAAGGCCCCAGGTTATGTGAAAACACACTCGTCTTGATTAACCCTTTGTTTTATCTATGGTAATATAGCTCTCATTTATGGAGTTTATTCCCGATATTGTCAATTTGTTTCCAAGGTCGTTTGCTGCAGATTTGTTGTATGCGGGAAAGGGTTAACTGAAGGGGTAGAGGGTAGATGGAGGGAAAAATCGGCGTTGCATAACTGAAATTAATTCGCATACAGTGATAATCTGCTAACTCAGATTAAATTCTTCCTTTTCCCATGATGTTTCTGAGGCAGCTGAAAACTTTTGAAAACATTGCTAATTTCCCCTTTGTTTGATAATATAGCTTTCGTTTATGGAGTTTGTTCACCCTTTTTAATAAAAATCCACGGTTCAGCGACCTCAATTCTAACAGTCAAATAATTCTAACACAACTGTCGCGTGTAAACCACACAGGTTTAAATTATCATCAAGCTAAAGGTGTTACATGTAAAATTACCCGAGGTCAAATTCTGCAGACGTGTACGTATTAGAGTGGGTAAAAACCGATAATTGCATTGTTAGCAGTTTGTATTTAATACACTTTAGCTACAGTTATTGTCTTTGTTACGACTCTCAAATACTGCAGATGTATCACAGTGGTAAAAGCCGATAATTGCATGTTTATCAGTTTTTACTTAATACACTTTAACGTCAATTATTGACCGTGTTAAATCACCCCGTGTGTAGTCTTGGGATTGTTTGTGGATTAATTATGACAATTTTGGTCCGACTTTTTTATCTCTTTAATTGGATCTGTGTTTGTTTTTTGCTTTCTAATGGTTTAATTTGGTACCATCACCCATGCAGGCCAAAATCACGGTGAAATGGGTCTTGTCGTGGCCATTATTATGGCTTCTTTTTATCACCTTCTGCAAACATGGACTTTCTAATTAAGATAGTTTGACAGCTACGTGTGTACGTGTCTACACAATGACAAATTATCACTTTCCCGCATGCAACAATTATGTACAAGGCTACGTTGAAAACATCAAGGCAAGAAACATCGTGGATAAAGGAGAAATTGCTTATTGCAAGCAATTTTGAGTTAGCATTAACATTTCAAAATTCGGATGGGAAGCCTCAATATATGGTAATAAGGGTTACAAATCAATGACTTTTTGTTTAAAATAAAAACAACACTTTATCCTGAAATATAAATTAAAGTTTATTACATTATTTTTTCAATCACATATAAAGTGACATACGACCTAGTAACAGTATTATGGTCTGTATATTTACGCATCTGGACTTGAGCTCCGCAATTTATATTTTCACAAAATTCAAAATGGCTTCCAATCGAGCTAAAATCGAAACAATAACTTGGAACAAATGACTTTTTAAATGTACATTCATAAGTTATATATTTTTTCTAGTGTTTGTTTTTATAAACAAATCAATTCTATAAGATATGTTTCTTTCAATCAAACTTGATTTATTCTGTTAAATCATCATTTAAGTCGCCCTTTTTATCAATGACCGGCCTGCACAGTTTTTGACGATCGGTGAATTGGAGGGTAATTTTTTCTGAATTTTTGCTTGACCCTCTTATAAGTCGCTCCCCCCACTTCACTTTCGATTTTGAAGGTAAAAAAGTGTGACTTATAACCGAGTATATACGGTACTTTATATCTCTGTTTCTGAAGGCTGTATTTTGAAAGCAGTGAAAATTTAGTGTTTAACCCTATTCCTGTAATAGACAACATTGAAGCATTTTGAAGCAGTTAACCATTTCCCACATACAGATTCCTCTGAAGCAGAAGACTTGAAAACATTATGGCAAAAAGGAGAAATTGCTCAGTCATAATGAGCAGTTTCTCCTTTTGCCACAATATCCTCACTTCTATTCAAGTTAAACATCCATTCAAAGAGAGTAACAAAATTTTGCCTAAATGTTTTTAAAGTCGTCAGATTTGTTGTATGTGGTAAAGGGTTAACTAGAAAACACTATTATTGGAATGGTACAGGTGAAATTGCTCATATTGAGCCAAGTTTTCAGCAATTTCTCCTTTTCAATCAATGTCTTCGAAAGTGATCTTCTGCATAGGTATCAAAAGTTGCTTGTATAAGGGAAAGGGTTTAAACAAGAAGAAAGTATAAGGGGATAATACCTGATCCCCTGGAGAGAGGTCCACCAGATGTCCGAGTATGATATCAATGAGCACTTTTTCATCATTGGTATATAGAACAGTTGAGGTTTTGGGATCACTATACATGTCCTGTAATAACTTCATCACAGAGTTGGGTGGGTGGGGCTCATGATCAAACATCACAGCTGGGTCCTCTAAAAATAAATCTCATTTATTCTAACTCTTTCCCACTTGCTGCCACATTTGATCAAATCTGCAGTGGGAAACTTTTGAAAACACTTTTGCAAAAGGGGAAATTGCTCGTAATTAGCCATCTCTCTTTTTGCCACAATAATTTCAACTCTATTCAATAATAATACTTCTGCTTCCATCTTTGGAGAATTTCAATAATTTACTCTAGATGTTTTAACAGGTACATTTGAGGAAATAAGAGCGCTTGAAGGAACACATATTTAGCTTGCCAATATCTCAGTGAAAACTTGTTGGACAGACATCAAATAAGTGATCCTTATGTGTCTTCCTACCAAGTCAGACGGGACCACAACCATGAAACATTGCAAGTCCTTCCGAGATTTCATTTTCCTGATCATCTGCTTCGAAAATATGTAAGGAAATTGTAACAAATGGGAAAATTGTCGATTCATTTGTAATAATAACAGTCCAACAATATGGCTCAAGATACAAGCCGTTTCTTTTAATTATTTCAAAGGTCTACAAACCTACATTCCGGCCCTGACACACTTGCATTCTGAAGATGCATCTTCACACCAAGTTTATGGCACAAAAAATATTTTTCTTAAAAGTGGGTTAAAGATGCATCTTCATACCGAATATCAGTAAGTAAATCTAGGTGTGATAGCATAGCAGCTATTGTTCCGACATGTACAGACAAGGTTAGATGGAAAAACTTAACACTTTCCCACATATAAAGGCTTTCTTACGCAGAGGACTTTTGAAATAATGAGCAATTTCACCAATTGCCACAATAGTTCAACTTTATATAATTGTTAAACTCTAATTAATGGAGATTTTTCACATTTTTGATAAAATGTTTTCAAAGTCGTCATCTGCTGCAGATTTGTCATATGTGGTAAAGGGGTTAAGGATAGATGGAAGGAGGGACAAGCTGCAAACCTTCCATTGGGGGACTAACAATAGAAACTGCTTTTCACTGCTAAATATCCTAAACAAAGAAGGTTTCAAAAGTCTGATTCTGTTGAAAATCAAATATGTTTTGAAATTCTAGATGCCATTCTGAGATGTTTTCAAAGCAGACGACTCTTAAAATATCATAACAAGTTAACAGTTAAATAGATATGATCAGATTAAAGCTTACCTCCTCTATTAAATATTAGTAGTATTTTTTCTGAGAATATTTTGACTGTTGTTTTCTCTGCTATGACTTTCATCACCAGATTCTCCTCCAAATAGTGAAAGTGAAGGTTGTAGGCCAGTATAAAGTTGACTAGAAGATCAGACAGATGTTCTTCATGATCAGAGGTGGGTGGGTTTTCAAGTGTGTCAAATATGAACCTTAGAAAATCCATATTCAAATGATCTGAAAAAGATTCAATAGGAACAATATTTAGTTTCACTAGCCGACCTTTAGCGAGTGTTTTTCCCTTTCCTCTTTAAACAACTTGCGAGTAAGTTGTTTTGTAAACACATGATAAAATAGTGTAACATCAAGAAATTTGCAAATAAAATTTGATACAAATTTGAAAAAAATGAGGCAAAAGGAGGAATTGCTTATTTGAGCAATTTCTATGTTTTCTACCATGTTTTTAAAAAGGCGTCAAATATTGTCTGGATGAGAGAAAGGGTAAATAAGGACAATTCAGTCCATTTCACAAGCATCAGAAGTCATCTGAAACAGGAGAAGGTGAACAGTGGCTCAGGAGTAATAATACTACTACTACTACGATCTTTCCACAAACTTGTTGTCCCCAGAAGTGCTGGTTGAGTAACAAAGAAGCAGAGCAGACATCTAGTGTATCTAGATTGTTTTTTATAAGTTGTAAGTATTTGTTTCAAAATCCATGTTTAACCAATTCACATTGGCAGAGGCACTTTGATGCAACTGCAGCAGACAACTGTAAACATTGTTGCAATTTCTCCTTTTGAAGCAATATTTTCAACCCTATTCAATAATGATACTTATAAAGAATTGCCTAATTTATGCCTAAACAGTTTGTAAAGCAATCTGCTGCAGATTTGTTGTATGTTGAAAAGGGTTAACGTAGGGAAATCGTCAAGAACTTACCGTGAATATTAGCTGGAACTGACTCTCCTGTTGAAAATAACATGGTCAAGGCAAGTACCACATAACTTGATCTTTGTATATCTGTAAAACAAAATAAGCTTTTGTTAATCAGCTAAGCGACACAATGATAGATAGCCTTTGTGAATCTACTCTTTTTATTAGCTTATCTGTTTTTCGAAGAAAAAAAGTCAGGCTATTGTGATACCCATGGGTGGCGTCGTCACAAAACTTTTAATCTTACCTCATAACTCAAAAAAACAACAAAAAAATTCAAATGAACTTTGTACACATGTTCCTATGGACAATATGCATGTTTTTACCAAGTCACATAACTCTGGCTTCTATAACAAGAGGGCCCTGATGGCCCCCCCCCCCCCCCCCTATATCACTCACCTGATTTAATAGAACTTCAATAGGTTTCAAAGTTTTTACTCTATACATATAAGGAAAACAATCAGGCCAGTACTTTTGGACAAGAAGATTTTTAAAATTTTAACAATGCACATATAAGGAAGACAAGCTCCGCCCCCCTGGCGGCCATGTTTTTGCAACGGATCGGAAATATTTTAACAATCTTGGTAGAGGGTGCCCCAAGGAACATTTGTGCAAAATCATTTTCAAATCAGGCCAGTATTTTTGGACAAGAAGATTTTTAAAGTGTTAACAATGCATATATAAGGAAAATAAGCTCTGCCCCCTGGCGGCCATGTTTTTCAATGGATCGGAAATATTTGAACAATCTTGGTAGAGGGTACACCAAGGAACATTTGTGCAAAATTATTTTCGAATCGGGCCAGTACTTTTGGACAAGAAGATTTTTTAAGATTTGGCATTTTTCCCCTTTTCTGATGCCGCAGCAACCAAAGTTCTACTTGGAATTCAATTCTTTGAACAACTTTGAAAGAGGACCATTCCTGTGAAGTATTTGAAATCTGTCCATTGGTCTAGTAGGAGAAGTCATTTGTAGGAAATTGTTAACAGACGACGCTGCCGGACAGTGAGTGATCACAAAAGCTCACCTTGCACTTCATGCTTAGGTGAGCTAAAGAATCAGCAATGGCCCTTTTATCGACTAAGAGAACAAGAGTGCCAGTGCCGCCACAATATACACCGCCACAAAATATAAAGATCAAGATTGGTCCTTTTAATTATTGCTTTTAACATGTATCACAAAACTACCATTACCTCTATCAAAATGGCCGAACCGAAAAATGGTAATTTCATGAAAAAAACCCACAAAACTACCATTATGGTAAAACTATCATATAATGGAAAAGAAACAGCAAACAAAGTATTGGTTTGGATTGTTGGAGCTTAATGTCCCATTCAACAAATTATTTCAGTCAGGAAGAAAATAGGATACATATAAACAGAGATAGAACCCTATAGAGGCTTCCGATATGAAAGTAGGTCAAATGGCAGTGTCGATATGTATCCTTTTTTCTTTCTGAGCATAACTCTTGCAAAAATCACTCTACTGGATAATCCCTGCTTTATGCACTTCTACCTGTTTGGAAACTTGAGTTGCGCTCTCAAGTGAATATGCTATAGAGACCAAGTTTCGAAAGGCATAACTATTGCAAAAATCGCTGAACCGGAAAATCCCCGCTTCATGCACATCTACCTATTATAGTAATGATATTGACCAAGTTTTGAAAAGATTCAGTCAGAAACGTAGGAAGAGTTGCATTCACAAGCCACAATATCAATCAGCTACAGAGACTAAGTTACAAGGGACATAAATCTTGCAAAAATCAATGAACCGGAAAATCGCCGCTTCATGCACATCTTCCCATTATAGTTATGACATTGACCAAGTTTTGAAAAGATTCGGTCAGAAACATAGGAAGAGTTGCATTCACAAGGCTGCAATATCAATCAGCTACAGAGACTAAGTTACAAGGGACATAAATCTTGCAAAAATCAATGAACCGGAAATTCGCCGTTTCATGCACATCTACCCATTATAGTCATGACATTGACCAAGTTTTGAAAAGATTCGGTCAGAAACATAGGAAGAGTTGCGTTCACAAGGCTGCAATATCAATCAGCTACAGAGACTAAGTTTCAAGGGACAAAAATCTTGCAAAAATCAATGAACCGGAAAATCGCCGCTTCATGCACATCTACCCTTTATAGGAATGACATTGACCAAGTTTTGAAAAGATTCAGTCAGAAACATAGGAGGAGTTGCGTTCACAAGGCTGCAATATCAATCAGCTACAGAGACTAAGTTACAAGGGACATAAATCTTGCAAATATCAATGAACCGGAAAATCGCCGCTTCATGCACATCTACCGATTATAGTTATGACATTGACCAAGTTTTAAAAAGATACGGTCAGAAACGTAGGAGGAGTTGCGTTCACAAGAAATGGACATACGGACGTACGGACGGACGGAGAAGATGACGCCAATATACAACCGCCTCCGGCGGCGTATAAAAACTAGATGAGTGTTTGTGTTGGCTCTGCAGCGCTCTTGTTTTTTTTTACAAAGAATAGACGTTTTTAGATAGAGTTTGATGCAAAGTATAAAGAAGAAACCCTATGTCTAAGCTAGAACCAGGTATGTAATTAGCAGGACACCCTTTCCCTTGCACAAAAGGGGAAATTGCTCACAATGTTTTCAACTCTATTCATTGCTAATACTTTCATTTAGATATATTCCATATATTTAACTTAAAAATTTCAAGGTAATTTGCTGCAGATTTGCTGTATGTCGAAAAGGGCTAATCATTAGGTATAATTACTGAAAAAAGTTGAACACTTTGTGGCAAAAGGAGAAATAATTGCTTGTTTTGAGCAATTTCTTCTTTTGTCATAATGTTTTCAAAATTTGTTTTCTGCAAAGGCGTCAAAATGTGTCTACATGTTGGAAGGGGTTAATTAAGAAGATTTCAGCAGATAGTAAAGCTTGCCGAGTTGAGGCATAATCAAAACTTGAAACATTCTGCTAATGGACTTCAACACAGATGTTAATAAAAAGGTAACAACATAAGCTCTCTTCGGGCATACTGTCTGTGCTTAGGATTTTTGAGGGAGACCATTACGAATGATGCACTGGTTTCAGGATAATCTAACTGAAAATACACTGTTCAAACCCATGTATTACATCAAATGAGTGAAAAGGTACATGTTGATCATGTTGAAAACTACAGAAACAGATCAGCCTGTACAATGTCATGCTCTGATCAAGATCAACACTGTTCACATGTACCTTACATAAGCCTGCTTGAAGCATCTGACAACTTATGAAGATTCTGATAAGACAGAGCAGATGTACAGGATGATCTTAACCTAAACTTTTCAGAAATAGCAACTTGTACCTCTTCCCATGTACAAGCTCAAATAAACCAACAATCTCACCATCTATATTTCTCCGCAACTCCTCAGTCAACTCTGTAGTGAGTATTGAAAACAACAACAACGAAATTGCAGTGGCATCTAAAACACACAGTGCATTGAATATCTTCAGTAAAACTAGCCTTAACGGAACTCTGGTTTCCTGAAATATCAACATATCACATTAACACTTTTCCTCATACGACAATTCTGCAGCAGACGACTTTGAATGTATTTTGTCAAAACATCCATAATTGAATGGATAACCTATGACAAAAAGTGGTAAACATTGTGTCAAAAGGAGAAATTGCACGTTTAGTGCAATTTCTTCTTTTGTCACTATGTTTTCAAAAGGCTGTCTGCTGCAGAGGCGTCAGAAAGCGTCTATATGAGGGAAAGGGTTAATATCCCTGTTCCACATGCAGATGCATTTTAAAACATCTGCAGCAGACGATCATTGTCGACGATTCAACATTTTTCTATTATCCACAATTCAACATTTTTCTATTATCCACAATTTATACAACTCTTATTTAACCCTTTCCCACATACGACAATTCTGCAGCAGACGACTTTGAACATATTTTGTCAAAAAGTAGGAAATTTCTATAATTGAATGGATAACCTATGCCAGAAAATGGAAAACATTGTGGCAAAAGGAGAAATTGCTCGTTCTGAGCAATTTCTTCTTTTGTCACTATGTTTTCAAAAAGCTGTCTGCTGCAGAGGCGTCAGAAACCGTCTATATGAGGGAAAGGGTTAACATTTATTTCTTTATGTATGCACAAATTTGTTAGCTTTAGCTCAATGTTTTCAAAGTTGTCTGCTTCAGATTTGTTGTTAAATGTTTCCTTTTTACCTTTCAGTGTCTGTAACAAGTAACCCTTTCCCACATATGACCAAAAATCTAAGCATAACAATGAAAACTCACTATCTTCATACAAGTTTTTGAATTTGATGCGTTTGAAATTAATTGAGAACATTTCTATACAGAAAATAATTGTGTTCCATTCTCATGATCACTAGGTATCAGTAATTCAAGTTTGAAGTGATGGACGGAAACAAAACTAGAACTATCACTGAATGTGATTAATACCCCCGAACGCCGCCCTCATAGGAAAGGTTGTGAAATATTTAGAAACCCCACCTTAAAAAGACAATGTTATGGATCGGGTTATTCTTGTTTTTGTTCATTTTTGGATAACAAAGGGCAATAACTCTGTAATTATGTAAATTAGAGTTATGGTTCTTGTACACTGCACTTCCTCTGATTATGCTCTACCGTTGTATGTAGTTTTATTAGATCCCATCTGTTAGTTATTAAATAATTTTCCGGACAAGAAAAAGTAACAAAGGGCAATAACTCTGTAATTATGTAAATAAAAGTTATGGTTCTTGTACACTGCACTTCCTCTCATTATGCTCTACCATTGTATGCAGTTTTATTAGATTCCACCGGTTAGTTATTAAGTAATTCTCTGGACAAGAAAAAGTAACAAAGGGCAATAACTCTGTATTTAGGTAAAATAGAGTTATGGTTCCTGTACACCGCACTTCCTCTCAATGTGTTGTATCATCCTATGAAGTTTTAATAAATTTCAAGAATTAGTTTTAAAGTTATGCTCCGGACAAGACTCTACAAACAAGAAAAAGTAACAAAGGGCAATAACTCTGTAATTATGTAAAGTAGAGTTATGGTTTTTGTACACTGCACTTCCTCTGATTATGCTCTAACATTGTATGTAGTTTTATTAGATTCCATCTGTTAGTTATTAAGTAATTCTCCGGATAAGAAAAAGTAACATAGGGCAATAACTCTGTATTTAGGTAAAATAGAGTTATGATTCCTGTACACCGCACTTTCTCTCAATGTGTTGTATCATCCTATGAAGTTTTATTAAATTCCAACAATTAGTTTTAAAGTTATGCTCCGGACAAGACTCTACGAACAAGAAAAAGTAACAAAGGGCAATAACTCTGTAATTATGTAAAGTAGAGTTATGGTTTTTGTACACTGCACTTCCTCTGATTATGCTCTACCATTGTATGTAGTTTTATTAGATTCCATCTGTTAGTTATTAAGTAATTTTCCGGACAAGAAAAAGTAACAAAGGGCAATAACTCTGTATTTAAGTAAAATAGAGTTATGGTTCCTGTACACAGCACTTCCTCTCAATGTGTTGTATCATCCTATGATGTTTTATTAAATTCCAACAATTAGTTTTAAAGTTATGCTCCGGACAAGAATCTACAAACAAGAAAAAGTAACAAAGGGCAATAACTCTGTACTTATGTAAATTAGAGTTATGGTTCTTGTACACTGCACTTCCTCTGATTATGCTCTACCATTGTATGCAGTCTTATTAGATTGCATGTGTTAGTTATTAAGTAATTCTCCGGACAAGAAATAGTAACAAAGGGCAATAGCTCTGTATTTAGATCAAATAGAGTTATGGTTCCTGTACACCGCACTTCCTCTCAATGTGTTGTATCATCCTATGAAGTTTTATTAAATTCCAACAATTAGTTTTAAAGTTATGCTCCGGACAAGACTCTACGAACAAGAACAAGTAACAAAGGGCAATAACTCTGTAATTATGTAAATTAGAGTTATGGTTCTTGTACACTGCACTTCCTCTAATTATGCTCTACCATTGTATGCAGTCTTATTAGATTCCATCTGTTAGTTATTAAGTAATTCTCCGGACAAGAAATAGTAACAAAGGGCAATAACTCTGTATTTAGATCAAATAGAGTTATGGTTCCTGTACACCGCACTTCCTCTCAATATGTTGTATCATCCTATGATGTTTTATTAAATTCCAACAATTAGTTTTAAAGTTATGCTCCGGACAAGACTCTACGAACAAGAAAAAGTAACAAAGGGCAATAACTCTGTAATTATGTAAATTAGAGTTATGATTCTTGTACACTGCACTTCCTCTGATTATGCTCTACCATTGTATGTAGTTTTATTAGATTCCATCTGTGAGTTATTAAGTAATTCTCCGGACAAGAAAAAGTAACAAAGGGCAATAACTCTGTATTTAGGTAAAATAGAGTTATGGTTCCTGTACACTGCACTTCCTCTCAATGTGTTGTATCATCCTATGAAGTTTTATTAAATTCCAACAATTAGTTTTAAAGTTATGCTCCGGACAAGGAAAATCGCAACCGACCAACCGACCGACCGACCGACCGACCAACCACAGGGTGACTCCAATATACCCCCTCTAAACTTCGTTTATCGGGGGTATAATTATGACCAGTCAATGCAAACTGTGATGGACAGTCAGACAGACAGGAGAAGCGATCACTAAGTATCTCCTGGACATGTAAACGACAAAATACTGGAATTTTTCCTAGCACAAATTCAAAGAAGCATTATATGCAAGACATGGAGATATATGTATACTCACCATTTGGTAATATTGCACTAATGTATAAACACATTCATAACGATCATCACATATGGCCTTTTTAGTGACTAATTGCTTAGCATTTTCCTGGAAAAAAAAAAAAAAAAAGTGTATGTCATTCAATTTGATATTTTCACCTCTGAACTGTAAACAAGAGGGCCATGGGGGCCCTGTAACGCTCATCTGAGTGCCAAGGTTCTGTGTGATAAGTGGTTCATTAACAATAAGAAGTCATTTCATCAAAATATAGCCAAAGATCTGACATACGGTAACCTATATTCGAACTGGATAGCAAATATTCTGACAAAAATATCACCAAGATCAAGTAATAAACGTGGCCTGTAGAGGGTTCACAAATGTTAACTTAAATTTGACCAAACAACTGACCTGGTGTTTGCCCTGACATGAAACATATTCAAACTTGCCATTTTCATAAATAAATACCATTCTGATAAATATTGATAAAGATAGACAAAACGTGTGACATCTACAGTAAAATTGCCCACATTCTTGTTTAATTTAACCCACTGACCCACTTATTAACATTTCATGCTCAGATGAGATGAAAGAAAAGAAAACAAGGAAGTATAATAAGAAATAACTTTTTTCTGGCAGGTTTTTCAGTGTCCAATCTAGGATGGGGGATCGTGTTAATTGTCACACTTTTTAAATATTACCCACTAAATTTGTATGGAAGGGGTTTTTTCTTACGTAGACAAAGAAGGCAAATTTCCATCAATTTGTTTGAAAAATAAATTTTCGGATAAATTATATTACTAAAAATGTTTCACAACTGCAGTTAAATAAAACATTCCTTTATGTGATAAAACAATTTTTTCTTCAACAGTTTTCCAAGCAGACGACATAAGAAATATCCTAACAGTTAAACAATTAAAGACCAATTTTGTTAAAAAGAGACATTATTTTACCAGAATAGATAAGAGTTCTTCCAGGTTATTTTTTATAATAGCCTCATCTTCATGCAGTGCCCATCCCCTTTGCTGTGAATCTTCCTTGCACTCTGTCAGATCAGAAAAGAGTTCTTTGAGCCGATCATAATCAGAACTTACTTCCTCTTCCAATATGTCTGCATGGGACTGCAATTATAACAATTCAATGAAATATACGTAAATGTAGATGAAAAATGTTATCCCTGTTAAATGTTTTAAAACCATTAACCCTTTCCCTCATATGACAATTCTGCAGTAGATGACTTTGAACATATTTTGTCAAAAAATAGAAAATCTCCATAATTGAACGGATAACCTATGACAAAAAGTGGAAAACATTGTGGCAAAAGGAGAAATTGCATGTTTTGTGCAATTTCTTCTTTTGTCACTATGTTTTCAAAAAGCTGTCTGCTGCAGAGGCGTCATAAAGCATCTATATGAGGGAAAGGGTTAACTGAAATACAACAAATCTGCAGCAGACAAGTTTGAAAATATTTATTCAAAAATATAAAAACTCTTTAAACGAAGAACAACTAGATGGGTTTTTGTCCCAAAAACATATGTCTCCCACATTGCAGTTTGTCAATGATTGTACTATTGAAACAGAATATTAAAATAAAACTAATAAGGAGAAGAAGTCAAGTGATATAAATAAATTTCACAACAGGCCTACTGCAAGTTTGTAAGAAAAGTTTTCAGCAGAAACACACATACACAAAGATTCACATTGTCTAAGTATGGTGAACATTTGTGGCAAGTTCCTTCAAGACACTTTGCTCATCGTCTCAGTATGGTAAATATTTGTTCTGAGTGATTTTTAAAATCCTTCAAACGTTTAAAGTTATTGAATTGACACAGAAAAAGGTATATGACCTTTGAGTTTGACTTATAATTGCAACCTCGACAATGAACCAAAGTGGTCGTTACATGTGCTATACACATCTCAGTATGGTTAAAAATGTTGGGGAGTTATTTCAAAATCCTGCAAACTGTTCAACAGTTCTTGAACATATACATGATATACTGTAGTTGTATGACCTTTGACCTGTAATTGAGACATTGACCTTGAACCGCAGTGGTTGTAACATGCGCTCTGCACATTGTCTCAGTATGATGAACATTTGTGGCGAGTTATTTCAAAATTTCAAAATCCTTCAAGTGGTTCAAAAGTTATTCGAGTGGACATGAAATATAGTCATATGACCTTTGATCTCTAATTATGATTTTCACCTTGAACCAAAGTGGTTGTAACATACAATCTGCACATCCTCTCAGTATGATGAGTAATTTTAAAATCCTTCATTTTATTGGGGAGAAATAATTTTTAAATAAAGTTGAAAACATTGTGGCAAAAGAGGAATTGCTCATCTTGGGAAAATTTTATCTTTCGCTATAATATTTTCAAAAGTTGTCATCAGAAAGCCTTTGTATGCAGAAAAGGTATAACTTTATTTTCTTCAGTGTTCATGTTTGTATCGAGGGCTTGGCGTGAAACGGTTGTAACTAAAATTGGTATTTTTTTACCAAGGTTACTTACCTCGCCATAAAGTCTTTATAAGCGTTAAATCACTTTTCTTGGTAAACAATGGAAATTTAGGTGCCATTGCTCGTTCTGAGCAATGGCACCTAAATTTGCATTGTTTACAAAAGGGTCAAAATTGCCCCCAATCCAGGGTTTTCAAAAGAGGTTTTGACTTACAACCGTTTCACGCCAAGCCCTCGGTATGGTGTTTAAAGCCACCTTGAACAATTGTATATAACAGAGTTTCCTTCATAAGTTACCTGCACTTCTGGTCCATGTATTATGATACCAGAAAATATATTGTATGAGGAAAATCCCAAAGTGTTAAATTTAGACAGAACTTGCCTATTTGAAAAAAATAACTATCATGGTTCACTTACAACATGCACAGTGGCAAATATTCTATCCAACAATGGAGATACTTCTGGCACTTTAATTCCAATATGACCTAGAACTGTTTCCACGGCAACAATGGATGTTTTGTAACTAAGACCTGTGCTCTTCCTAACCTCCTCTACAAGTGCATTACCAAGACCGTCCGGGAAATGTATTGCACTAACATCTGTTAAATCTGAATGGTCACATTTCATTTCCTTTGAAACAGTTTCCATGGGAGGAAAGTTTATTGGACTTGATGCAGAGTCAACAGTTTCCTGACTATCTCTGCAACTAGGATGGTGTCCACCATCTTGAATATTAATTGGAGCAGAATTTACAGTCACAGGTTCATCACTAGATGTACTTTTTCTGCCGTTAGCATTATCATTAGTTACTGTTGACTCTCTTGGTTTGTTTTCAACACTGCTTATTCTGGATGGTGGCGTTGGGGCAACTCTTCTTGTTGATTTGTTCCTTAACTGTACATTTTCATCTAAAAACAGAAAAAAGGTTTCATAATGTTCCTAGCATCATTTTTCTTTAGAGAAAACTGCTACAAACATGTTTGTGGAAAAGCATTGAACATTTTGACATATTGAAATTAGAATTTAGGAAAGACCAATTTTACCTTTTCTTACCATGTTGTTGCAAGTCATACTCAAGAAAAGGTCAAATCCTTCCAAGACTTCAATTTTGAAAAAAATCAATGAAGTATATCCAGTGCAATGACAGACCATTATCAACCTTTAAACTCAAAACATATCATTTTGATATGCTACCTCCTTTAACAAGACCTCAGGCTGAGGGTGTCTCGCTCTTTTAGGAAAACAGCATAATAATGGTATCAAATTTGACCTTGTGACCTAGTTTCTTAACCCCATGATCAAGTTTCAAACTTAACTGAGATTTGATGGAGACAAAAGTTCTGATCATTTTTCATAAAGATAGGAAGATAAATATGGCCTCTAGAGTGTTAATCAAATTATTATAAAATTAGTGACCTAGTTTTTTACCCTCATGACCCAGTTTCGAATATGTGCATTGATTAATTTTCATGAAGATTGGATGAAGAAATTTACTTCAACAGTATTCACAAAGTTGTTCTTACATTTAACCTAGTGAATTTTTTTTTTTACCTCCCTATGACCCAGTTGTGATGGCTACAAATGTTCTGATATACTATCATGAAGATTGGATTAAAAATATGACCTCTAGAGTCAATGTTAACCAAGGTTAAGTTACCTTATCAACGTTGAGTTACCTAACCAAGGCTTAATTCTGCAGACCCCCCATGACCCAGTTTTGAAAATATCCAAGATTTGATTGAGGCAAATGTTCTGAAAAAAACCCATGAAGATTTAATGAAAAATGTGACCTTTACAGTCAATGTTTCCCAAGGTTAAGTAACCTGGCTAAGTTCTGACCGATGATGACCTAGACTTTGGTAATTTTGTCATTGAATGATGTTCCATAATCCAACAAAACACCTGACTAAGTTTCAGAAAAATTGGACTGGAGGTTGCTGAGAAATAGAGAATTGAAAAAGTGACCATCGCCAGAAAAGCCAGAAAAGCGACTGCTATGTCTTACTCCACACTAGACAAAAATGACTTAGAAAATAGTTAAACCTTTCATACAAACAACAAATCTGCGGCAGACAACTTTTAATCATTTCGGCAAATTTACGTAAAATCTAAATAAAAGAAAGTATGATTGAATAGAGTTGAAAACATTTTGGCAAAATTGCTCAACTGTCCTCTGCTGCAAATGCATCAAAATGTATCTGCATATGGGAAAAGGTTAACAGCTCGCATATCCTGGATTACACATGTCAACTTCTTGAAACTGCCATCTATAATCTGGAAACGAAGAGCTGTCTGCAAAGCAGCTATTTACATCTCTGCCTACCAATTAAAACTTAAATGTATATTCAGCATGACGATTTAGTTTTTTTCTTTTCAACATTTTAACAAGAGCTGTTGGAGGACAGCATGCTCGACTATTCCACCGCTTATTTGATTACTGAGATAATGGACTCTAATGTAGTTGCACGCTAAACATTAACCACAATGTCTTAAAGGGTGATAATTTGCATTATATGCAGGATAGAGTTATTTAACTTGATTATTTTCATAGGTGTGATGGTTGGGAAGGGTTGTATAACGTTTCAATAGAATGCATCAAGTAGTTACTAAGATATGGACTTTAACCATAGGGCAACAATTTGCACCATATGCAACTAGTTCAAAGTTATTGCAAAAAAATAGTGTTTTTTTCGTTAAAGGTAAAAGTGACCTTGACCTTTGACCTTATGATCCCATGACCTGTTTGAGTCCAGTGCTGACCATGACCATTACTCAAACTAAGTTTAAGGGTCATAGGCTAAACAATCTTTTAAGCAAGAAATGTTTCTGTATTGAAGGTCACAGTGAACTTGACCTTTGACCTATTGACTCCAAACTCACTAGGCATCACCAACTTGCTATAATGTATGCCGAGTTTGAAGATCATAGGCCTAGGCGTATGTAAGTTATAAGGGTAAATGCTAGCTTTCACAAAAACTTTAACCTTTAACTGTTTCTTTACAGAAAGGTGACCTTGACCTTTGACCTAGTAACTCCAAACTCTCTAGGCAAAACCAAATTGAAAATCACAGGCCTAAGTGTATGTAAGTTATAAGGGTAAATGCTAGCTTGCACGAAAACTTTAACCATGAACTGTTTCCATATATAGAAGGTCACAGTGACCTTGACCTTTGACCTACTGACTCCAAAGTTTATAGGCATCACCAACTTGCTATGAAGAATGTTCATACAAAGTTTAAAGACCATAGACCTAGGCGTATGTTAGTTATAAGGGTAAATGCTAGCTTGCACAAACACTTTAACCATGAACTGTTTCTATATAGAAAGTTACAGTGACCTTGACCTTTGACCTACTGACTCCAAACTGTGTAGGCATCACCAATTTGCTATGAAGTATGTCCATTCCAAGTTTGAAGATCATTAGCCTAGGCGTATGTAAGTTATAAGGGTAAAACTAAATGCTAGCTTACACAAAATATTTAACCAACGGCGACGCCGACACCGGGGTGACTACAATAGCGGGGTTATTCTTCGAATAGTCGAGCTAAAAATTGTTTGTTTTTAAAATTTAATTCTGAAGTAACACTGTTCTTTCAATCATGCAAACAATTAATTACATAACAATTCCTCTGGAAAAATGAGAAAAATATGTCCAATTTTCATTATACTGATCTGAGCCAAAAATGTGTTAAATCACAAACAGTGCAGGTATACATTTGATAAACACCATGCAGTTGAAAACATTATTGTAAAAGGAGATTTTTCCCCCCTATTTCTTCTTCAAAAATAAGATACCAAATGTCGTCTGTATCAGGTAAATAGTTATTGTAAACAGGTAAACACTGACCTTGAACAGGCCTGGTTTGAGTATCTGTAGTAACTGAAGTGCGAGCCTGGTCTTTGTAACTGTCAACTACAGAATTTCTGTGTTGTATGAGCTTACTGAAAGAGAAAAACATAAAGACAATTTATTGTGGAAACAAATTGACCTTGAAATCCTGAATACATGTATGTATAACTCTGACCACTGCATAGGTACATACTGTATATTTTTTAACGTTGGTATTGGGGCTCAGAAGTAATAGGCTTACCTGGTTAATGTAAAAGTGCGGTTTGATCTCAATTGGGTAAATAAACAAATATTATTCAATCAAATGACATGATAAATTTGTAATACAAAATGTGTATATAACATCTGGGAAAGTGTGTCCAAATTGTTTTATTGGATACATTGTGTTGAAAATATTGTAGGAAAATTAGAAATTGCCTGATTTTGACCTTCTTGTGTTTCAGATTAAGCTGCTAGTTAAGGTTAACACTGTTAAGTAGCTGGCGACAACTATGAAAACAATCTGAAAAGAGGAAATTATGGGCAGGGCACATTTCTTAGGATACTTATGTAGCTGTCGCATGGTGCCGGCTTAGCCTACCGTGTGCCACCGAGTGGTAAATTTCGCACGGACGGTGGAACATGGTGAGTGCACTAGGCGGTCGTTGAGCGTACAATACTAAGTGGTCGGCATGACCCACTGTCTCATACTGGCGCCTTACCGCTCTCTTAACGTCCTGTAACCATTGCTCAGTCCTCATGATGTCTCCATACCGACTTGTTGCCGTGTGTTTTCATTGCGCCCGTTTAGAAACTGTGCCAGACACGGTGACTCCATATTTTACTATATAAAAACGACGACAATGGTCAAAGCTTCATTTAGTCCCTGCTCTCCCTCGGGCCATTCGTCATCATGGAGTGTCTTGAGAGGCTAAGCCTACCGTGTGACACTGTGTGGTAAAGGCACATGGTGGGGTGTTTAGCGAACGGAATGGGGGGCGTTCCGGGCGGTAAGTAGCACTAGCCACATGGTGAGAACCTGGCAAGGAATATCGTGCAGACGGTGGAACAAGGTAAGGGTACCGTAATGGCGGGGTATTTAGCGAACGGAATGGGGGTCATTCTGGGTGGTAAGAAGCGTTAGCCACATGGTGAGGACCCGGCAAGGACCAGGCGAGACAACGACCAACAAGGTGACACTGGCTGGTATGAGGACACTGTAAGCGATAAGGACCCAGTATCGAGTCGGTATGGAAACATTGAGGACACAGTTGAACAAGAGCTGTCGGAGGACAGCGCGCTCGATCAAATGCCGCGTATTCGCATAAAGCACTATTTCATTATATTGCACATAAGAACTTTTAAATTATATATACTCTATATGTAAAAGCAACTGAATAGATACATACATTTAAATATATATAATTTATCAAATTTCTTAGGTCAATCAAGGGCAATAACTCCATATTTAAGATACAATAGAGTTATCTAACCTAATTGTGTGATGGTCCTTAACAAATGTGTGAAGTATGAAGTGATTTGAATGAAGGGTAATGAATGATCACAATTAGAAAGATACGTAACCAAAAATGATGAATTCATCTCAAATTCTCAAAATCGAACAAAAATCATTTTGTTACCCCAAAAAGTGACACTCAGCATCTTCAACATACAATGTGAAGAAAGGTATTATATACATGTAACTATATTCCAAATATGAAAGCCCTAACATAAGTACTTATTGAGAAAAAAAAAATGAAGATGCCAACTTGCCCTAAAACTATTACATGTTAATCATGTTTTTTACCCCAAAGAGAAGGTCACACTCAGCATCTTTAGCATTCAATGTGAAGAAAAGTATTAGATGTAATTATATTCCATATATGAAAGCCCTAGCACAAGTACTTATTGAGAATATATCAAAATTAAATGAAAATCCCAACTTGCCCTAAAACTTTAACCATCCAAAATCATGTTTTTTATGTAACAAGAGGGCCATGAGGCCCTGGAATCGCTCACCTGAGAATGGGCTTTTTAAGACATAACTCTCTCATGCTCAAGCCAAACATGTGGCTTCCAGACTGTTAACAAGATTTCCCTTAAATTTGGTCTAGTGACCTAGTTTTTGACATGACATGACCCATATTCGAGCTTGGCCTAGATATCATCAGGACAAACTTTCTGATAAAGTTTCAACATGCTCAAGTTTAAAATGCGGCTTCAAGAGTTTTAACGAGATTTTCCTTAAATTTGGCCTAGTGACCTAGTATTTGACCCGACATGACTCATATTCAAACATGGCCTAGTTATTACTTAGACAAATATTCTGACAAAGTTTCACAAGATTTTCCTTAAACTTGGCCTAGTGACCTAGTTTTTGACCGGACATGACCCATATTCGAACTTTGCCTAGATATCATCAAGACAAACTTTCTCATAAAGTTTCAACATGCTCAAGTTTAAAATGTGGCTTCCAGAGTGTTAACAAGATTTTCCTTCAATTTGGCCTAGTGACCTAGTTTTTGACCGGACATGACATGATGATGACCCATATTCGAACTTGGCCTAGATATCATAAAGACAAACTTTCTGACAAAGTTTCAACATGCTCAATTTTAAAATGTGGCTTCCAGAGTGTTAACAAGATTTTCCTTCAATTTGGCCTAGTGACCTAGTTCTTGACCTGACATGACCTATATTCGAACTTGGCCTAGATATCACTAAGACAGCGCTCACGTTAATGGACGTATTGGGCGTTTTTACGCCCGAAAATCGATCCCGTACGCCCAAAATTGACAAGGGAGACGTCCAAGTACGTCCAGGAATTAAGGGTATACGCCGACAATCAAAACACAGGACGTATATATGTCCACTAGAAATTGTGTGTAATTATCTAAAGACACTGTGTATTGTGTTTTATGAAGTGTCAATTATGGACAGTGGGAGTTATCAATTGGTAGATTTAAGCCAATCACGATCGAGAATGCGTACCCCACCCACCCCCAGATTTGACACTTGAAAACGACTTCACACCAATCAATTCTATTTTTCATTATAAACAGCGTAGGGGTAATTAATTTCAATAACCCATGTAAAAACATACTAGGATATGATAAAAGAATGTCCCTATATTAATTTAACTGTTTAAAGATTATTATTTTGTTTGCCTGAATCCATAGGAAACACTTTTTAATTGCCGATTTTTTAAAAACAAAGTTGACATGAAGATCTATCAAAATCACAGCCAGCTGTCAAAAAGGACTTGCCTATGAAATAAATTGCATATAAGCCCATTTTAGCTCATAATATTTTTAAAATATAAAAGAAACTGAAGTCTTGAGGTGAAAATACATATTGTAAATTTTGTAATGGGTTTTCGTGCATTTTCTGCATTTTGGAAATCGGAAATGTCATTCAAGAAAGTATTACTCACACTCATTCTTATTTGTTTTAAAGTTGACTATTATGAAAGTTTAGTGCCCTTAAAGTGTGTTTGTAATATGTCTCACTGCAGAACACTTTATTTACTGGTGTATAAAATAAAATCAATAACTCATTAACAGAAATCCATTCCTTTTGCCATACTGAATGTGATTTAAGAACATAATTCATGTTTAATGTGAATGTAATGAATCATGGCCATGCCAATCTTTTGATGAATTTTATGCTGGATAGCTTTTGACACATGACTGGAAAAAAGCATTCTATATCACATAAAAACCTACTGGTTTAAAAGTGTTATGATAGAACCAACAATAACATTGTTGACAAAGGAGCAATATCCACTTTCTGTATTAATTAGCTTCTTTTCCAATAATGTATTTAAAAATAAAACAAAGGGAAACACAATAGAATGTGCAAGATGCGAAAAAAGCCAGCGCGTATCACCTGGGACTTCCAAGAATTAGAGCAGGACTTCCAAAATTCAGACCCAGGAAGTCAGGACTTCCTGTTTCAAAACGTTAGTGCAAGCACTGACTAAGACAAACATTTTGACAAAGTTTCAACATGCTCAAGCCAAAAATGCGGCTTCAGGAGTGTTAAAACAAGATATTCCTTCAATTTGGCCTAGTGACCTAGTTCTTGACCCAACATGACCTATATTCGAACTTGGCCTAGATATCACTGAGACAAACATTCTTTTTGACCCGACATGACCTATATATCACTAAGACAAACATTCTGACAAAGTTTCAAAATGCTCAAGCTAAAAATGCGGCTTCAGGAGTGTTAACAAGATTTTCCTTCAATTTGGCCTAGTGACCTAGTTTTTGACCCGACATGACCCAGTTTCGAACTTGGCCTAAAGTTGATAGAGATATATGTTCTGATAAACTTTCATAAAGATTGAATGCAAAATGTTGCCTCTCGAGTAGTAACAAGCACATCAAAATCAGCATCTTCAGCATACAATATGAAGAAAGGTAATATATATGTAATCATATTCTAAATATGAAAGCCCTAACACAAGTACTTATTGAGAAAAATTAAAAAGAAAGATGAAAATCCCAACTTGCCCTAAAACTTTAACCACCCAAAAGCATGTTTTTTACCTCAAAAAGAAGGTCAAAATCAGCATCTTCAGCATACAATATGGAGAAATGTATAAGTTGTAATTATATTTCAATTATGAACGCCCTAGCACAAGTACTTGTTGAGAAAAATCCCAACTTGCCCTAAAACTTTAACCACCCAAAATCATGTTTTTTACCCCAAAAAGAAGGTAAAACTCAGCATCTTCAGCATTCACTGTGAAGAAAGTTAAAAGGTGTAACTATATTCCAAATATAAAAGACCTAGCACAAATACTTATGAATGAAAATGCCAACTTGCCCTAAAACTTTAACCGGACGCCGACGCCGGGGCGAGTAGTAAAGCTCTAATATTCTTCGAATAGTCGAGCTAAAAATGTAAAAAAAAAAAAATCCGGACGGAGAGCGTTTCACCGCTTGTCGTTTAAATCAAATAGTATGGGCCCGTTGGGCTTAGCCAGAGCTATGTGACAGCTCCATAAGCATTTAACTGATCAGGCTTCCAAGAATAATGGATAAATACACTGGCACCTTGATAAAAAATAAATAAAATTATGGTTGAATACAGTGCAAAACCCTTATAATCAAATAAAATTATTCAGAGAAAAGGAAGCACACTAACAGGAAATCTTTGGTCAAACTCAAAATCAATTTAAATATTGCATATGATGTAATTCATGAATATACACAAATAGGGATCGGGAATCTGTTACCAGTTTTCAGTTGACTGTTCTGGTTATAAGCCTTAAGTAGTCCCTTTTTGACATCTAAAAAAGCATTAACTACATGAATTCAGAAATGGACTGGAACCAAAATTAAATCAATACATTTTGAGAATATGGTCACTAAAATTTATAATATTTCATTTTGGAAACAATTGAGCTAAATGCACACCATATAAGCATGCACACCATTTAAGTCGGGTGTCAGTTTCTATTAAGCTCCGCCCTTATTGGAGGTTGACAGTTCAAATAGATCTCCGCCCTCTACAACAATACGTTGTCTTTTAGCAAAATATATAAGCTCTCTGTGAGTAATCTGCATTGAAAACGTCTGAGGATAAAATTGTAGTATAAATCGGATATAGATTTTAAAACATTGTTGGAAAAGAAATTGCTTCTTCTTCTCCAACAATGTTTATGAGCAGGTCTGCTGCAAAGGTATCAAATGTTCCTCTCTGTATCAAAGATAGGGTTTCAACTCTTTCTCTCATTCATATGCTTTCTGACGCCTCTGCAACAGATGACTTTTGGTAACATTTTGGCAAAAGCAGAACTTGCCACAATGTTTTCAACTCTTTTTAATAATTATATTTCAATTAATAGCGATTTTCGTCTGTTTCAGATTTGTTGTATGTAGGTAAGGGTCCACCGTTTGACTGCTGCATAGAACCAATTTTGTGAAACATGTGCCACCAGTATAGAGCCAGGCCAGGCAACTGACCAGGCTTTATACTGTTGACTGCCCAGCTCAATATTTTTATATTGATATTCCTAAAAAGTTGACTCATCATCAGGTCGAGGGTTAAACACATAGAGGCCATTACAGAGTTTAGTTTCAGGGTCAGCATTCAACAACCATCCTAAATTCATTCTCATTTTAAATTTGATGAATATTCTAAATTTTAAAGAACCAATATTATTATCAAAAAGTGCTCAAGGCTTGTTATTGTGATGGCCTTTTGTCCGACGGCCATTGTGCGTCAACATCTTCTTCTCTGTAACCAGTGGGTCAAATGGGGTAAAACTTCACACAGAAAGCATCCTCTCAATGTCCTCACAAAAAAAAAAGAAGTAGAAATGTTTTTCATAAATGTTCCTTAGATGAACCTCTATCAGATTTTTAAAGCCATGTTGATTCATTGAAAAATATGGCCGCCAGGGGGCGGGGCTGTTTTGCCTTAAATGGCTATAGAGTGAAACTTTAAAATATTCTCCGAAAGTATCGGGTCCATTTCCAAAAAAAATGTAGAAATATGTTTTGGGTGACCCTCTAACATATTCCTTCAAGCCATATAGCTAGAGTTACATTGTTTCGATTGTGGCATTACCTAGCTGTTCCTCTAGATGTTGTACAAATGATGCTCCTTTCCTTAGAATGTCCCCCTATCCAGGGACTTGTAATTTGTTTACGTTGAAAACTAAAGATATCTTCTTTGAAGCCATTAAAGCTGGAGTTTCTGTATTTCTTCTTTAATATTACATCTGAAGGAATATTTTTTTTTTTATAAAGAAATTTGATTTAAAAACTTTCAAGAAAACTTCTCCGGTGAAGTTTCAAATTTTGGTACTTGGCAATAACTTAGTAGCCTAGTAATTCCCTAAGAAATTTTACATACAACAACTCTTGGGTTTAAATTTGCCAAAACCAGAGACTTGTAAGTTTCACCTGGAAAAAATTAAAGTTAACAGTTTAGGAATCTCGTTTCTTTTTCATTTTCATGTGTATTATGAAAGCTTACAAAAAGTCAAACATATCTTTTATTTCTTTATGAAACCCTGAGGTTAAATTCATAATCAGATATGTTCTGGTACATACCAATTAAAACAGGGTTCATACCATCTTCTGAACACTTGTCATAGTACATTCTGTGCATTTTCTCAACATTTCAACTTGCTTTTACATATTTCCTTTTTTTCACATTGAAATTAGTGTGAAAATGCACTGGATACTGTTTTGAATTAACTTGTTTGAGGTTGGTGCACTTAACTCTCAAGAACATTTTGAGGCATCAATCATTAAATGCATATGTATGCATATATATGATAATTCATTTATCTAAAAAATCTCATTGACGTCTTATGATCTCATATAAGAGCTGCCTAGTGACCTACACTAGCCATTCAACCCAAATTATATGTAAGATAACTGTTTGTTAACTTGCAATAGTCCTGCAATTTATAATATTTTAAGTTTATGACTTTTTCCATTGCAAGACTTTTGTTACTTAACTTACAATAGTATTGCAATTGAGGAATTTTAAAGTTACAAAGCTTTAAGTTCTGTTATATTTTGTCAGGACATGTATGCATGAAAAATGTATTTAAAAACATTGAAATGTAAATTTTGACAAAAAGGGCAGTTCTATAGTCTTGTGCTGAATCATCACATATGACTTAATGCAACCGACAAACTTTGAATCAGCATTTCATTCTTCTTATGATGTTCAGAGGGCATTCTTCTAATGTATTTCATTTGTCATACTATAAATGAAATAAATATAATAGTGGTTGGAAAGTAGCCAGTTCCTTTAGAATAAAATATAGACTACGAAACACATGCAGTGATATGACTGTAATTTTGTTGAAAAACCAACAATCTCAATTAATTTAGATATCTGCTGCAAAATACTTTGTGTTAATTTGTACATTATTACTTTGTTTAAAAAATAAAACCACTCATCTCTGCAGGCTGATCTCTGAGTACACTTACAACATTCTCTCTTAACTCTTTCAAACATACAATGAATCTGCTTCCGACAACTCAATTGGGAAAATTTTGAAAAACTTTAAATAATAATAGAACTATTGAAAAGAGTTGAGAACACAGGCAAAAGGAGAGAATGTGCTCTTCATGGGAATTTTCACCTTTTGCCACAATGATTTCAAAGATGTTTTGCAGGTGCATCAAAAGGTGTTTGCAAATGGGAAAGGGTTAAACCTTTCCACAAAAAGAATAATTGTTTCATTTTTGCAACATACAATTTGTGGAAATAATATAAATCCCTCAAAACAAGTAATTTCTCACTTTTTCACAATGTTTTTGGACATCATATTGTTCAATGTTTTTTCTTCCTAAGATGTTTTTAACTAAAAATTAAACGGCACCATATAAGTGTTTATCCCTTTCCCACTTGAAGACGCAATTTGACAAAAGGAGAAATTGCTAAAACATGCATTTTCTTTTTCTGCCGCAATGTTTTCATCTCTTGTAAAGATTTTCCATACTTTTGCCTATATGTAAAATAATTTAATCTAAATGAATAATTTCCTTGACTTTTATTGTTTAAAATTGTAAAGTTATTAAAATTACAATATGGAAGTTATTCTCTTGTTTCTTTCGAGTTTATTTGTGAACCCAAATGGATTTCTTAAGTCTGCTGCTACATTCTTATAAATGCTCTATGGTTATCAGTCGCACATCAACATTTGCAGATGGATCTTATTTTATGTCCCTGCATCCATTTGTCATTCAAGAACTAATTGCCAGATTTGGTAATATTACGACAAATTCCCTGCAGATATAAGTCACTCATAAACAAGACTGATATACCATCTTTCAGATTAATCCCCTGCAATGCACCGTGCCTGATTCGTCTTCCACCAATGGGCTGACAGTCTATGTGGAAAAGCAGCCAGTTGCTTGGACAGACTGTTGTGTGAAGTACATTTGTGAGAAGGTCATGAACACATGGGTTGGTAACCTGGTCTTCGTGATGTGACTTGAATTTATTTTGAAAACGGCGTTGAAGCCCAGTCAATGAATCCCCTGCAGCCATTGGTCACTTAAAGCATGGTCATTGCTCCTATTTGTTGGCAAATTCGATGTGATCTTATGGTTGTAATACGTAGTTATCGCCTAGGATTGATGTACACCGGCTATAATTGTCACATATGGCTGGTAGTTCGATGCCAATGGCCTGCAGCCATAGGTCATCCAATGACATGGGTGTATTTTCAATTTAAAGATTCTGAGTGGTAGAATACCTTTAAGACCTATTCCATGCAGCCCTAAGTCAATCATAGACAGCATAACCAGATAACTTTCTATATAGATTATATGTGGTGAATGGTCACAGATAACCACTGTGATAATTATCCCATCATCTATATGCCCCTCGACAACATATATTTAAACGGGAATACAATAATCAATTAATCTGCATGCACTACGTTTCAACCAGAGGCCTTAGAAAGCATACCATAAATGCCAAAGTGTCCACGAAGCTCGCCTCACTCCATGAATATATATATATATAGGATGTCTATGCACATCAACTCTCTACTTGGAGTTCGTTTTGGCACGTTCATGATACATGGGACTCAAATTCTTCATTCGTTTTACACAATGTCCCCGTTGTCTAATTGCATTACAACTCCGATCTAACCAGAGAATTTTCTACAACACCAACTATAAGGTTGCCTCCATTCACCTAACCTCATTCCTCTGTGATACAGATGATTATTTCTGGCAACGTTTCAGACTTCATTAAGGTAAACAACAATAGCAAAAAATATGCCTTGAAACTGTTTAACATTAAATGCAGTCAGTAACGTGTATATGGACAAAGCAAGACATATACGACGCATAGACAGTACAACATTTGAAATATTATTTGGTAAGTGAGGACAAGAATAAACATGCATTTTAAACTCATCTCAACTGTGCTCTTGTCCGGGGATATGGCAGGCCAAAGCGCAGAAAATTTATATTATTTTGATGGAGGAATCCCTGTGTGTGAGCTGCATTGTCCTTCTGTAAGATGCACTCTCCCCAGGGGAAATGTTAGTTCCAAGACATTCTGGACATATGTATTAGCATTTACATCCCCATCGTAGATTAAATGTCTTGTTGTGTGGTGCTCTGTAAGCCTACAGAGTTCATTGATCCCGTTGTTTGAATGCACTTGACTCGAGTTCAAACCAGACATATTGGCTGCTGTGCCATTTGTAAGGTTGGTCTTCAGATACCTCGCCTCACTACTTGGAGATCGTTTACATGTCCTTCTGATACCGAGGACATGGTTACCGACCACTTCTGTGTTCAGAATGGAATAAACAATGATGCTGTTGCATAAATACACTCGACTGAGTTCGGAACAGACATATTGGCTACCATGCCATATATAAGGGGGACTCCGGGTACCTAGCCTCACTACTTGGAGATCGTGTTCACGTCTTTCTTATACATAGGACATGGTTACTGGCCACTTCTGTGTTCAGAATGGAATGAACACGTTGTCGGAATACACTTCCATTCAGTTTCAACCAGGCATACTGGCTACCATGTTTTCACGACTTTCTGATACCAGGGACAGCCGTTGTCTGAATAGACTCGACTCACTACATGGATATCGTTTTCAAGTGTTAATGATATAGGGGAATGTTCTTACAAAAAATATTGACTACAGCAGTTTTAACGCACCTCGTTTCACTACTAGGAGATCGTTTTCGCTCGTTTCGGATACAATTAAAGGACGGGATTTTAATATACGTATATTATTAGGCAATTTCCTTATGAAATTAGTCTGATTAAACAAACTTTCAGTGAGGAAATCAGAAAAAAACACATAATGGGTACGATAAAACCAGACAGATTATCGTTAAAACACTTGCATTTCAGTTTTAGTTCGCTTCTCTGTCAAGTAGTCAATTATATTCAGGAAAGTATGTTATTCCCAGATTATTTATATACATATTTGCCATGTATATATACAACCGCATTTTCTGATGATTCCGTCTTTTAGTAATAAAATATATACAACCACATTATTTGATGATTCCGTCTTTTAGTAAGAAATACAAAAAGTGCACCCTTTTATCTACTTTATAGCGTATATTTGACCATACACCACACCTGACTTCTATGGTGTGCACCATTTCATCTACGTTATAGCGTATATTTGACAATACATTAGAACAGACTTGAATGGTGTGCACCATTTCATCTACTATATAGCCTATATTTGACCATCTATTAGAACAGACTTGAATGGTGTGCACCCGGCATTTCATCTAATTTATAGCCTATATTTGACCATATATTAGAACAGACTTGAATGGTGTGCACCCGGCATTTCATCTAATTTATAGCCTATATTTGACCATACATTAGAACAGACTTGAATGGTGTGCACCATTTCATCTACTTTATAGTTTATATTTGACCATGTATTAGAACCGACTTGAATGGTGTGCACCATTTCATCTACTTTATAGCGTATATTGGACCATATATTAGAACCGACTTGAATGGTGTGCACCATTTCATCTACTTTATAGTCTATACTTGACTATGTATTAGAACCGACTTGAATGGTGTGCACCATTTCGTCTACTTTATAGCCTATATTTGACCATATATTAGAACCGACTTGAATGGTGTGCACCATTTCGTCTACTTTATAGCCTATACTTGACTATGTATTAGAACCGACTTGAATGGTGTGCACCATTTCATCTACTTTATAGCCTATACTTGACCATACATAAGAACAGACTTGAATGGTGTGCATAATTTCGTCTACTTTATAGCCTATACTTGACTATGTATTAGAACCGACTTGAATGGTGTGCACCATTTCATCTACTTTATAGCATATACTTCACTATATATTAGAACCGACTTGAATGGTGTGCATCATTTCATCTACTTTATAGCGTATATTTGACCATATATTAGAACCGACTTGAATGGTGTGCACCAATTCATTAACTTTATAGCCTATATTTGACCATGTATTAAAACCGACTTGAATGGTGTGCATCATTTCATCTACTTTATAGCGTATATTTGACCATGTATTAGAACAGACTTGAATGGTGTGCATCATTTCATCTACTATATAGCCTATATTTGACCATCTATTAGAACAGACTTGAATGGTGTGCACCCGGCATTTCATCTAATTTATAGCCTATATTTGACCATATATTAGAACAGACTTGAATGGTGTGCACCCGGCATTTCATCTAATTTATATCCTATATTTGACCATACATTAGAACAGACTTGAATGGTGTGCACCATTTCATCTACTTTATAGTTTATATTTGACCATGTATTAGAACCGACTTGAATGGTGTGCACCATTTCATCTACTTTATAGCGTATATTGGACCATATATTAGAACCGACTTGAATGGTGTGCACCATTTCATCTACTTTATAGTCTATACTTGACTATGTATTAGAACCGACTTGAATGGTGTGCACCATTTCATCTACTTTATAGCGTATATTTGACCATGTATTAGAACAGACTTGAATGGTGTGCATCATTTCATCTACTTTACAGCCTATATGTGACCATATATTAGAACCGACTTGAATGGTGTGCACCATTTCATTTACTTTATAGCCTATATTTGACCATATATTAGAACCGACTTGAATGGTGTGCACCCGGCATTTCATCTAATTTATAGCCTATATTTGACCATATATTAGAACCGACTTGAATGGTGTGCACCATTTCGTCTACTTTATAGCCTATACTTGACTATGTATTAGAACCGACTTGAATGGTGTGCACCATTTCATCTACTTTATAGCCTATACTTGACCATACATAAGAACAGACTTGAATGGTGTGCATCATTTCGTCTACTTTATAGCCTATACTTGACTATGTATTAGAACCGACTTGAATGGTGTGCACCATTTCATCTACTTTATAGCATGTACTTCACTATATATTAGAACCGACTTGAATGGTGTGCATCATTCCATCTACTTTATAGCCTATATTTGACCATATATTAGAACCGACTTGAATGGTGTGCACCATTTCATCTACTTTATAGCATATACTTCACTATATATTAGAACCGACTTGAATGGTGTGCATCATTTCGTCTACTTTATAGCCTATACTTGACTATGTATTAGAACCGACTTGAATGGTGTGCACCATTCAAGTCGGTTCTAATATATGGTTCTACTTTATAGCCTATACTTGACCATACATAAGAACAGACTTGAATGGTGTGCATCATTTCGTCTACTTTATAGCCTATACTTGACTATGTATTAGAACCGACTTGAATGGTGTGCACCATTTCATCTACTTTATAGCATATACTTCACTATATATTAGAACCGACTTGAATGGTGTGCATCATTTCATCTACTTTATAGCCTATATTTGACCATATATTAGAACCGACGTGAATGGTGTGCACCATTTCATCTACTTTATAGCATATACTTCACTATATATTAGAACCGACTTGAATGGTGTGCATCATTTCATCTACTTTATAGCCTATATTTGACCATATATTAGAACCGACTTGAATGGTGTGCACCATTTCATCTACTTTATAGCATATACTTCACTATATATTAGAACCGACTTGAATGGTGTGCATCATTTCATCTACTTTATAGCCTATATTTGACCATATATTAGAACCGACTTGAATGGTGTACACCATTTCATCTACTTTATAGCCTATAATTGACTATATATTAGAACCGACTTGAATGGTGTGCATCATTTCATCTACTTTATAGCCTATACTTGACCATACATTAGAACCGACTTGAATGGTGTGCATCATTTCATCTACTTTATAGCCTATACTTGACCATACATTATAACCGACTTGAATGGTGTGCATCATTTCATCTACTTTATAGCGTATATTTGACCATATATTAGAACCGACTTGAATGGTGTGCGCCAATTCATTAACTTTATAGCTTATATTTGACCATGTATTAGAACCGACTTGGATGGTGTGCATCATTTCATCTACTTTATAGCGTATATTTGACCATGTATTAGAACCGACTTGAATGGTGTGCACCATTTCCTCTACAATATAGTCTATATTTGACCATACATTAGAACAGACTTGAATGATGTGCACCATTTCATCTACTTTATAGCCTATATTTGACCATGTATTAGAACCGGCTTGAATGGTGTGCACCATTTCATCTACTTTATAGCGTATATTTGACCATATACTAGAACCGACTTGAATGGTATGCACCAATTCATTTACTTTATAGCTTATATTTGACCATGTATTAGAACCGACTTGAATGGTGTGCACCATTTCATCTACTTTACAGCCTATATGTGACCATATATTAGAACCGACTTGAATGGTGTGCACCATTTCCTCTACAATATAGTCTATACTTGACCATACATTAGAACCGACTTGAATGGTGTGCATCATTTCATCTACTTTATAGCGTATATTCGACCATGTATTAGAACCGACTTGAATGGTGTGCACCATTTCCTCTACTATATAGTCTATATTTGACCATACATTAGAACCGACTTGAATGGTGTGCACCATTTCATTTACTTTATAGCGTATACTTGACTATGTATTAGAACCGACTTGAATGGTGTGCACCATTTCATCTACTTTATAGCCTATACTTGACCATACAGTAGAACCGACTTGAATGGTGTGCACTATTTCATCTACTGTATAGTCTATATTTGGCCATATATTAGAACCGACTTGCATGGTGTGCACCATTTCATCTACTTTATAGCCTATATTTGACCATACATTAGAACAGACTTGAATGCTGTGCATCATTTCATCTACTTTATAGCGTATATTTGACCATATATTAGAACCGACTTGAATGGTGTGCATCATTTCATCTACTTTATAGCGTATATTTGACCATATATTAGAACCGACTTGAATGGTGTGCAATCATTTCATCTACTTTATAGCGTATATTTGACCATATATTAGAACCGATTTGAATGGTGTGCATCATTTCATCTACTTTATAATATAGCGTATATTTGACCATGTATTAGAACCGACTTGAATGGTGTGCACCATTTCATCTACTTTAAAGCCTATACTTGACCATGTATTAGAACCGACTTGAATGGTGTGCACCATTTCATTTACTTTATAGCCTATATTTGACTATATATTAGAACCGACTTGAATGGTGTGCACCATTTCATCTACTTTATAGCCTATATTGACTATATATTAGAACCGACTTGAATGTTGTGCACCATTTCATCTACTTTATAGCCTATACTTGACCATACATTAGAACCGACTTGATTGGTGTGCACCATTTCATCTACTTTATAGCGTATATTCGACCATGTATTAGAACCGACTTGAATGGTGTGCACCATTTCATCTACTTTATAGTTTATATTTGACCATACATAACACCTGACTTAAATGGTGTGCACCCAGGCATCTACTTTATAGCCTATACTTTAGTGTGCTCCACTATATCTCTTTTTTTATAGCGTATATTAGACCAAACATTATACCTGACTTCAATGGTGTACTCAACTGTACAGATATTCCTGTTTACGAACGGATCACATTCTCTACAAATTGACAAGTATAGATATACTAATGTTTTATATCTTGATATGTTATGCAAATATGTTATGCAAATATGTTATTTGTAGGCCTATATGCTGCAGTGACTATAGAATACTATAACCAGGGACGCAGATAAGAGGGATAAGTAGCTAAATTATATACTAAAATATCACTCTTGCCGACATTTGTAGCAAGTAAAACTCAAAAACTATTCAAGATATAAAAATATTTCAATATATTACAGGTTTTGATAATATGTTATCCGTATGAAAAATGTCAGTCTATTAATTTTTGGAAAAAAATAATATAATTCAGAAATCCCAATATCTGTGTCTTTTAAACAGTCATTGATTGAAATACAAAGAAATTCCAATTATTCAATGTATCTGTAACCTTAGTTGAAATGTTAAGCTTTCAGAATATGTATGTTTTGTTTATGTGCCAATTGTGAATTCAAAGTTATATTTGCTACAAAATGTGAACATTTTGACAATTTTATTTCTATGTGTGACATTTTAACCAGATAACAGGTGTACAGGTGGAGTTGCCTATCCCTCTTAGCTACGTCCCTGCAAAACGTATGCCTCTGTATAAAATGTAGGCTGTAACAACATATATGTTATATGCACTTGAATCTACTGTTATGGGACGTTATAACATAGTTTCTGCTTATGTCTATATGTAAACCTACCTTTTTCATAATAAATTATACTTATAGACCTATCGTAGCTAATAATTCAAAACAGGATGGGAACAGTAGAAACTAAATTTATCTCCATATAATTTTTTTATGTATGTACTATACAATTTCATATGTCATATTTCAATTATTATATATCGTATATTTCACCATATACTGATGTACATCATATACTGCAATATATTTATGATAAATTTAAGATGATATGGAGTGAATATATCTCCTCCATATAAACTTTTATAGCTGATATACTTTAAAATTTCATATATATATGTTCCGCCCATCAAGACGTAAACCCCGCCTCTTCTTACCGACTTAAACGGTGTGCATGCGTAAATGGTGTGCGATTAGCGATTTCGTAGGGCAAGCTGGGTAGACAATTTGATGTACCCGAAATTTTCCCTTGGAGCAGATGTATACGGTGGGCGGACATTTTGACCAATGGATGTTTTGGCCCGGACATTTCGTCCTAGGACTTTTAAGCCTGGATCTTTTGGACAGCAATATTTTTAAGATAGGATCTTTTGGCCAAATCACTATTTTCCCTGCTATATCTCTATTAATATAAGAAATTTATTAAGTATAAGAAAACTATTAAGTATATAAACATTATATTGTTAATATTTATAATATAAATGTACTTTCACACATTTTTAATCCAAACTACAATGTTGTTATCTAATTAACACTTTAAAGCAAACAACATCAATTGCATTTTTTTACAGCATTTTTAATGTGATAATTGATTAAGTTATTATTTAGAACTAATTACTCTGATAGTCATTAACTCCAAGGTAAAGAAGATCAAAGACCATTTTCTTAATTTGAATAACTCAGTGTTGCAGTTATGATAGTCATTAAGGGTTTTCAGTGCAAACAATTTCTCTTTTCCCACAATGTCTTCAATTTTGATCACAATACCTTCTTTTTTTAAATAAAACATGAAAACACTTTGTATTTTAGATATAGAGATACATTGATAATAAAATAAAAATTTGTCTTGTTATAATCGGCTTTTAAACCAATATGGCCAAAACGTCCTATTTGATAAGAATGGCTGGCCGAAAAGTCCTAGGATGAAACATCCGGGCCAAAACATCTGTTGGCCAAACAGTCATACAACTGATTGATCAATACGTACTGGATTGTCAGACAATTTGACTTACCTGAGATTTTCCCTTTGAGCATGTGTATACTGTCCACCATTACTTCCTGCCTGATAATGAATCACTTCAATGGCTCTGTCTATTGACATCAGTACCTCTGACTGACCAACCTACAAAAATACAGATTTGTTTTGTGAACCCTTTCTCCCATTCAACAAATCTGCAGCAGATGACTTAAAAAGCATAATGGCTTATTATATATATAAAGAAATTCTTAGTTGAAGGTATAATCAATGAATAGAAAAAAAATCATGGCAAAAGGAGAAATTGCTCATTATGCTTAATGCTCAATGTTTCTAATATTGTTTGCTGTAGATGCATAACAAAAGAATCTTTATGTGGAAAAGGGTTTACCATTTACCTACTGTGAGACATCAACTTTTAAAACATGTCTAAAAAATTGGGAATACAACCTTGATGTCGTAGATAAACATTGTGTGTCACAAGCTTTTGCAGACATTTCAGAATGGTAGAGCACATTACCATATCCGTTAAGTTGCAATAATTAACCTTTTCCCACATACAACAAATCTGTAGCAGATGACATTGAAAACATTTAACAAGACTTAACAAAGACATATAAATACAGAGATAGGATACTCAGGCTTCAAAAAGAACAAATCTCGCGGGTAGCACAACTTTGTTCATCGTGTAACTAATTTATCAACTAGTCGTGTCTGCGGTATAATACTGTAACCTGCTGATTAAGGTTGTGTAGAGTAACTTTGATATCCCTTTATTCTAAATTCTCATTTCATGCTGTGATTTCAGCTTTGCTCCATTTGTGAGACTCGCCGCACACACAATAGAATGTGAGCTTTTGCGGTGATTTGAATCATTATATTTATATGCCTACATTTATGCAAAAATCTCAAAACTCTATCAAGTTTAAAACCTTTTGGCAAGAGGAGAAGTACTTAACTAATTATTAGCTATTTTTCCTTTTCCCCATAATGTTTTTAAAATTCATGTGCTGCAGGTAGATCAAAATGCATCTGCAAGTTGGAAAGGGTTAAGATTGGTCCTGCAGGGGGTAAAATGGTTGCTAAATTAAATATTTACCTATTCTCTGGTACAGTAATGTAGACTGTAGATGCTTCTGCAGAACATTGTGGTTAAAGTAGAAGTAGGCAACACAATGGTTAGCCTTTCCTTTTAAAAGAAAACTATTGCTAGCGCAATGTAAAAGCTAACTCCAACACTATGGAACTTACCTCTTCTCTCAGGACATAGTTTTTTGGGATGTAGCCTATTTCTCCATAACCATTTTGTGCCAGGTACCAATCTTTTTGCTTTTGATCAATAATAGTAAATTGATCTCCTGTTTCAAAAGCTAAATAATTCTTCAACTCAGTCTTATAATCATACAAGGCACGATACATGACAACTTTTTACCCTGACACTTTTTCAGAATGACAGCTGCACTTGTCGGTTTGCTAGATCTTTACATTAACTTATGCGGATACACGGAAAACAACCTTTAACTGGATATGTAAATATCTAAGACATTGCGATTTTCCCTGGTCGTTGGTTCTCCACTTTGAAAACAAATTGAAATAGATGCCGGTAATCAAACTGTATACAGTTCATTTAGTAGAATGATGTGAACACAACAGTCAGGTAGTTTGTATATTGTTGGCATTTTACCTGTTTAATCGATCAGCGCTAGTTCTCATGGATCTAAACTGGATCACTTTTTAAAAACTAAGAATTTAAGCAGAAAGTAACAAAAAAATGTATTTGGAAGTATTTATATGTCATAGTACTGTACTGTATTTGGTTATATTGTGACCAGGGCAGGGATGTAGAACTAAATGTTGTGACGAAAAGTAAAGACTATCTTTCTCATCCGTGATGTCAGATCCACATCTGAACCGTTTGTAAGAAGTATCTTGAATGTTTCTCTGACAAATGGTACAGATCAGACTACTTGCAAAGGCATTAGAGTTAACTATCCAAGATGAAAGTATGGCAATGGAATAAAACATTTGCTGTGCAATTGATAAAAAATACTTGAATTTAAGGCTATATATTACCCTTTAAGTATTCAGCCCCTGCATTGTATTGACCCTTTCGCCCTTACAACAAATCTGGAGTAGATGACTTTTTAAATCATTGTAGTGAAAAGAGAATTTTTCATAACGAGGAATTTCTCCCTTTCTAAACGTGATTTCAACTCTATTCATAACTATAATTTGATTTTTCCTAATTTTTAAAGTCGACTGCTGCAGATTTGTTTTTTTATATATACCAGGATAAGTGATACCAAAATAGAGACACAAAATGAATTATATTTCACTATAATTATTAAGTTTTTTCATTCTTCACACACACATATATATAATATTACAGCAATTATAATATACCATGATTGGATTAATCTGATTTAAATACATGAGCCATTACTGACTAATGTACTTTGCATGAACAGGGACACTAATATAGTGTCCACACTAATATAGTGTCCATGGCACGAATGATTGCCATTCAAGAACTTAAAATACAAGGAAGGTAGGCATCTTCTTGTGGTGCTATTGTGTGTTTTTTTGTGGTGATAATGTTCAGCTCTTCAGACACTGTCAGTTTCAATACATGTACATTGTATACTGAAATTGAAAGATGACAGACATGCAGGGCAATTACTGTAGGTATTCTATGGTCTCAAACTATAATCATTAATCCCTTTCTCACTTCTAATGCTATATGTAATTATTCTGTATCATGTGTATGGGCCGGTGGCCTAAAATATCACATTAAATAAAACTTCCATATAGACACATTTTGACTCATCTGCAGCAGATGACTTTTGAAAACATTGTGATAAAAGAAGTAATTGCTCATAATATTTACAATTCTATTCAATAATTATACCCCCAAAAAACAAAGTTTTGGGGGGGTATATAGGAGTCACTGTGTCGGTCGGTCGGTCGGTCGGTATGTCGGTCGGTCGGTCGGTCGGTCGGAAGCCATATTTTGTCCGGACCATATCTTAACAATGCAACATAGGATTTGAACGAAACTTCATAGGATGATACAACACATTGAGAGGAAGTGCGGTGTACAGGAACCATAACTCTATTTTATCTAAATACAAAGTTATTGCCCTTTGTTACTTTTTCTTATTCGTAGAGTCTTGTCCGGAGCATAACTTTAAAACTAATTGTTGGAATTTAATAAAACTTCATAGGATGATACAACACATTGAGAGGAAGTGCAGTGTATAGGAACCATAACTCTATTTAATCTAAATAAAGAGTTATTGCCCTTTGTTACTTTTTCTTGTCCGGAGAATTACTTAATAACTAACAGATGGAATCTAATAAAACTGCATACAATGGTAGAGCATAATCAGAGGAAGTGCAGTGTACAAGAACCATAACTCTAATTTACATAATTACAGAGTTATTGCCCTTTGTTACTTTTTCTTATTCGTAGAGTCTTGTCCAGAGCATAACTTTAAAACTGATTCTTGGAATTTATTAAAACTTCATAGGATGATACCACACATTGAGAGGAAGTGCAGTGTACAGGAACCATAACTCTATTTAATCTAAATACCGAGTTATTGCCCTTTGTTACTTTTTCTTGTCCGGAGAATTACTTATTAACTAACAGATGGAATCTAATAAAACTGCATACAATGGTAGAGCATAATCAGAGGAAGTGCAGTGTACAAGAACCATAACTCTAATTTACATAATTACAGAGTTATTGCCCTTTGTTACTTTTTCTTATTCGTAGAGTCTTGTCCAGAGCATAACTTTAAAACAAATTGATGGAATTTAATTAAACTTCATAGGATGATACAACACATTGAGAGGAAGTGCGGTGTACAGGAACCATAACTCTATTTTATCTAAATACAGAGTTATTGCCCTTTGTTACTTTTTCTTGTCCGTAGAATTACTTAATAACTAATAGATGGAATCTAATAAAACTACATATAATGGTAGAGCATAATCAGAGGAAGTGCAGTGTACAAGAAACATAACTCTACTTTACATAATGACAGAGTTATTGCCGTTTGTTACTTTTTCATATTCGTAGAGTCTTGTCCGGAGCATAACTTTAAAACTAATTGTTGGAATTTAATAAAACTTCATAGGATGATACAACACATTGAGAGAAAGTGCAGTGTACAGAAACCATAACTCTATTTAATCTAAATACAGAGTTATTGCCCTTTGTTACTTTTTCTTGTTTACAGAGTTATGGCCCTTTTGTTGGTCGGTCGTCAACCATATTTTGAGTCAAGGTGCTGTTTTGGGGGTATTTATCATCTTCAGTGATATTTCTAGTTATAATTTCATTTGTAGAGATTTTCCATATTTTTGTTTAGATGTTTTCAAATTATATCTGCTGCAGAATTTTGCATGTTAAAAGGTTAAATTACCCTCAAAGTGTCTTATATCAATTCTATTCTATTCTCCTTTTCAGGTGATAAAGACCCCTGTAACTATGGCTGGAGGAATGTATCTTTGGCTTTCTCTTGCTACCATAGCAACCATTATTTTTCTTAATTATCCAGCCCCAGAATTCTCTCAGAGACTGACAGCCTGGCAGCAAAAGGGAAAGTTCTTTCAGTATAAAGAGTTCAGCATATTTTATATAGGTACTTACAGGAACATTCTTTCAGCATAAATACTTTAAACCTTTCCAGAATGTAGACCATTTTGGATGCCTCTGCAGCAGACTACTTTTGAAACATTGTGGCATAATGATCAATTTCTCCCTTTGCCACAGTGATCTAAACTCTTTTCAGCAATGACTCTTTTAGTTTTAGAGATTTTTACTCTCTTTGCCCAGATGTTGTCAAAGTTGTCTGCTGCAGATTTGTTGTATGTGGGAAAGATTTAATACATATTTTATTTTATAAACAGTTACTTTGTTATCCATGGATAAACCTGATATTTAATATGGCCCCTTCGAAGAAGAGGGGTATATTGCTTTTCACATGTTGGTCAGTCCATCAGTAGATCAGAGCTTGTCCGAGTGATAACTCAACAATACCTGGATCTATGGTCCTCAAACTTGACTTGGGGGTTGGAGATGACCAGAAGACGAGCCCTATTGATTTTGAGGTCATCAGGTCAAAGGTCAAGGTCACAGTGAACTTGAATGCGAAAAGTGATAACTTGACATTGCCTGCACCCATGGCCCTCAAACTTGACATGGAGGCTGGGGGTGACCAAAAGATGACCCCTATTGATTTTTAAGTCATTGGGTCAAAGGTCAAGGTCACAGTGACCTTGAACCTAAAAAGCTTGTCCAAGTGATAACTCGACATTAACTGCATCCATGGTCCTCAAACTTGACATGGAGGCTGGGCCTGACCAGTACATGACCCCTATTGATTTTGAGGTCATTGTGTCAAAAGTCAAGGTCACAGTGACCTTGAGCGTGAAAAGCTTGTCTGAGTGATAACTCGACATTGGCCCTCAAACTTGACATGGAGGCTGGACCAGTAGATTATTCCTATTGATTGTGAGGTCATCAGGTCAAACTGCAAGGTCACTGACCTTTAATGCGAAATTTTGTCCGAATAATAACTCAACATTGCATGCACCCATGACCCTAATATTTAACACCCCTATTGTGAGGTCATCATGTGAAAGGTCAAGGTCAGAGTAACCAAGCTTTTCCAATGATAACTAAACAATGCCTGGAGCTTTAGTCCTCAAACTTGACTTGGAGGTTGGGCCTGACCAGTAGATGACCCCTTTTGATTTTGAGGTCATCAGGTCAAAGGTCACAGTGACCTTGAACGCAAAAAGCTTGTCAGAGTGATAACTCCACATTGCCTGCACCCATGGCCCTAAAACTTGACATGGAGGCTGAGGGTGACCAGTAGATGACCTCCATTGATTTTGAGGTCATCGGGTCAAAAATCGTCCAAATATTCCTGACAACATGGCGCTCAGGTAGGGGCATTATGTTTGACAAACATCTCTTGTTTAATTATGAGTTGGTCGCCTTTGAATACTTCTTAGGAAGAACTATATATAAAACAATTGAATGGGTACATGTACTTTGATAATGAGTTGAAAGAATGTGGACGAAAATGGAGAAAATGTTCATTTAAAGCATATTAATTTTTCCTAAATCAATTACAAAAACTTCATCTGCAGCAAGGTATTATAAATGTTTTTCCCCCCCAAAAAATACAGCATCTTTCTGAGTTATTCTTTTAACTTTTATATTTTATCTGATTATTTTGCCACCCTATGAAGAAGAGGGGATATTTTGCTTTAAACTGTTGTCTTTTCGTCCGTCAGTCTGTAGGTAGACCAAAGCCTGTCTGATTGATAATTGGATCATTCTTTATCCTACAGTACTCAAGCTTGGTAGGGAGTTTGGGCATGACCAGTAGATGGCCCCTATTTATTTTTAGGTCAACATTCAAAGGTCGAGGTGACAGTGACATTGAACCCTAAAAGCTTTTTCGATTGATTATTGCAGAATGCTTGGGCTTAATGTCCTCAAATTCGGTGGGGAGGTTGGTCTTGACCAGCAAATGACCCCTGTTGGTTTTGAGTTCATCCAGTCAAAGGTCAAGGTCTCAGTTACCTTAAACACAAAAATCTTGTCAAATCGATTACTGCAGAATAATTTGCCTACGGTCCTCAAATTCAGCAGTTAGGTTGGGCATGACCAGAAGATGACCTTTATTTATTTTGAGGTTATCCGTTCAAAGGCCAAGATCACAGTGACTTTAAACATGTTTCTGACAATGTGACGCTCAGGGGGCATACCATTTAGCAAACATCTCTTGTCTTTCATGTTTAACCCTTTCACTCATACGACAATTCTGCAGCAGACGACTTTGAACGTATTTTGTCAAAAAATAGAAAATCTCCATAATTGAATGGATAACCTATGACAAAAAGTGGAAAACATTGTGGCAAAATGAGAAATTGCACGTTTTGTGCAATTTCTTCTTTTGTCACTATGTTTTCAAAAAGCTGTCTGCTACAGAGGCGCCAGAAAGCGTCTCTTTGAGGGAAAGGGTTAAGTCAATTTAAGAAGGTCTAGTTAGAAAAGCGATGAGTAAATCCTTTCCCACATACAAAAAATCTGCAGCAGGCAACATTGAAAACCTCAGGAAAGAAATGGAAAATCTCTAAAAATGAGTACCATCATATATTGAATGGAGTTGAAAACATTGTGGAAAAAAGTAAATTGCTCATAAAAACCTTTCGCCAGAATGTCAAATTGTATCTGCTCATAGGAATGGGTTAATTGTTACACTTAAAATTTATAGATGAAAAGGGTCTGAAACAAGATGGAAGTGTTTTACTGTGTATCCATGGATTCCCAACATCAAGTCATGACTGGTTAAAGGTAATATCCCAACCCCTCATATGCAATTTTAGAATCTTCCGTATTCAAATTATCTAAGGACATGGATTTAAAATGAATGTTTTTAATCAATATGAGATAATGGGTAAATTGCTTATTATATACAAAATCTTCAGTATCTTCTATTTACAAAATAGTTTACAGTTGTGTCTTGTTCAAAGAGGTTTAAATCAGCAGTGTTGAGGAAGATAATACTTTAAACTGCTTATTGATTTAATTCTTTCGATAATATAGACACTTTTGATGCAACTGAAACAAATATACATGTATAAGAGATAAGGGGGGATTCATTGTCAGCCTGTCAACACTTAAAAATCAGTTTTCAGTTATCTATCTCTCTGTCTGTCATGCCTTGGCTTCATTGGTAATATGGAATGGTTATTATTTCAGATACTTAGTGACCTGAAGAAACAATATGACAGGATAATTTTGCCAGATATGCTAGGATATGGCTTTTCAGACAAACCTGTAAGTATATACATTTTTAATTTGATTTATAGAGATTTTCTATAGTTTTACCCAGATGTTTATGGAAAAGTCTGCTGCAGATTTGTTGTAGGTGGGGTGGGAAAGGGTGTATATGTTAATTTAAACAAAAAATCATTTTTGAATATTCTGCTTGTCTGAAATTCAGATATCTTAATGATAAGTCTATGACCTGATACAGTTCATTGTTTTGCTACTTTCTTGTATTTTAATTTTTATTTTGTTATCTTTTCTGCACAGGCTGACAATGATTATTTGATTACAGAACAAGCAGATATTCTGGAGTCCATCATGACATCCCTATCCTTCACAGAGATCCACATTTTATCACATGATTATGGGGATACTGTGGCTTTGGAACTTTTACACAGGTAGTTCCACATACAAACATTCTGCAGCAGACGACTTTGAAAACATCTAGAAAAAAATATGGAAAATATCTGAAAATGAAAGTACAATAATTTATACATGGTGACAAAAAGAGAAATTTCTCTTTTTGAGCAAATTCTTCTTTTGTCACGTTGTTTTCAAAAAGCTGTCTGCTGCAGAGGCATCAGAAAGCATCTATATGAGGGAAAGGGTTAAACCCTTTACTATTCTTCGACACAAATGCAGCTGACAACTCCTGAAAACTCTCTGGCAAAGGAAGAAATTGCTTATAAAGATTTTTCATAAAAGTTTTCAAAGTCATTTGTTGTATAGAGGAAAGGGTTCACTGATATGGTATTTGTAGGGTTTTCAGATTTAAATACACATCATAATTAACCCTTTCCCACATTCATGTATATTTAATCTACAGCAGATGACTTTGACAATATCTAGGCAAAAATAAGAAAATCTTTATAACTGAAAGTATGATTTAATTAGTTGATAAGTTGCCTCACTGTTTTCAAAGAATGTCTGCTGCAGAGGCATCAGAAAGTGTCATTATGTGGGAAAGGGTTCAAAAGTAATATCTAATAAAAGCATACTTTCAATACAGATCTGATAACACATGTTTGGGATATAAAAGAAAGTTTCCTTTTTTAGCTATTTCTCATCTTTACCATAATGTTGTCTGTTACAAAAGTTGTTTGCTTCCGAGACAGGGTTATAGACACTTCCAAACTGAAAACACGCACAAAAATATAATGGCCAAAGAAAAAAATGATTTTCAAAAAAAGTATTCATGATGAGCAATTCCTCATTTTCTCAAATGACATCTGCTTAATAATTTCCCACAAACCGACACTTTTTGATGCCTCTGCAGCAGATGACTTTTGAAAACATTGTAATGAATATTTTCACTTTTATTAAAAATTTGTTCTTTCATCTATAGAGAATAACTTGCATTGCCCTTTCTGACTTTTTTCTTGTCCGGAGAATAACTTTAAAACTACAAGATGGAATTTAAGGTGGGGTTTCTATATATTTTTTACTACCTTTCCTATCAGGGGGGGGGGGGGGGGTGGGTATTAATCACATTCAGTGATAGTTCTAGTTTTAAGAGAGTTTCCATAATTTTGACAAAATATTTCAAAGTTGTATGCTGAAGATTTGTTGTATGTAGGAAAGGGCTAAACATTCAGTGATAGTTCTAGTTTTAAGAGAGTTTCCATAATTTTGACAAAATATTTCAAAGTTGTATGCTGAAGATTTGTTGTATGTGGGAAAGGGCTAAACAAAGTCATGTGCATCAGCTGCACTTTTTACCTCATGTAACACATCCATCCTTATAATATTTCAGACATAATACGAACAGTGGTAAATTAGAAGTGAAATCGCTGTGTATGTTGAATGGAGGTGAGTTATGCAGTGTGTGTTTATTTCTATCTGACTTATTTTGGTAATCTATTTGTTTATTTCATGCGATATTCTTTGAATTCTTTGAAGCAAAACATATAGAAAAAAACTTTCAGATCAAATCTCTTAAATTTCCTTTTCTCGCAATGTTTCCTTGATTCGTCTCTTGTAAATGTATGAAGAAGAAATGTTACATCTAGAAAAAAAGAAGTTTCTAATTGATACAAAGTTGAAAATATTTTGAGAAAGGGAAAAGTTGCTCATACAGACTTCAAGTCATCTTCTGTAATGGCGTAAAATGTCATCTGCAGACGGGAAAGCTTTAACCCCTTCCCCCTTACAGATGCTCTTTGCAGCAGACGACTTTTGAATTTGTTTCATCATGAGCAATTTCTCATTTTGCCACAATGTTTTCAACTCTTTTCAATAAGCACCTTTTCATTTCGGAGGTTTTCTAAGTTTTCGCTCATCTGTTTTCAAAGCCGTCTGCTGCGGATTTATTGTCTGTGGGAAAGTGTTAATTGACAGGAAAGCTACATCCAAAAATTTTTGTTTGGAACTTTTATTATTTCATTTACTTTTTTGTACTTTTATGTTCACACATTTATGCAGAGGCATTTGAACACAATTGCAGCAGACGTCTTTTGAAAACATTGACAGAATGTTTTTAACCAGGTTTTCTGAAGGAAAAATCTGGTTATTAGTTTGGCGAAGTCGGCGGGCGGGCGGTTGGTTGGGCGGGCGGGCGTCAACTTTCCTTGTCCGGACCATAACTTTATCATGCATAGAGATATTTTCAAATAACTTGGCACAAACATGCACCATATCAAGACGATGTGCCAAATGCAAAAAATAATTCTGTAGATTCAAGGTCAAGGTCACATTGATAAGAAATAGACTTTAATTGAACTTTTCTTGTCCGGACCATAACTTTGTCATGCATAGAAATATTTTCAAATAACTTGGCACAAACATGCACCATATCAAGACGATGTGCCAAATGCAAAAAGAAATTCTGTAGATTCAAGGTCAAGGTCACATTGATAAGAAATAGACTTTAATTGAACTTTTCTTGTCCGGACCATAACTGTGTCATGCATAGAGATATTTTCAAATAACTTGGCACAAATATGAACTATATCAATATGATGTGTCACATGCAAAACTTTTGTCTGTAGCTTTAAGGTCAAGGTCACAGTGACAACAAATAGACATCAGTTGAACTTTTCTTGTCCGGACAATAACTTTTTCATCCATAGAGATATTTTCAAATAGCTTGGAACAGATATACACCATATCAAGACACTGTGTCATATGCACAATTTATGTGTTTAGCTTCCAGGTCAAGGTCATAGTGACAGAAAATATACTTTACTTGAACTTTTTTTGTTCAGACCATAACTTTACCATGCATATAGATATTTTCAAATAACTTCGCGCAAATATGCTCCATATTTAATAACTTGGCAATTTAAAAGAATATAGCATAGATATAAGTAAGTTTCATAACCTCGGGCCCTGGATCTAGTCTGTTTTCAAAGGCATAAACGTGTTACTATCAAGTAAAGGGTTAAGGCAGATCACTGATTATCAACCTGGCATTATGGATCCTAAAATGTGGCTGCTTACAACAAAAAGTTGCTTAATATCTGTTATCTGTTATATGTTCTTAATAAATGAGGCCATCAACACACGATTGACTGTATTGAACTGATATTTGTTAGATAAAATTGTGATACATTTAATTGACAAAGTAATTATGATTATTCATCAATAGAAATATTCCCTGTTACTTGAATTACTAGCTTTGATTAACTATTAACAGAAAGATTTGACAGATCTGTTAATTCTTAATTAAACACCTTCCATTATAGAAAACCTGGTTTCATGGAATTTCCATGTCTTGTCTAATGATCAGCTGCAAATATATTAACCCTTTCCCACATAGAGACGCTTTCTGTTGCCTCTGCAGTAGACGGCTCTTGAAAACATTGTGACAAAAGCAGAAATTGCTCATAATGTGGCTCCATTTGCCACAATGATTTCAACTCTTCAATAATCATACTATCATCTATAGAAATTTTCTATAATTTGGACTGGATGAATTCAAAGAACACGTAGTCTGCTGCAGATTTATTGTATATGGGAAAGGGTTAAAACGCATCTACATGCGTTAAAGGATTCGACTATACAGATAACACTTATGTTTGACAGGTGTGTTTCCAGAGACCAATGTTCCCAGACCTGTACAAAAAGTATGTACATCAAACTAAACCATTTTCCGCATACAACACATCTGCCACAGACGAATTTAAAAATATCTCTTAATGATAGTGTTATCATTGAATAGAGTTGAAAACATTTTGACAAAAGGAGATATTGCTCATATTGAGAAATTTCATCTTTTGCCACAATGTTTTGAAAAGGCATCTGCTGCAAATGCATCTGAAAGTGAGAAAAGGGTTAACTGTTTCACTGATACAAACATCATGTACAGCAATAAATCAAAAGTGTACTTTTGATTGCTTTCCTTCGGTGATTTCAAAGCAGACAAACATGGAAATAATCCTTACCAACAATAAAAACGCAGCTCACAACTCGGCAAAATAATTATTAGTTAATCTCTATGAATGAAGGTACACTTTTAGAAAAAATTGTGGGACAGGGAGAAATTGCTCATCACAAGCAATTTCTTCTTTTCCTAGAATGTTTCAAAAATCGTCTGCTACAGATGTGTTTGTAATTGGGAAAGGATAAATGGAAATAATAGTATAGAATGAGTGTAGTGGAACAGAATTATTCTATTCTGTTCTACGGAACAAATGTCTATACGGCTATTGGGACACAATGTGTTGTAAAATTCAGCGATCTGGGGACAAAGAAATCGGTGAGAACGATTTCGCTGAAATTAGCCACACTTATAGAACTCAATGCGATCTAGGTCTGGGCGGTTTCGTTATATCTGGGAAAAATCTAGTTTTAGATATTTTTAAGGTTAAAACCCGAAAAATCGACATTTTGACTACATATTTCTGTAGATCTCGTACCAGCAAATAACGGAATCAGCTAGAGACCTGAAATTTAAACTGAAACTTGTCAAAGATCCAGTGCAAACAACGGTGTTTTTAAATTTCTCATACATTTAGTTTTGATAGTTGGAGAATGCTTTTAATAGGGGCTCTTGAATCAAATATTTTCACGTGACCAAATACTTGGAAAGTGACGTCACGTTCAGCACTTCAGCGGTATGACGTCATAACGTTATCTCTTTGGCGCCAAAACCAATAGTATGGTGTGTTTATCTTTTAGACTTGCGGAAATGATTTTGGTGTTGCCAAAAAACCTTGAGTGTCATCAATTGTTACGTTTTGAATCATGTAAGAATTGAAATTACATATTCATAACATATATATTTAGTATTGCGTGTGGCCAGTTGGTAGTTTGGTATAATTCTGCTCCTCTTCACTCATTCTATCCCGCGAAACCCTTAAGGTGTCGCCTATCTAGTACAGAAGTGTTATAAAGATACCACTTGTATTCATAGGTGTGTTTCCAGAGACCCATTCTGCAAGACCTGTTCAAAAAGTATGTACATATCAAAATCTTAATCACCCAAGCAAAGACAGAGAATGTGAAGATAACATTTTATTCACTTCATTTGATATTTTTTCGACTTGTAGACACATTCTGAGGCATCTGCAGCAGACACCTTTTGAACACATTGTGGCAAAAGGAGAAATTGCTCATAATTAGCAATTTCTCCATTTGCTACAATGTTTTCAACTCCACTTAATAATTGAACTCTCATTTATGGAGGTTTGTCAAATTTTTGCCAGGATACTTTCAAAGTCGTCTGCTGTAGATTTGTTGTATGTGGGAAAGGGTTAAATAAAGGATGAAAGATGCAAAATTAGAAGTAAAGTTTAAATACAGAGTTAAAACATATTGGAAAAAGGTGGAATTTCTGATATTTATGGACAGTGCAATATAGATAACTGGTGTGTACCTTTACCTCATCTTAGTATGAAGTGCTGAAGGTAAGCTGTTGTGATCACTCAATGTCTGTTGTATGTATCTTTAAATAACATCTCCTCTTAGACAACTGGACCCATTTCAAGCACTTTAAAATTGTTGAAATAATTTAAAACTCTATTCAGTACTGTGGTTACTGCAACGTCAGAAGAGGGAAAAAAAACTTGAAATTTTATTCTCCACTAGAAGTGCTGGTCTAATTTCTAGATTATCTGACAACATTGTACATCAAGTTGTTCAAGCCATATAGATTGGTTGAAAAACAAGGCTACATCGAAAAAGCCGGTAAAATGAGAAAACTTTATGAATGCTTCTACTCTGAAAGTGCTTGTCTGATTTCAAGATAATCCAACAGAAATGTTCCTTAGATGATCCTCCACTAAAATGGTTCAATCCATATTGATTGGTTAAACACCATGGTCAAGCGTAGCATCAGAAAAGGGTAAGAATGAAAAACTTAAAAATTCCTCTGCTGTGAAAGTGCTTGTTTGATTTGAAGTTAATTTGGCAGAAATACACTTTAGAAAATCGGGGATAGATTTAAGTGTGTTTTAAACAAGCATTTTTGATGAAACTTTTTAAAAGAGAATATTCTGTTTTATATCATCATAAAGGAAGTATTGGTGATAAAAAACAATAAGGATGTGTTATCATGTTAATAAGCAAATTAAAGCACCGGTAAGATGTTTTCAGTCTAGAATAAACCTACAAAGGTTGGTTTTCATGTTAAATGGCTCATATTTCACCGAAATTCAACTTATATGTGTTTCTTCCCTTCTTACCTTTTAACAGTTACTGTTACTACCATATGTTGGTGATGTAATGTCAAGATTAACTTTTTACGGAATATTCAAGAAAGGGTAAGGGTTAATTTATTCATTATTTCATTAAGGGATCACTTCCTCATTATGCGTCTGTCTGTTTTTCTGTCACAGATTGACTTCAGTAGAAGTCTTAGCATATTGCCATAATTATGAGACCTGTGTTCCTTGAACATTTTGTTTTGCCCAAAGTTACAAGATGGAATGTAAATGTTTCTAAAAGTTTGCCACCTCAGAGTCAGTTGTAGTCCTAAAATTTGTTTGTGGCACAAGTTTTTTTCCCCAATATGTCTTAACCATTTCCCCCATACAACAAATCTGCAGCAGACTAATTTAAAAATGTCATCTCAAAAATATTTGTCTCAAAGTTTTCAAAAGTCATCTGCTGCAGAGGCGTCAGAAAGCGTCTATATGTGGCAAAGGGTTAATGCCTCTGTTCATGCAACTATTTTGTATACGTTCTGACACCTCTGCAGCAGATGACTTTTGAAAACATTTTGGCAAAAGAAGAAATTGCTCATGATGAGCATTTTCTCATTTTGCCACAATATTTTCAACTCTTTTCAATATTAAATTAGACTTTCATTGACAGAGATTTTGTATAAATTCTTAAATGTCTTTCATGTTCTTTAATTTCCAAACCTTTGCTGTGAATACCATCAACATAGGATTTCGTTACTGTAACTTACTGTTCCGAGAGTGCTGAAAAGCAGTTGTCTTTTAACCCTTTCCGACATACGACATTTCTGCTGCAGACTACTTTGAAAATATATTTGCAAAAATGTGACATATCTCCATAAATGAAGGTTTAAACATTAAATAGAGTTGAAAACATAGTAGCAAAAGGGGGAATTTGCTCAGTAAGTTGGAAAAGGTTAATGGCCCATCTGGTTCAAAGACCTTTTTATTCTTTTTTATTTGGGCCCCAATTGGTTACAACCAAACAAGTTAATTTATTTGGGCCCATGATGGTAACAACTAAACAAGACAATTTAGTTGGGCCCTAGGTGGTAACAACCAAACAAGACAATTTAGTTGGGCCCAAGCTGGTTACAACTAAACAAGACAATCTATTTGGGCCCCAGCTGGTTACAACTAAACAAGACAATTTATTTGCGCCCTAGCTGGTTACAACTAAACAAGACAATTTTTTTGGGCCCCAGCTGGTAACAACTAAACAAGACAATTTATTTGGACCCCAGCTGGTTACAACCAAACTAGACAATTTATTTGGGCCCCAGCTAGTAACAACCAAACAAGACAATTTATTTGGGCCCCAGCTGGTTACAACCAAACAAGAAAAATTAGTTTGACCCCAGCTGCTTACAACCAAACAAGACAATTTATTTAGGCCCAGCTGGTTACAACTAAACAAGACAATTTATTTGGCCCCAGATGGTTACAACCAAAGAAAACTATTTATTTTGGCCCCCAACTGGTTACAACCAAACAAGACAATTTATTTGGGGCCCAGCTGGTTACAACTAAGCAAGGATGATTCATTTGGGCCCCAGCCAGTTACAACCAAAAAAGATGAATTATTTGGGCCCAAGCCTTTTACGACCAAACAAGACAATTATTTGAGCCCCAGCTGGTTACAACCAAACACTACTGTTCAAGAACATATATATCACCGAGTTGTCATTAGTTTTTCAAATGCATTTGTCTAGTTTTGTATTTGGTAGAGTCCATAGCCAATTCTAGGAATATCAAGATAAAATTGTTTGAAATGAGCAGCCAACTGTTTAGTGAACATGCTGAATGGCCTTGATCTATACTGGTGGCACAGGATTTAAAATACATGGTTACAGAGGGCATAATAGGTCGTACCCTCTGTTTGTCTATTTAAAAAGCTGGAATACGCGATAATTAATGTTTTAAGAGAAAGGTTAACAAAAACTTGTCTGTACATAGAAGAAGATTATTAGAAAGGAAGCGCCACTTAATTTTTATGATTGTTTGAAGGCCAAGGTCACACTTCAAGGTCAAACAATTCGAAAATCTGTCCCCAAACCTGGTAGGGAACTTCTGCACTTTCTGCAAAACTTTGGTAATGTTTCAATTGATGTTTGTTTTAGATTTTGTGATGTATTTGGACCACAGACCCAGCCATCTTATAACGATTTACAAGATTTTTATGCAGCTATTCGACACAAGGATGGAAATATTGCAAATAGCAGGTAAGATATTTGGCTATCAACCCTTCTTAACCCTTTCCCTCATACGAAAATTCTGTAGCAGACGACTTTGAACATATTTTGTCAAAAAATAGAACATTTCTATAATTGAATGGATAACCAATGACTAAAAGTGGAAAACATTGTGGCAAAAGGAGAAATTGCTAATTTTGAGTAATTTCTTCTTTTGTCACTATGTTTTCAAAAAGCTGTCTGCTGCAGAGGCGTCAGAAAGCGTCTATATGAGGGAAAGGGGGGGTTAACCATTTTCACATTCAACACATTTGTAGCAGATGCCTTAGAATACATCTTTAAAAAAATTATTAAAATCTGTGTGAGTTGAAGCAGATGACTTTGAAAAGATCTTGGCAAAGATTTGGAAAATCTCCCTAAATGAATCTATAAATCATGAGTAATATATCCTTTTGTCACACTGTTTTTAAAAGTTGTCTGGCTTAGAGGCGTCAACATGTGGGAACGGGTTAATGCAACCTTCATCTAATGAATTTGACTTATTTGATCATTTTAGTGCCTTCTGGTGTAAAAATACCAGAAGAAAGTATTGAATTATCTATAAGTTGACAAAGAAAGATTTGAAAAGATTGTGGTAAAGGAAGAAACTGCTAATTATGAGCAAATTCTCTTTTCGTTACAATATTTTTGAAATTCATCTGCTGTAAATTTGTCAATTGATTTCTGAATCAGAGGAAGGGTTTAATTGTTTCGTGAAGGACTTATTCAAGGTTAAAAGTAAAATGTTCGCAGTACAATAGGTATAGGAGCTACATAATAGATTCCTTTTGACAAGAAGATTTTATTATCAGGTAAACAATCCTCACCCCTGGCCCCCCATATATTTCAATGGATCGTAATAATTTAAACACTCTTTAAGTGGAATCATTTTGAAATTAGTCTGTTGGTTAAGGAGGAGAAAGTGTTTGAAGTTGTTTGTAGGAAACAGACAGATGCTAATGGAAGGTGAGTAATGAGTCACCCAGCACTTAATAGTCTTGGTTGAATTTAAGATAATTTAGCAGAGATTTTCCTAAGAGACCCTCTTGCCATATTGATTGGTTATAAAACATGTTCACCAAGCCGCATCAGAAAAAGAGTTAAATGGTAAAACTTAAAAAATCTTCTGATCTGATCTGAGAGCACTCTGATTTCAAGATAATGTGGCGGATATGTTCTTTATATAATTTTCTAAAGCCATTTTGATTGGTTGAAAAATGCTTATATCTTTTTTTCTCACAATGCTTTCAAAAGTTGTTGGTATCAGGGACAGGGTTTAATGCTATTTTTTGTTGTAGGTTAATACATTATATTACCCAGAGACATGAAAACAAAGATCGTTGGGTTGGGGCTCTACAGAAATCCACTGCTCCAGGTAGGAAATTACCTTTACCTAAATGCAGAAGCATTTTGCAGTATCTGCAGATACTTAGCTATATCTCAATTTACTACAATGTTTTTTCTACTTTAATTTAGTTTTTTCCATGTTGTTTTCTTCTTTAACTCATCTGAGCATGAAGTGCTCAAGGTGAGCTATTCTGATCACATTTTGTCCATCGTCCATCATACTTGGTCAACAATTGCCTTGTTAACACTCTACAGGTTATATTTTGCATCTGATCTTCATGAAATATTATCAGAACATTCATCTCCATCAAATATTGGACAAGTTCGAAACTGGGCCATTTGAGGTCAATAACTAGGTCACTAGGTCAAATTGAAGGAAAATCTTGTTGTCACTATGAAGGCAGCTTTTTTAACTAGAGAATGTTAACATTTTATCAGAATTTTCCTCAAAATGTAGGTCACTAGGCCAAATTGAGGGAAAATCTTGTTTACACTCTAGAGACTGCAATTTTTGCTTCAGCAGCGTGAAACTTTGTCAGAATGTTTGTCTTAATAGTGATATCTAGGTTAAGTTCGAATATGGGTCATACTGGGTCAATAACTAGGTCACTAGGTCAAATTGAAGGAAAATCTTGTTAACACTCTGGAGGCTGCATTTTTAACTTGATAATATTGAAACTCTGTCAAAATGTTTGTCTTGATGATATGTAGGTCAAGTTCGAATATGGGTCATATTGACACTTAGAATAGGTCACTTGGCCAAATTGATGGAACATATTTTCAACACTCAGGAGATTTTTATTTCAGCAGTTTGAGTTTTGTTTCATGTGTTTTTCATTAGAAATCTCATTACATAACTCAGGTGAGCAATGTAGAGCCATCATTGCCCTCTTGCTTAAAGTTTACTGCTGCAGATTTGTTGTATGTTGGAAAAAGTTAATCGTAAAATGGAAACTTTCCTTGTATACATATAGACATAAGTACAAGAACATATGATAAAATGTGACCCAGGCGAAAGAAAATCTTATTTCATATCGGTTTTGGCACTACATATTAGAGTTTATCACATGATAATGCTTGTATACGATCTAATATACCCATTACTTATTTCTTTATATGTCACGTGTGTAATATAACATGACCGAATCACTATTTTTGTATTCATCCGCGAATGTTTACAAAATGGCTGAGAACGTTTATTTTGTAAACAAAAACATCACAATAGAAGGACCAGGTAAAGGGACCATTTTCGGGCATAAAAATAATTTTTTGTGTGATAAGTTAACAGTTTATTAAGATTTACATGTTGGGATTATTTTCTGACAACAGATTCTCTTTTTGTGTTTCGAAATGTGATAAAAAGAATCTGACATCCGTTGTCATTTCATAAAGTTTTATTAAACTCTATATGAAATGACAACTCATGTTAAATCCTATATATAAAAGTCTCTTCTATACATGTGCAGTCTGTGAAGACTCTGGTAACACATTCCACATGCTAATTATTATTTAGTAATATGCCTGATATGGCTCATACAGAAGATTCAAACATTTTATTTAACCCTTTCCCAGCAGACGGCTTTTTGAAAACATAGTGACAAAAGAAGAAATTGCTCAAAACAAGCAATTTCTCCTTTTGACACAATGTTTTCAACTTTTAGTCATAGGTTATCCATTCAATTATAGAGATATTCTATTTTTTCACAAAATATGTTCAAAGTCGTCTGCTGCAGAATTAACATTCTTTTTAATTTTAAGATAATTATTAATTTAAATTTTTAAAAAGAATGATAATCTGATTTTGCTACTCAAAAGCAATATTAATCAAGATTTGATATGTGTTTTAAGAATCAGAGAACTGAGAAAAATAAAAATGTTCCTTTGTTGCCATGAGAGAAACATCGCACATGTGCAAGAAAATGAAGCTGGAAAACACTCATGAACCTCACTATAATCAGATCAATCTAGAATTGTTTAACCCTTTTGCTCATAAGGCTCATATAGATGCTTTCTTGTTCCTCTGCAGCAGACAGCTTTTAGAAAACATTGTAGCAAAAGGAGAAATCGCTCAAACCGATCAATTTTTCCTTTTGCCACAAAGTTTTCAACTTTTTTTCAGTAAATATACCTATAATAATAGAGATTTTCCATATTTTTTAGTAGACATTTTTAAAGTCGTCTGCTGCAGATTTGTTGTATGTGGGAAAGGGTTAAGACATATGAAAAAAAAAAAATTCTGCTGCAAACGATCTTTAAGACTACAGCTGTACACTGAGCTGGCGACTTTTAGAAACATTTACATTCCCTCTTGTAACTTTGGGCAATACAAAACGCTCAAAAGAACACAGGTGTCGTATGCCAATACGCTAGATTTTCAAGGTTTTTGCCAACATGCTTTCAAAGTCGTCTGCTTCAGATTTGATGTATGTGTGAAAGGGTTAAGGAGTACAAGGGTGTATTTAGGTGAGTGATAGCCAATGAACCAATCAAATTACAGTTTTAAACTAGGACAAGCCAATGAACCAATCAAATTACGGTTTTAAACTAGGACAAACCTGAGTGTTCTGTGTGACAATCTGAATACACCTCTGTTTTACGAAAGTCAGAAAACACATTGTAGGCAGAAATAGCCAATGTCATATGACCTTAAATACTGTAGAAAACGGAGCAAAGGATCAATTAACATTATGTTCTTGGTTGATCATGATCTAATTGAGTTTGGTCTGACCTAAGACATTGACATGATATTACCCATTAAGCAATACACAAGACATTTTACACATTTGCAGCAGATGACTTTTGTAAATCATTAAGAAAAAAAGATGGATCTCCCGCAGAAAACATTAAAAACATTAAACAAAAAAATCTATAATGAAAGTTCTATCATTATTTTTTGTTTAGAACATGAGCAATTTTTCATTTGGCACAATGTTCTCAAATGTTGTCTGCTGGGGAAGCATGTAAATGCATCTTTAGGTGGTTAAGGATTTTTAAACGTCCCCATATTAATTTCAGTTCACATGATACATGGACCAGCAGATCCCGTCAACCAGCCTGTATTTATAGACCACTACAAGTAAGTTATATACATGTCTGTAGATCTGTATTTATTAGGGATGGCAATGAATACCAAAATAAGTATTCGAATATTCGATCACAAAGTATTCGAATATTCGAATATTCGACCCATTTGTGCATGCTTCGCCAAAAAAGAGTTTATAAATACGTTATTTGCCGTAAAGTGATCTTACTATTGTCTTATTTTGTTCAAGTTTCAGGACTTGCATTTACATGTTCGTTCAACCCGTGAATTTGAAAGAAAACAATGTTAGTGAAAAATTTGTCAGTAAAGTGCTCAGATTTTAATTAATTGATCACTGGCTTAAAGTATTATAGTATGAAGCATGTAGTTCTGATTACCATGTACATGTATACAACTGAAATATCCAAAGTATTATTGTATGAAGCATGCAGTTCTGATTACCATGTACATGTATACAACTGAAATATCCCAATTATCAAATATTTTCAAAACATGAGAAATCGGACATGGACCCTCGTTATTTGAGTAGAAATGTGGCACTGCCCATTAGGAGCAAATAAACCTTTCTCTTGCTGTTTTTTTAACTGAAATACTGTTGAAAATGGGCACGAAATATTCCCAGTACCGGATTGCTAAAAAACATAAATATGTAATCGGATAATTGCACAGCCAAACCGACGGATTTGTGTAATTGTTATATAATTGAATAAAAACATAACTACGAGGTGCAGTCAAAAAGTTCCCGGACTGCCTTTTTACTGATGTCAGTCTTTGGTGTAGAGAAATAAAAATTATATCATAATAAAGAAAAAACAAAATTCTATATGACTGTACAAATTTTAAATAACAGTCACATATAAAACAATCAATTTTACATAGCAAAGAAACATCCCTCACGCCGAACGGATCACTTCTAAGGTCACTGACGTTCTCACAACGTCCACTCAAATAAATGACGTCAGGGTAGACGCTTGTATGTCAGTCAATGTTTTTCAAAGTATTGCCCTTTAAATTCAACACCCATCTTGCACATACTTTTGACATTCCCAAGTCGTGAGTCAATATTTTGTGTACATTTCCGTGGCTCAATGCAACACGATCAGCTATATCGTCGATCGATTTCCGCCTATCTACGGAAATGACGCGCCGCACTTTGTCGATACTTTCGCTATCATGTGGTCTACCGCTTCTCTTATTGTCACTTACATCATCTCGACCATCCCGAAAACACTTGTGCCAATCAAATACAATCGTCCTTGAACATTTACTTAATCCATCACCAGGATTCAAGAATTTCCATGTTTCAGTTGGTGACATTCCCGCTCTCACACAAAATTTAATGATTGCCCGTTGCTCCGTTCGCTCGGATGACGTCGCCGTTTCCACGGCAGCGATTGCGTCCATTGCTTCATACGATGCGCATAAATCCGTTAATTCTTACGCAATGACGGTTGTTTTGCACAAGTTATTAGAGATGACGTTGATGTGTCGTCATGTAAATTATCACAATAAAACGGCGCCAAATTATCGCATAACTAGTAATAATAAGCAGTGGGAAAAATACATTATCATTGATATTTCAAAGTGCTCCGTAGCGTATGTAGTATAATATAATAAATAGCATTTTCTATTAAAATACTGATGCTATGTTATTAATTCTGCTAACAAAATGTAATACTGTCGTTGGGATATATGCATGACAAGTTTTGTCATAATCGGACGTCAAAATTGTCTTATATATCATCAGTCCGGGAACTTTTTGACTGCACCTCGTACATGCTACCTATGTTGAAGTTAAGGAGTTTTGGAACGAAACCATCAGTATTGTATCGATCAGTTTAATAGCCCAAAGCAAGGATTATCAGTTTGACATATTATCTACAGTATTGACACCTTATACAATATGCGTAACATTGACCATCGGTAACCCTTAACAACAAAAAAGCAATGGGTAAAAATTTCAAGTATCGTCAATTTGATTAAAATATATAAATATTTTATAAATATTTCTGATTTTTATCGAATATTCGACCATACGATTGATTATTCGAATATTCGTTGCCATCCCTAGTATTTATAGACCACTACAAGTAAGTTATATACATGTCTGTAAATCTGTATTTATAGACCACTACAAGTAAGTTATATACATGTCTGTAAATCTGTATTTATAGACCACTACAAGTAAGTTATATACATATCTGTATTTATAGACCACTACAAGTAAGTTATATACATGTCTGTAGATCTGTACTTATTGATCACTACAACTGAGTTTTATAAATATTTCTGATTTTTATCGAATATTCGAATCATGATATAGTATTCAAATATTCAACCATACGATCGAATATTCGTTGCCATCCCTAGTATTTATAGACCACTACTATTAAGTTATATACATGTCTGTAAATCTGTATTTATAGACCACTACTAGTTAGTTATATACATGTCTGTAAATCTGTATTTATAGACCACTACAAGTAAGTTATATACATGTCTGTAAATCTGTATTTATAGACCACTACAAGTAAGTTATATACATTTCTGTAAATCTGTATTTATAGACCACTACAAGTAAGTTATAAACATGTCTGTAAATCTGTATTTATAGACCACTAAAGGTAAGTTATATACATGTCTGTAGATCTGTACTTATTGATCACTACAACTGAGTTTTATAAATATTTCTGATTTTTATCGAATATTCGAATCATGATATAGTATTCGAATATTGGTTGCCATCCCTGGTATTTATAGACCACTACAAGTAAGTTATATACATGTCTGTAAATCTGTATTTATAGACCACTATAAGTAAGTTATATACATGTCTGTAAATCTGTATTTATAGACCACTACAAGTAAGTTATATACATGTCTTTAAATCTGTACTTTAGATGTAGATTTAGATGTCTGTAGATCTGTATTTTTAGACTACTACAAGTAAGTTATATAGATGTCTGTAGATCTGTATTTCTAGATCATTACAAGAAAGTTATATACATGTCTGTAGATCTGTATTTATAGATCACTATAAGTAAGTTATATAGATGTCTGTAGATCTGTATTTATAGATCACTACATAAGTTATATACATGTCTGTAAGCGTAAGGCTTAGAGTGAGTTATTGTGACCGGTCTTTGTCTGTTGTCCGTCAACATTTTTCTTCAAACGACATCTTCTCCTAAACTGCTTATCCAATTTTGATAATTCTTAATAGGGATAATCCTTGGGTGGTCCCCCTTCAAAGAAATGAATTCCATGAACAACTTTGGTTGCCATGGTAACGAAAAGAAAACACCAGAGCATGTTTTCCTTCATATGTGTATATTAGAAAACTTATAAAATCGTCTTGTCCAAAAAGACTTGCCTGATATGAAAATAATTTGGCACAGATGTTCCTTATGTTTGATGCTTCTTAACAGGGATAATCCTTGGGTGGTCCCCTTTCAAAGTTGTTCAAAGAAATGAATTGCATGAAGAACTCTGGTTGCCATGGTAATGGAAAGAAATTTATTTAAGATCTGTTGTCGATAACTTCTGGGTGACCCTCTTTCAAGATTGTTCAAATTATTCTGATCCGTTAAAAAACATGGCCGCCAGGGGGTGTAGCTTGTGTATAGTGAAATCTTAAAAATGTTCTTGTCCATAAGTACTGGCTAGCTTTGACAGTAATTTGGCACAAATGTTCCTCAGGTTACCCTCTACCAAGACTGTTAAAATTGTTTCAATTTGTTGAAAATTATGGCCACCAGGGTGCAGGGTTTGTTTTCATTATATGTATATAAGTGAAAACTTAGAAAATGTTCTTGTTCAAGAGCACTGGCCTGATTTGAAAATGATTTGGCACAAATGTTCCTCAGGTGACCCTCTACCAAGACTTAAAATTGTTTCAATTTGTTGAAAAACATGGCCACCAGGGGGCTGAGCTTGTCTTCTTGGCAAAACTATTGCATAAGTGACCTACCAAGACTGTTCAAATTATTCTGTTTCTCTGAAAAACATGGCCACTAGGGGGCGGGCAGGGCTTGTTTTCTATATGATGAAAACCTAAAAATCTTCTCGTACAAAAGCACTGGCCATATAAGAAAATAATTTGGCCCGAAGTTTCATTGGGTGACCCTCCACTAGGAGTGTTGAATTTATTCTGATCTGTTGAAAAACATGGCCACCAGAGGGCAGGGCTTGTTTTCCGTATATGAATATATAAAGAAAGAGTGAAAACTTCAAATCTACTTGTCTAAACATATTGGCATGATTTTTGAATAGTTTGGCACAGATGTTCCTTGGGTGACCCTAGCAAAAAAAAATGAAATTATAACGATCCATTGATAAACATGACCACCAGCGGGGCGTTGCTTGTTTTGAAAACGTTTTTGTTTTTATTCAATCAGGTGAGTGATTTAGCACCATCATTGACCTCTTGTTATATTTTTAATTGTTTTTTAACTATTGTGCTTTTCCATGGTTTCATAAAATGATCAAAATATTACTTGCATTCTCCTTACAGAAAGAAAGTACCATCTCCACGTATTGATGTGTTAGAAAAACAAATTGGACAATATTTAAATGTTACTTGTATTCTCCTTACAGAAAGACAGTTCCATCTCCCAGTATTTTGTGTTAGAGGAACATATTTAAACTTAACTTGCATTCTCCTTAGAGAATGATAGTACAATTTCCCAGTATTGATGTGTTAGAGGAACATATTGGACAATATTTAAATATGACTTGCATTCTCCTTACAGAAAGACAGTACCATCTCCCAGTATTTTATGTGTTAGAGGAACAAATTGGACAATATTTAAATGCTACTTGCATTCTCCTTACATAAAGACAGTACAATCTCCCAGTATGTTTGTGTTAGAGGAACATATTGAAATAATGCTTGCATTCTCCTTACAGAAAGACAGTACCATCTCCCAGTATGTGTTAGAAGGACATATTGGACAATATTTAAATGTTACTTGCATTCTCATTACAGAAAGACCGTACCATCTACCAGTATTGATGTAGTATAGGAACATATTGGACAATATTTAAAATTATATCATAAATGAAGTCGCCAGCGTGAAATAACGTCATTCTTTATTTTTCGGTATATAACTAGTGTAATAACAATGCTGCGTAACAATTCAATTTCTTTATTCAAGTATTTAGGCCTCTGGCCCATATACATTAATATTTACAAATAATACAATATGAATGACACAATTGGAATGAGATATTTTACAGAAACAATTATTGAGATATATTATAAAACAATTATTGAGATATATTACAGAAACAATTATTGAGATATATTACAGAAACAATTTTTGAGATATATTCGTAAAGTATTGAAATAGTTATATGATTATAAACAAACAAGTAATCTATACATTGTTTAATGATATGATTCAGGCAATATAAAACGGCGAATGAACGAGTGTGTGGTTGATTGACTCTTGTAGTTAATGAATGTGTTGGTGATCGAGAGCATGAGTGAGTGAATGTATGTGTGTGGCTTATTGAGTGTTGGAGTGAATGAATGTATGGGTGTTTGAGTGTTTTGAGTGAATAAGTGTGTGGAGTGAGGGGGATTGTTAGATTGTTGATGGCGGGTGGTAAAATGAATGGGTTGGTGGATGAGTAGTTGAATATGTGAGTGGTAGAACCAAATTGATAAGTGGTAATGTATGTCGGGCAAACAACTTTACATGTCATTGAATGTATCCTTATTTTTCCATAAATTGCTTTCTAACATGAAATGCCTCAACGAGATACTTTGCAACAGACCTTATTGTGGCTATGTTATTTAATGTAAAGATACTATTGAATACATGTTCATTTCTACAATGATTCCAATACGGTTTGAAGTAAATCAGTCTTAGTGGTTCATATTTAGGACAATCGAAAAATAGGTGGTATTCATCTTCAACTACAGATAAATTTGATTCTTTACACAAAGGACATAATCTCAAAGCTCTATCTATTCCAAGGTGCCTACCTCGTTCAATCATCAGATCGTGGTTAGAGCACCTAAAATTAGACAACATTTTTCTGTGAACATATGGTATATCTACACTTAGGTATAATTCGGGGGTAAGGGCCGATTTAAAATGCTTATAGGTTAATGCTTTAGAGGTATTGTTTATATTTGAGATCCAAAGTTGATTAGAATTATCTTCTAGTCTCTGTGTAAACTGTTTGATAAATATATCATCGTTGCCAACATCGTGAGCAATCCAGACGTAGCCATAACCATAAAGATAAAGCAGATCTTTTATACATGTTGCCCAGGTGTGTCTACCAACTGTATCCAATTGTTTTAACATTTCGTAACATTGTTTTGGATATCTTGTATTTTCCATACGAATTAATTTCAACCAGTATTTGACACATATAGGCATATATGTTATACACAAAGGGAGTCTGCCACATTCTCCTAGTGCCATTGTATCGCAAGTATTTTCAGACAGATTGCATATTTTTTTGCAGAATTGTATTTGTATTCTCTCAATCTTTTGTATATAAGCATACCCCCACAGCTGTGCCCCGTAACATAGTATGGGTTTCACAATAGAGTCAAATAATTTAAACATATCCTTAAGTTCTAGAAAACCAAAATGTCTTCGTATTCTTATTATATGATTAACCGCTTTAAGAGCTTGAAGAGATAATATTGTGTGTGTTTTGCTCCACGATAACTTTGGTGAAAAGTACAGTCCGAGATATTTATAAACCGATACAATGTCAATTTTTTTACCGTTATAAAACCATTTTTCATTTCGCCTGACGACCCCTCCGTTTCTAAAGACTATAATTTTACTTTTATCTATATTTATTTTCATACCAACGGATTGGGAAAACTCTGCTATACTATCGATCTGCCTCTGGAGCTGAACAACAGTATCAGAGAAACTGGAGACATCGTCAGCAAACAGAAGAAGATTTAACTCTTTTATGGCATTTGAAACATACATATTGAAAAATATACCTCTAGTAACATTTTGGTTAAAATACTCGATTAAGTCATTTATAAAAAGAGAAAATATTTTGGGACTTCCGGTGCACCCCTGTCGTGTGCCGACCGTGCAATTGAAATATTGTGTCAATGCATCGTCTACTTTAACACAAGACTTCAATTGACCGTACATTGATTGCAGTGTATGGAGAAACTTTCCACTGACACCTTTTCTGCTTAACGCGTCCCATAACCTTTCGTGCTTCACATTATCAAATGCTTTCTCAAAGTCTATAAAAATACAGTAAAATCGACCTTTCTTTTTAGATAAATACTTTTGTGTCAAAGACATAAGAATGAACGAGTTATCTATAGTTGAATAATGTTTACGGAAACCAGCTTGGGCTTCGTCTATGATATTGCATTCATCACACCAGTTTGATAGTCTAGTAATTAAAATAGTAACGAATATTTTACATATACAATCAATAAGTGAAATACCTCTATAATTATTGGGATTAGATAGACTGCCTTTTTTGTGAATAGGCGTAATGATACTATAACACCATTCTTTCGGAACAATAGAACTATCAAATATTTCGTTGAATAATTTATTTAAGTACGGTAGTGTATCATTTAGCGTATGTTTATACATTTCAGCACAAATTCCGTCAGGACCAGGCGACTTTTGATTTTTAGCTCCACTGGCTGAAAGCCAGTCGAGCTTATGTCATGGCGAATTGTCCGTCGTGCGTGCGTGCGTGCGTGCGTGCGTAAACTTTTTCCTTTAAACGACTTCTTCTCACTAACCACTTGGCCAATTTGGTTGAAACTTCATAGGAAGCATCCTCTCAATGTCCTCTCTTAAATTCCTTCAAATTTTTTTGATTGGGTGACCCTCTATCAGATTCCTTCAAGCCATGTTGATTGGTCGAAAAATATGGCCGCCAGAGGGCGGGGCTATTTTGCTCTATATGACCATAGTGAAAATTTAAAAAATCTTCTTCTCCGAAAGTGTTCAGCCGATTTTCAAATAATTTTGTAGAAATGTTCATTGGGTGACCCTCTATCAGATTCCTTCAAGCCATGTTGATTGGTCGAAAAATATGGCCGCCAGAGATATTTTTTCATTTCATTTTTAAAGTGGGTTTATTACTATAAATTTTAAAAATACTTGGACTGAGTACTAGGAAAATAACGTCACATCAGCGGTTTGACATCATAACGCTAGTCATTTGATGAAATAAATCAGTTATTTGGTCTGTTACTGACCCACTACGGAAAATAAGGGGTCTTGAATGAATAGGGGACTCGACTAACGCCTCGCCCCCTATTTTTCCGTAGTGGGTCAGTAACAGACCAAATAACTAATAATAACTTGCCTTCTCCTTACAGAAAGACAGTACCATCTCCCAGTATTGATGTGTAAGAGGAACATATTGGACAATATTTATATATTACTTGTATTCTCCTAACAGAAAGACGGTACTATCTCCCAGTGGAACATATTGGACAATATTTAAATATTACTTGTTTTCTCCTTACAGAAAGACGGTACCATCTCCCAGTGGAACATAGTGTACAATATTTAAATATGACTTGTATTCTCCTTACAGAAAGACAGTACCATCTCCCAGTATTGATGTGTTAGAGGAACATATTGGACAATATTGAAATATTACTTGTATTCTCCTTACAGAAAGACGGTACCATCTCCCAGTGGAACATATTGGACAATATTTAAATATGACTTGTATTCTCCTTACAGAAAGACAGTACCATCTCCCAGTATTGATGTGTTAGAGGAACATATTGGACAATATTTAAATGTTACTTGTATTCTCCTTACAGAAAGACGGTACCATCTCCCAGTGAAACATAGTGGACAATATTTAAATATAACTTGTATTCTCCTTACAGAAAGACAGTACCATCTCCCAGTATTGATGTGTTAGAGGAACATATTGGACATTATCCACAGTGGGAAGCACCAGCTCAAGTCATGGAGTCTTATGAAAAGTTCTTAAAAGCAGTACGACACTGATGAATGCATTAATGTGATATAATAATGTATGATGTAGATATACTTGTTCAAGTAGTTTGCTTGTTCTTTGTATAAATTGTGTAATTTTAATTAGCTCCACTGGCTGAAAGCCAGTCGAGCTTATGTCATGGCGAATTGTCCGTCGTGCGTGCGTGCGTGCGTGCGTTAACTTTTTCCTTTAAACGACTTCTTCTCCCTAACCACTTGGCCAATTTGGTTGAAACTTCATGGGAAGCATCCTCTCAATGTCCTCTACTAAATTCCTTCAATTTTTTTTGATCCATTCAAAATTCTGGTTTCCATGGCAACCGAAAGAAAAAAATAGTGAGAACTTAAAAAATCTTCTTCTCTGAAAGTGTCAGGCCGATTTTCAAATAATTTTGTAGAAATGTTCCTTGGGTGACCCTTTATTAGATTCCTTCAAGAAATGTTGATTGGTCGAAAAACATGGTCGCCAGAGGGCGGGGCTATTTTGCCTTATATGACCATAGTGAAAACTTAAAAAATCTTCTTCTCCGAAAGTGTTCAGCCGATTTTCAAATAATTTTGTAGAAATGTTCATTGGGTGACCCTCTATCAGATTCCTTCAAGCCATGTTGATTGGTCGAAAAACATGGCCGCCAGAGGGCGGGGCTATTTTGACTTATATGACCATAGTGAAAACTTAAAAAATCTTCTCCTCCGAAAGTGTCAGGCATATTTTCAAATAATTTTGCAGAAACATTCCTTTGGTGACACTCTACAAGATTCCTTTAAGCCATGGTGGTTGGTAAAAAAAATAGCCACCACGGGCAGGGCTGTTTGGAGATTTTATTTTTGCCTTATGGCCGTGGAGCGATACTGGCCCTCTTGGGCCTCTTGTTTAATTGTTGTTAGAATATAAAGTGCAACAAAGTTAGTTGCAAGACACTTCTTTTCCATATTATCATATTTTGAAATAGGTATGATACAAAAGAACCAGTGATTGTAAAAATAAAACTATCCTAAATGATGTTTTGTTGTTTAATCAAATGGCCAAATAGTTTAATAATCAATGTAATAGTATTACAAATTTGATAGTAAATGTTCAGAATTCCCCAAAGTTTTAACTGTATTTATCATGAGGGGTCTTCAACATTTTTAGCTAACCTAAGCCAGAGGCTCATGGTGAGCTGTTGTGTCCAGTCTAAGGCCGTCGTCAGGCGGCCGTCATTATTTTGCTTCAAGCACCATCTCCTCCTGGACCACTTGGCCAATTTTGATAACATACTACAAGGCTCGTTTTCCTTATATGTATATATAGAGATTTTTTTTAAAATCTTAATGTCAAAAGTAGTTTTGGTGAATCTATACCAAGACTTGAAATTATTCAGAATATTTGAATAACATGGCCACCAGGGGGCTTTGCTAATTTTCCTTGTATGCAAAGAGTAAGTACATTGAAAACTCGTTATATCAAATCAGGTGAGCGATATGGGATCATCATGGTCCTCTTGTTTTAGACTGAACGCTCTTCCCTGTAAAATATAATAGGTGTTTGCATGGAATATACCATAACTTAAAGGTCGTTTTAAGAGCCGATTAAATTGAATCAGAGATGTATGTCAATTCATCATGTTCCCTGAAGCTTTAACCCTTTCCCTCATATAGACGCTTGCTGACGCCTCTGTAGCAGACGTCTTTTTGAAAACATAGTGACAAAAGAAATTGCTCAAAACGAGCAATTTCTCCTTTTGACACACTGTTTTCCACTTTTAGTCATAGATTATCCATTCAATTATAGAGATTTTCTATTTTTTGACAAAATATGCTCAAAGTCGTCTGCTGCAGAATTGTCGTAGGAGGAAAAGGGTTAACTGTATTTATCAAGAGGGGCGAGACTTGAGCCCTTCCCTGTAAAATACCAAAGGTATTTTTGCATTGAATCTTCCAAACCGTAAAGGTCATATCAGGGACACTATATTACATGTAATATAGTGTCCCTGGTCATATCATTGGCCGAGTACACTGAAGCACTGATATATGTAAGTTTATATGTCTCTAACTCAACAAACCAATACAATTAACATTGTTTTCTCAAAGATTGATAAATTGGGGTTTAGTGCCGTTATCAAGAACAAGAGGCCAAAGAGCGCCAGTATCACTATTGCATTAGCAAAAATTTGAAATATTTAAGACAAAACAGCCCTGTCTCCTGGTTGCTATGTTTTTTCTAATAATCAACGTGGTTTGAAGGAATCTGAAAGAGGGTCACCCAAGGAACATGTCTACAAACATTTTTTTCAATCGTCTACATACTTTCTGATAAGACGATTTTTAAAGTTTTCACTATAGCCATATACGGCAAAACAGTTATGTGTTCGAAACCTTAAACGGTTATTTAATCTTTCCCAATTTATACCCAGCGTCATTCTTATAACATAAATGAACTTGACAGTGTATTACACGTGAAGGGACTTTCTTTACGGGTGCAAGACATTCTACATGCATTGGGGGAAGTCAAACCGAGTATTTTTAATCAAGTGAAACCCTTTTCAGTCATTCACTGTAAATGACCTGATATAGGCGACATAAGTTATTGTTGCGCAATGCAGATGAAAACGTAATGGCGGTCTTCTCTCAAAGGTAAGAAAAGCGTCGAGTGAAAACCTGAGCGGAGGTTATGCATGTACTTCATTGACTCCAACAGAAAGTACGATAAGTTGTCACATTTTATTGTGCTATCCAGTCTTTTCATTCTCGTTATACAGTAAAGGGTTAAAGTGCTCTTTTTGTCCTTTTTTCACCCGGTTTCAGACCAATTATTTCCATAATATTGAATGAGTGTGAATTCCAGTCATTTTCTTATAGTTCTGGCACTCCTCGATACAGGAAAATCCTTTTTATAATACCAGAATGGATATGAGAAATATTGAGAGAATAAAATTCGGGGTGTCCCCAGGAAACAGAAAATCAGCTCTCAACTGTGTATTGCCACCTTTGGTATGATGCGACCGGGTATCGAACTCGCGACCTACCGCGGACGCTCTGCCACTACACCATCAAGGCGGTATAAAGGAAAGCACTCTTATTAAAGGTGAATACAAGTGAATGGACAAATTGCATTAGTATGCATTAGACACAATGTTTTCAAAAATCGTCTGCTGCAGAGGCTTCAGAAATAATTTATTATCGGGAAAGGGTTAAGTCATTTGTTTACGACACTCCATTATTTTGTTAATATCGGCGAAAAACCGTTTCAATACCGTTTCGACGTTTATATTGAAATCATTCCAATGCAGATGTGGCCAGTCGAAGGGCAAGCGACTTAGGCACCCTGCCAATGCAGGCTATACAACGCTTGGTTGTGTAGTGGTCTAGCGTCTGCCTCGGTTATGGACCAGTAGCACTGGTAAAGAATCACCGTTATATAACTAGAACAATGTTTAAAACGGCGTAAAACACCATACACAACGTTCGAATGTTTTCAATCGAGAGTCTGTAGCGGAAATGGTGCTCTAATTGTTTGAATTCGGGCTTAGAGCCTCTAATTGAAAAGAAGAAACTGTTTATACACATATGTTTATTAGACTGTAGAATAACAGAATATTTCAATACTTTATGAATAGAAACAGCATGGGCAATGTCAAACCAAGAGATCCTGAAATTATAAAGGGCAGTTATAAAAGAGTTTAGTACTATATTACGTACACCCACTATTGGACGATCGTCAACCAATTGTCCAGACTTTCATTTAATCGACACTGAAACAAAAACATGATTCACGGGAAAACAAAGTACATTTCAGTATTTCTTGGAAAAACAAGATTTCTTTCGTCGAAACAGGTCTTCGAGTGTAATGGTAAAGATTATAGTGTATGGCAGTTTAATGTGTTCATGTAGCAAGAGTTAATTACCCTTTTTAATTAATAGATGTAGACTTGCTTTAAAAAATAACATTATTTAATAATTGGAACATAATGGATAACCGAAATTACTACTTTGTGAACAATTTATCAATCAGCCACATATGCAATACCGTGGAATATATTATGCGAAATCCCGACCCAACGTTTTAATTTACAACGTGGCCTTGAAAACATTAGGATACCCATTCGAAAATCTACACTGGAGTGATAATATAGGTATATATTAAGTGTAGACGTACATGGAAGGTTCTATACACCGGGCACGTAAAATAACCAAGGGGTCTTTTCGGAAAGAGCTAGGGTATCGATATCGGACTCCCTTGTATCTAACTTTGTCTGCTCGCCAAATAGTTAATTATGCACGACGAGGGTAAATAAACACAAACAAACAAATGGAAGGTTCTGATGACTATATTTGCTTTATCATAGACTCATTCGAGTCTCTATTGTTGATAAACGCAAAGGCCCGTTACTTTTACATGTAGTCTTACCATAATGTCGAGTTGATCCTCCGAAAACAACGTCCTTGATTATCAATCTTTTGCTGATGGATCCGATGTTGGTACTATCGACATTTAAATTGTTTCCAGAGAATGCACGCCTTCTTCGTCGATTACCATCACAAGTCTGAAGTATACATCGAACTGTTTAAAGGCATATCATACATCGTGTATACACATGTCGGACAATTAAGTTTCAATCATCTTATTTTAAGATAAACCGGATTAATTGATCAAAAGTCCTTATGGCATGGTGATCTTTTATCAGAAAAAAATATGTTCAAACAATGATTTAATTTCAAATGCGATGAACCTAATTTATAAATGATGACAACTGCATTTCGACATTTAGAAAGTTGAGACAAACGATTCCATCCCTTGTGATTCCCCATCATAATTTACACAGGAAGCGAAACTAGTTGTACATTTGAAAATTTAAAATACTGATCATCGTGCAGCTTTGTATAGTCTGATTAGAGTCTTTGCAGTGAGCTATCAATTCATATAAGCTTTTAGAAAAGGGTTACAACAACATAAATTTTCCTATAAAATTATCGTAGATTTTGTTAGTTAGTTATACAAATGTTCATTTTCATATCGATTAACTCAATAAAAAAAGAAACAAAATCTGCACAGTTGATTCAAACAATTAACTATGTAAACGAACTTTCTGATGGGTAACAAGGCGTGACAACCACAATAACTTTTATTATATCCAAGTGTAGATAGAGATCTATAATTTGTAACTTTGCTATTTTAATCCAAATGCAAAATGTGTCGGGAAATTCCTTGAAACAGACAAACAAATTGTCGAACGGCGTATGCGATTCGTTTTAAGATTCAGTCCAATCTCGGCTTGTATTTTTTAATGGCAAAAATCACAATATTAGACGGTAATTACTTGATAAGTGATTTGATCCGTCCGCGAGAAAACCAACAGTATGGTCTCTGCGTAATGTATCGACCCATATCAGCCTACAGTCCGCGCAAACTGATCCGGGCCGACACATTCCGTCTAAGGGGGATAGAGATATAGAGTAATGATTCCTGAAACAGAACATCTACAGGATGCGAAAAGCGTCTATCCGGGTAAGTCTGCTAGGCATGCTTAGGCTGATCCGGGTCGATACTTTACGCAGAGTCTACAATGTTGGTTTTCTCGCAGGACGGCTCATTTATAATTGAACTGTAGAGAGAAGGGAAGTGGGTGCTCTGTCGATCGTTATTAAAAGAAACCTGGTGAGACTATCAACAGTTTTACTAGAGACATGTCCTAATGCTAAAGGCTTCGTACACTTACAAAGTCACAGTCAAAAGATGTGCACATTTTGACAGTACACATCAAAGTCAAATCATCAACGTCGAAGAACTTGAATGCATGGAATGTCATTGTGTAAACAACATCGTGAGTTGAGTTTGTTTCAACAAAATTCGATACCAGATATTGATCAACGGTACAGCTGAAACAGAAAACAAATAAATAAAACATCATGGAAAATGGAATGGTTTTATTTCATTATAGAATTTGATATAGAGTTAAATATTTCAATTATAGGTTTTCGTCAGAATGATAAGGAGCCGTCCCACGAGAAAACCAACATTATGGTATTCGTAAATTTCGTACCAGATCAGCCTGCTCAGGCTAATCCGGGTCGACACATTCCTTCTGAGGGAGATAGAGGTATAAAGTAATTAATCCACAGAAGGATTAGTCTGCGCGGCATGCTTAGGCTGATCCGAGTCCACAATGTTGGTTTATATATTGGTTTCTAGACTTAATTACGCATGCATGCCTTCGTTATCTCTGTCGGGACTGCGTGGAATCCGCTGTGGTCGAGCGGTTAGCGTCGGGGATTTCGAAACCGGGTGTCCCGGGTTCGATCCCCAGTCGCGGCACTACGGTCATGGTGGAGTGCCCTTGGGCAAGGCATATTTTCTAGCCTAGTACTGGTTTGTTTACCCAGGGATCATGAATAATTAAATTTAATTGCGCGCTAAATGACCTTAGCTGTCGATGCGCCATAAAACAATAATACATTCATTCATTCATTCGGGACTGCGTATGTACAGACTCGAAAAAACAGATACAAATTATTGACTGACGCGGCACTCTTTACTACGATGCTACGATCACGGAATATAACTCATGTAATTTATTGTCGATTCAACATTTGACAGTTTTTATATAATGTTTTAGTGAACATACCCATATATGATGAGTGTCCTGGTATAAGGTCCGCCTGTTGCGACACAGGATAAAGGCAGCATGGTATATTCAACTGAAAAGAGTATTCAACTCTTTGATAACAACAGTCATTAAACTATAATAAGTATCAAGTATATTGATGTATATTTCTCCTTGGTGTTGGAGAGGTACATGTTTATCGTCGGTCCTGGTTGCATCCATTAGAGCTGGGTAAAATACAATCTGCACGAATACATTTTCATGGAAAGAGACATTTCAGAATTCTAGGGATTTTCTGATAAGTTTTCAATCTTCTAAGTTGCTAAATACCTGCTAAACGCTTTGCATAGACTTTTCTAAGCCGCACTTGACAAACTTACGTCCTCTTTGTGGAAAGCGTTTATTCTGAAACATATTTCATGTGATGATGTAAAAACAAAAGCGTACACGTTATAATATATATATATGCCTACATCCAGTTTCAGTGCGTAAAATTTTCAAATGCGACGCATGACGTACACCTGTCGACTAAAATGTTCACATCTTACTTGGTCCACTGATCTTGAAGGTCAGGTCCTGTCCTACTGTGGCCGAAGTTACAGGAACGTTTTCATAAAGGAAACTGACAGAGATACCATAGAGTGGGTCCGATGATTCAACAGTGTGGTTCACGCTGGAAAATTGAAGACGAGTCGATTACGGGTATTCGAAAGGACAAGTGTTATAAGTGCATACATAGTTCAGTACGATTATGTTAAAAAATGAAATTACCCAACTCCTACATGCTGGTAGAAACGCCAAATAATTTAGGTTAAATGGAGATTACTGGCGATTAAATTTACTAAATCAACTCTTTCCAGACAACGTTCAATGACTTCAAACAATATGCCGAGCACACGAATCACAACAATGTTACCATTTTCTTTGATGTTTAATACATATCTAATGACTGAAAGTATACAGACACGAAACAAATATAATCAAGGCATGCACTTTTCAGTCCGGACTTTATATCGGAACAGTAGTCATCTTCAACGAAATCAATTAAACGAAGTATAAATACCTCACTGGAATCAGGTTTCCATACACGGTTGCGTTATAGCTCGCAAGAAAGGAACAGCGGAATGTATACATGAGACTCTTGTCCTCCGCTCCTCCAATTATATCGTCATTACGCATATTTTGATTAGAGAAATAAAGCGTCATATTGTAAACCTTTAAAATGAAACAAGACATATAAAATTATAAATACATGTATGTTTCTCGGTCTAAGTTAACCGATGTTTTCCGATTGGGTAATCGGGGTCGTTAGACACTTGTTATGAACGCGTGCATGACAAATATTATGATCCGCGAGACTCTCGCCGTACCCGCGATAGAATGAGAGATTTTGCGCCGATTGAATCTCTGTATTTATACGTCTATGGATGAAAGTAGGGACTATAGGTGAACATATTAATTAAGCATATCTATTTTTATACAAAATAAGAATCCACGTTATTTCAAACGCCTGCTAATGATAAATGTATTGTGTCAGAAAATACATTGAGATAATTTACATACATGTATACATTGTGAAGAATTTACCACCGTCAGACACCGTATTACATTATTCGGACAATTTCACTCTAACCTGTACGATGCCCCCTTGACGGTTCGTATATACATATTTAGGGAAGATAACTCAGTGTTAGTGATATAATCCACGACTATGTTGATTTTCATAGCGCGTATTGACAACACGTATTCACAAAGATACAGTGTTACTACCAATTTTCAATTGCAGGTGTTCGAAAAATGCATCCAGATATAAGTTTTCACAATAGCTGGACAGAGATTAAATAGTTGATATACACATCATACACTCGCACCTTAAAGTCTTTCATCCATTATCATTGACGAATTGATAGAACAGTATCAGTTAAACAAATAGGAACATTCAATAGTTACAGAAATACATGAGCCTGCAATGAACGAAATAAGTATTGGCGACCGTTCCGGTATCAACTTATTGAGGCGTATACGGACCCGACACTACAATGGCTTACTAAACAGTAAGAACGTGCAGGATCTTGTGAGACTGCTGCACAGGCTCGCCATATTTCTTACTGCCCGCAAAAGGGATTTATTAGCTATATAATGGGGGATTAATTGATCCAGATCACCCTTTTTCATCTACGCAGTTTTGGTGATCGGGAGTTGTATGGTTTATATATCAGCTACAATAATGGTCAAGCAACAATCTGAACCACGACGTATAGTTTATTAAACATTTCAGTCATATAGACGCTTTTTGACGCCTAGGCAGCAGCCAACTTTTTGAAAACATTATGCCGAAAGAAGAAATTGCTCAAAACGAGCAATTTCTCCTTTTGCTTCAATGTTTTCATCTATTTTTACTAATTATACCTACACTTATAGAGCCTTTCCAAGATACGTTCAAAGTCGTCTGCTGCAGATTTGTTGCATTTGGTAAAAGGTTAACATGGTGCTCATTCTCGAATGTGTTGTTTTCCTGAAGCACGGCTATACTTTTTTGCGCCAAGTATCTCACTTTATTCAGAGACCTAAAATATCATGTTATTTTAGGTCTCTGCTTTAATCAAGTCATGTGCGGAAAACGTTTTCTTTAACACTTACCAACCTGCAAACGCATTTTGACGCAATAGCAGCAGACGACTTTTGAAAACATTATGGCCAAAGGTGAAATTGCTCATAATGAGCAATTTCTCCTTTGGCCACAATGTTTTCAACTTTATCTAACAATTAAGCTATTTTTTATAGAACATTTTCAGGTTTTTGACACTATGTCTCAAAGTCGTCTGCTGCAGATTTGTAGTATGTGGGAAAGGGTTAAACAAGTACAGGAAGTTTTTACCACAAATATTCGAATGATAAGACTAGAATATTCAATCAATGTTAAGCTTTCCTCCTCCTGTTAAAGACACGCAAATTCAGAGCCAACAAAATCTCCAGATGTGTGCCATTTTGCGAATTCTTTTCAGAAACAAAAGCTATACTATGTATATAAATAATAATGAAATTTAGGACTTATTCGTCGTCTATTCGTCGTGAAAAGGCTTACCGTAGAATCACACGCAATGATGACGGTAATATCATTGTCATTAGACGATGCTGTACAATTAATGTCAGTACTGCCGTTAGAATAGGAAGCTCTATAATAAGTGTAGGTACTGGCATCTGGATTTGTCACATGAATCGTTTGATTTGGGAAACAATCTGAAATAGATATTAAAACATTATCATTTCATGATTATTTCATTATAAATAGCATGTGTATGCTGTCCATTATGAGTGGAACATAAACAAGTAACTAGAAAAATAATGCAAAAACACTTTGTTAAGATACTTTTAGACACAAATTGGATGATCTCAACCATTGCGTTTGACACTCAAGAAATGTGTATTCAAAGTTAATATAGAATCTGGTCACATGCCGATACAAAGTGCCGTTTAATTACTTTATAACACATGTTAACACACATGTGTTATAATGAGCATATATAGCGTGTTCAAATATACAATATAAACATGGATGCGCTTTATAGCTCATACTCTCATCCAACAAACGTGCAACATCTTGTTGCAATAGAACGACATTTCGCATACGTGACGGAAAGACATTGTCTTACACAATGTAGTACAAAGACATCTCAATCACATGAGATAAGCATCATTTAAAATATAAAGTATCAAATCAATCCGGAATGTAACATGATGCCTTGAATTCTAAATAAAGACAATCACAAAGAAAATGATAAGTACTGCCAATTTAGCTGGTAAGTTTGTATGCGTCGCAATGACTGTGCCTAGGTTGTGACTATTAAAAGGGAAAAGTAACATGGAGAAAAACTGATCAGACATTAGATAGCCAGGGATCAGAAAAATCGATTTTAACCTGAATTATATGACAGACATCAGTCACGTCACATGATATTCGATCTTATTGGTTATAAATTATTTGCGAACAATGTTGACAGAAAAATTACGAAAGAAGTCAACTTCTCAGATCTTAAACATCTAAAATATGATGTTTACGGTAAATGATTTGCAGGACGAGCGAATGGTGTTAGTTGTAAATTGCAGATCAATGGTAATGAAATTAAGTTTTGCTACGAACGCGAATTCTTCATTAGGGAGTCACACGTGTCAGATTTGTTAATACCTCGACACTTTTAAGCAGATTCCTTATTACTCAAGCGCCATTGTAGAAATACATATCGGCTGTAGGGTTAGAAGCGGATTTACGTAGATCTTCTTTAACTTTAATCGTTCGTTATATTGCTTCTGTTTGTATGGTGTTGTAAGAATGTATATTGTTTTATGGCGCATCGACAGCTAAGGTCATTTAGCGCACAATTAAATTTAATTATTCATGATCCCTGGGTAAACAAACCAGTACTAGGCTAGAAAATGTGCCTTGCCCAAGGACACTCCACCAAGACCGTAGTGCCGCGACTGGGGATCGAACCCGGGACACCCGGTTTCGAAATCCCCGACGCTAACCACTCGACCACAGCGGATTGTATGGTGTTGTACGCCGCCTTCAACGGTAATTGTATTAACTCTTTCAGCGCCGAATTGTTTAAAGTAGACTGTTCCATGTCCAAAATCGGGCGTCTCCATTTCTCATGTAATAAAAGTTTGGACTATTTTGATAACTAAAAGGCAAACAATGCTGATTTCAGGTGAGACAGCTCGTTACGAGCCGACTCACCTGAATCAGTATTGTTTGCAACAACCTCAATATTGCCTTTGGCGCTGAAACAGTTAATAGCACGACGTTTCCTTGATTAATTATCAGCATAGATGGTAAGCTTATCGCAAAAGTCGTAATGCTATCCCTGTACCACTGAGCACCAAGGACTTTTTTTAATGTGGTCAATGTGAAACGACCATATAACTAACCATCTCCCGTTATCTAGGCAACGTGGCGACCACGACAACACCGGTGCGGTCGTTATACATCAAGTAGTTAAACCATTTCATACATACAACACATCTGTAGCAGACGGCTTTGAAAACATAGACAAAATACGTGACACATATTTCCATAAAAGATGGCTTAATTGTAAAATAAAGTTGAAAACATTGTGGCCAAAGAAGAAATTGATCATTTGGCCTCAATGTTATCAGAAGTCGTTTGCTGCTATTGCGTCAAAATGCGTGTGCAGGTGGGAAAGGGTTAAGTGAATATCGGAGATGCATCAGTGCTAACAAGGGGTTATTTCGAGTAACTATGTGAATACTATTCGAACTCGAAAGACGTGTACAGATATCTCTAGCAATGCCCGCGCAGGACAACAGGTATGCAGCTAGGACTCGGAACACACGATTTAAACAATTGATTGCCATTCATTTCAAACATTTGGTTGTACAGTTGGATCAGGAGTAAACCTCCTCCCTATTTAGTTGAACAAGTATCCTAAATGTTATTGATAACCCAAGTTTATAAATTGCACGCAATCCGATCGCAATTCAATGTTCTATGAAAACCCGGTTTCCGCATGTCGAAGCCTGCAATTCACACTAGTACTTACAGACATCATCTCCCATAACGTCACAAACCATTATGACCAACATAACGAATACTGCAACTCTCAACATCTGTTCAATAAAAAAAGGATATATATTATATTATAAGAAGCTACTTAAAATACTGTTAAACAAATGTACTTCATTTCGAAATACAAATAATTCGAGCATGGGATAATTTGAATAAACGGATATGTTTATCAAAACAGAGCAGTAGCAGTTCTAATTGCTCATATGAACAATACAAATTACAACTGATGTTTTATTTATATGACTTCATTAATAGCTCGATTTTCACAATTACCATTTTAAGCACGATTTAATTAAGATGCTAAAAAACATATGACCCTGCGTAAAAGTATAGATCCGGATCAGCCTAAGCATGCCGCGCAGGCTAACCAGGACAGACATTTTTCTCCTCCTGTGAGATTTGTTTCATGAATCATTATTCTATACCTATATCCCAAGGAGACAGATTGTGTCGGCCCGGATTAGCCTGCGCAGATTGCGCATGCCGATCTTGGTCGATACATTACGCAGAGTCTATAATGTTGGTTTTCTCGTGGAATTAGATCAATTTATTTACATAAACAGAGGGATCACTCCAACATGTCGATAGCTGAAGTAATTTATTCACTATATTTCAATTCTCGTAGGTTAAAACTATGGTTTCAACAGTATATCATTTATATATAGACATGTAGATTGAAATCCGCCAAAAGTGTATCATTTGTATCGAAATATAGATTCGAATCCTTCAAACCTTGTTCAGCTGTTGCTCCCCTTTTTATAGCGTGTAAACATTTGTTTTAAATAAATGAATCCACTACTAGTTGGCATATCTCCCCTTCAGACAATAATTTTAACTATTGTAAAAGTCCTTTTTTCATACGATTCAGATCCATTACGTCCGAGCCATTTTCAGAGGTGTTCATATCAAACGACTGTTATGTTCTAGACATATATATATATATATATATAAGTATATGCACGATATTTGGTCCCCCCTCCTTGTGCGTGCATTTACCTAATCAGTATATCGAGGGCTTGGCGTGAAACGGTTGTAACTAAAAATCTATTTTGAAAACCGTGGTTTAGGGGCAATTTTGACCCCTTTGTAAACAATGCAAATGTAGGTGCCATTGCTCAGAACGAGGAATGGCACCTAAATTTCCATTGTTTACCAAGTAAAATGAGTTAACGCTTATAAAAACTTTATTGCGAAGAGATTAACCATGGTAAAAAAATACCAATTTAAGTTACAACAGTTTCACGCCAAGCCCTAGATATGTAGTCTCAGTTTATTAATTAGTTGATCGTCGTTGTGAAGCGGTGATTCGCATCAGGGCTAAACTATCATATAACTTTACTATTCACTAGAACTTGAATTACTATCATTATGAGTTGAATATAACTTTTATACTATTTTTATTATTAGCTGTAACATACTGCTTTATTCTGCCACGTTGATAACATAAATGTATATACACGTATTATGTGATAAGAAACATGTGTTTACGTTACAAAAAAGGAGTTTGATTCTAAAATGTTTCTGGTAAACAGAAACCTCGTCTGTATCAAAGAAATTGTAAACGGAAAGGCGTCAAAGACTACGTAAGTATCCTAGTAATTACCGTAACTATATGAGCAGTCCCGCGAGAAAACAAACATTGTGGTCTCTGTGTAAAGTTTCGACCCGGATCATTACGCAGAGTCCATACTGTTGGTTTGTTCGTGGAACCGCTCAGATGCCGCCAAGAAACAGACGAAATTAAGAATGATAGAAACTGCCCTCCTAGGCTCTCAGGGTTGTAAGATTAGCATTACGACTGACTGGCTGGTGTCAGAATAAATGGACCAGTAGTACTGGTAACTTACCCATGAAACGCTGAAGAATTGTTGAAAACGGCGTAAAACACAAAACAATCAATCAATCTAACCCTTTCCCACATACACCAAATCTGCAGCAGAGGACTTGGAAAACATAGAGAAAAAGTTAACTTATAGAAATTTTTCTATGTTTTAAATGAAAGCTTATTGTAGAGCTGAAAACATTGCGACAAAAGGAGAAATTGCTCATTATGAGAAATGTCTTCTTTTGTCTCACCGTTTTCAAAGATCATCTGCTACAGAGGCTGTATGTGGGAAAGGGTTAACTGGTAAACAATAAAGAAATAAAACGAAGAACTAACCTTCTGGATATTTTCTACCTTTTTCTTCCGGACAGTCAATTAATCAACCTTTCTGGAACGTCTGCTCGCTGTGACTGATACTATCATAATCGTTCACGCTGTTTTTATAGTAATCGGCGCTTGATTTAGATATTATCAAGACAACTCACATGCACGTGAACATTTGAATATCTCCAGTTGTAGATCATTGTCACAAGAAAAAGGACTCACAACGTTTACATATAGTTTCGGCATATATTTTCTTTAAGTTCGACGAATAAGATCTCATTTACAGTAAATGCAATATTCTTAATATGTGGCTATTTAAATTGTTCTAGCTAAACAAATTACTTGATACAGGGCAGTTGGGCTTTCTTGGCATTGGCATTGCTTACCTGTGTTACATTTTTCTTTGACGCAGTGACCTTTTAAACGGGGTGAACAATACTTCATAGAAAGTGAGTGAATTCGAAATGTGATTTTTTTTTTTCAAAATATCAAGCACGAGCTGAGATTACTAAGAATAGTAAGATTACTGAGATTATTAATAGAACACCGACGCCTTAGACAGTAACTAGTTAGGCTGAGCAGACGCTCCATTATGGTTGAATAATTGAATGTCGGGAGAAGAGCAGAAAGAAAATGTTACAAACATAGTGAAGCGAGTAAGTTCTTAATCTCTCTTGATGTCTCATTCGATGACTTTCAAAAATGTATTTAATTTTTACCCCACTTTAACCCGGGACCGACGATGAACATGTACCTCTCCAACACAATAGACAAATACATATACAATCATAAATATAAATGATACGTATTATGATTATTGTTATCCAAAGAGTTTAATCCACTTTTCAGTTTACTATACCAGGCTGGCTTTAATCTGTGTCGCAATAAGCGGATCTAAGTCCAAGACTCTCATCACAGCTAAGTATTGTCACGAAAACCATTACATTCCCTGGTTCACAATATACACCGTCTAAAGGTTAATCGACAAAACATTACATTCCCTGGTTCACAATATACTCTGTCTAAAGGATAATCGACAAAACATTACATTCCCTGGTTCACAATCTACTCTGTCAAACGATTAATCGACAACACATTACATTCCCTGTTTCACATTCAACTCTGTCTAAAGGTTAATCGACAAAATCTTACATTCCCTGGTTCACAATCTACTCTGTCTAAAGGTTAACCGACAAAACATTACATTCCCTGGTTCACAATCTACTCTGTCTAAAGGTTAATCGTCAAAACATTACATTCACTGGTTCACAATATACTCTGTCTAAAGGTTAATCGTCAAAACATTACATTCCCTGGTTCACAATTATTCTGTTTAAAGGTTAACCGACAAAACATTACATTCACTGGTTCACAATATACTCTGTCTAAAGGTTAATCGTCAAAACATTACATTCCCTGGTTCACAATTATTCTGTCTAAAGGTTTACCGACAAAACATTACATTACCTGGTTCACAATATACTCTATCTAAAGGTTAATCGACAAAACATTACATTCCCTGGTTCACAATATACTCTGTCTAAAGATTAATCGACAACACATTATATTCCCTGGTTCACAATATACACTGTCTAAAGGTTAATAGACAAAACATTACATTCCCTGAGTCACAATTTACTCTGTCTAAAGATTAATTGACAAAACATTACATTCGCTGGTTCACTATATACTCTGTCTAAAGGTTAATCGACAAAACAGTACATTCCCTGGTTCACAATATACACTGTCTAAAGGTTAATAGACAAAACATTACAATCCCTGGGTCACAATTTACTCCGTCTAAAGGTTAATCTACAAACCATTACATTCTCTGGTTCACAATACACTCTGTCTAAAGGTTAATCGACACAATATTACATACCTGGTTCACCATATACACTGTCTAAAGGTTAATCGACAAATCACTACATTCCCTGGTTCACAATATACACTGTCTAAAGGTTAATCGACAAAACATTACATTCCCTAGTTAACAATATATACTGTCTAAACGTTAATCGACAAAACATTACATTCCCTGGTTCACAATGTCCTGACTTTGGAATTTTTCCACACAATCGGCGCGAGTACTGGTTAAGTATCCAGGAAGCAGACATCGAGCGTGATTAATATAAGCTTAAAGCTTATTTCGCAATCGATTTAAAATTAATAAGTTTAAAGGTTAATCAACAAAACATTACATTCAATGGTTCACAATTTACACTGTCTAAAGGTTAATCGAAAAAACATTACATTCCTTGGTTCACAATATACTCTGTCAAAAGGTTAATCGACAAAACATGACATTCCCTGGTTCACAATATACACTGTCTAAAATTTAATCGACACAACATTACATTCCCTTTTTCACAATATACACTGTCTAAAGGTTAATCTACAAATCATTACTTTCTCTTGTTCACAATATACTCTGTCTAAAGGTTAATCGACAAAACATTACATTCCCTAGTTCACAATTTACTCTGTCTAAAGGTTAATCGACAACACATTACATTCCCTTGTTCACAATATACACTGTCTAAAGAATTAATCGACAAAACATTACATTCCCTTATTCACAGTATACACTGTCTAAAGGTTAATCGGCAAAACATTACATTCCCTGGTTCACAATATACACTGTCTTAACAGAGGTTAATCGACACAATATTACATGAGTAATCTTCCGTGATCGCAGTGTATGTCATCTTGTCTCGTGCGGTGCCAGTCAACAATGTGTGTCTACGTTGAGCAGTACTGACGGTCTTCTCCCAAATGTAAGAAAAGCGTCACGTGAAAACCTGAGCGGAGGTAATGCATGTACTTCATTGACTCCAACATACAGTATGATAAATTGTCCCATTTTATTGTGCTATCCAGTCTTTTCATTTTCGTTATACAGCTGACATTTAGAGTTATTGCTCCAAACTATCTTTAACATTTGATCGTTATATTGCCAAACTGTAAACATTCGTCAGAGTCACGGTAGCGACGCGGGCCGTCAATCCAGGGGTTGTGAGTGTCAATCCCAGCTCGGCAAAAAATTATTTCAGACGTTTGTCAAAAGTCACTTAGACTAGCGTCATTCGACTTCGAACCGGCGATGGACTTACACTGTAGTGGAAAGTATGTTGTATGGATTACTGATGTCAGAAAGCCCGGAAACACGTGAGTAGGTGAACTGGCCGCCGTGATATGAATGAAATTTTTTGAAAACGGTGTAAATCAAAAATTCTTCAGACGTGTTTAAAGCAGACGACTGATAATGGCATGTCCAGAACATATCTTACCTTGGTTCCTAGTGCCGTTAAACAGAAGTAAGCACTTAAATGGTTATTGGCTTAGTTAACGATTCCAACAAACAACGATTGGAGGAAACTGCTCTTATTGAGTAATGTTACCTTCTGCCTCTGTCGTCTGCTGTAAATGCGTCAACAAGTGGGGTAAATCCTATTATTGCGCGGGCGCATCAGCACCAGCGCTTATATTGGTTGTGTTTAGAACTACCACTGGTGCAATGGGCTTGCGCATGCGCCGTATTAATCGTCTTGATCGCGCATGCGCCGTATTTTACCGTCAGCTCTCGGATTCTTCCGTAGCAGTTCGTCAGTAGACTGTTTCTCGTTCGAGTTTGCAATAGAAGATTAAGATTAGTGAACCAGTCTATTTATATGAGACTAGTTTTTGTTCTAATTAAAATGTAAATTAAAACCATAGTGCCTAATAGGTCTTGTCAGGAGAATTTTTGTGTATATGGACCAAAAACACTTTCTGATGCTGTACAAAACCCTCATTCGTCCTCATCTCGATTATGGAGATCTTATATATAACCCATGTCTAAAGAAACTAGGGATGGCAACGATTAATCGGTTACCCGGTTAACCGTACGTTTTCCGATTAATCGGTTAGTAATTTCGGTAACCGAGTACTCGGAAGAAAAGATAAAATATATACACAGTTGTGTTTCACCTTTTGCTCTTTTCAATTTGTCACACGTATCTGACATGAGAGGTTAATTATTCACACCTCGATCGGCCAGTGTTTACATTACTGCGATAACAGCCGCACTCGATTTTATTGATGATCATTTGTTTGTGTAATTGTCAATTAAAGGACGCTTTGTTTCTCTTTAAAAATGTTTGATGTCTAATAAAGGCAGAAATTATACGATAATTACTTATTAATTATATTCGGCGTTTGTTTTGATAATACATCTTATTGGAGTGAGTGTGTCCCGTGTGATACATTTGAATTGTTTTTTTTTGTAAATTATTATTTACCAACACGATTGAAAGAGTAATTTGAAGTTTGTAACACATTTTCCCCGAATTGTTTTATAAAGATATGCAGCTATGTACCTTTTTCATTCGACGTATTATAAATCGTTTAGCAGTCACTTCGTTAAAAAAGATCTACAGAATATATTGCCATAATGCCGCCTGCTACATCCTTTGTCTGGAAGTATTTCAAACGCTGTGCTGATGATAACAAAATGAACTGGCTTGGACTGGTGGAACCAGTAACATGCACAATCGACTAAAACAGTGGATATTTATTGTCTATGAATCTAGACGGTTAACCGGGTAACCGGTTACACAATTGTACGAGTAACCGGTTAGTAATATCGGTAACCGTTGCCATCCCTAAAAGAAACATAAACAGATTATTGAAAACTGTCAAAGACGTGCAACAAAATTAGTACCGGAAATTTCTCATCTTCCATATGAGCAACGTTTGATTGAGCTGAACTTGCCATCTCTAGAATTCGGAAGGCTGCGAGGTGATCTCATACAAGTATTCAAAATGATGCATCACATCGATGACATAGATTTCACTACTTTGTTTACTGTATTAACCAACAAATCTAACCGTGGACATAATTACAAGGTACAGAAGCCAATAGCTAATAGCTAATAAGAACATTCGGATACACTCGTTTGCTCATAGAGTCATAAACAATTGGAACGCTTTACCTGTAGAAATAGTGAATGCAAAAAATGTTATTAGTTTCGAGACAAAGCTAGATAAGCTGTGGCAACCAGAGAGGTTTACTCTATAGAAAGTGTATGGATAATTCTAAACGTGCTATTAATTTAACTTATGCCAAACCGGACCGGAGACCACGCAAAACTGACTTCGAGGGGAAAGACAGGCTTTAGGGGCCTAATAGTTTCCTTCAAGAACCAGGTAGGAACCAGGTAACGTGTACCGGCGTTAAACCATCGCTGGTCACCCATCCAGGCACTAACCGCGATGAACGTTTCTTAACTTTACGAAAAGGTCAATCACTCTACCAACGTCGCTATAAAAGCCGGCGTCCACAGCAAGGCTGTAGAAGTGATATATATACCTATACGTTCCCGTTACATTTCTCCCTCTTTTCTCTTGACTTCGACTCGAAGTCACACAACTGAACGCACGCAGTATACCAGAGCGGAGTCTATGTAACATCACTGGGAATCACCGAGGTTTTAATGACAGGAAAATGGAAATATTTTCATAAATGCGAAGTTATTGTGCTAAATTTTAAGAATATATTAAGGTGGAAAAAATTACAAATGTTGCGCAGACAAATGTTTACAATAATTTTGGGAGATCGAGGTCAACACGTTGGGAAAAGGTATTTTTGTTTTCGTTTTACGTATTTAACTAAAAAACTATTGTTATCATATATTTATATCATATATTTAAAAGCGGGTTTCGTGTTTTTCGAATCAAACAGTATTTCACAAGCCATAACATGATGATTCCCGCGCTAACATCCAATTGCTGCATCTTGTAGCAACTCTTGGATTACATTTAGTGGCAAGTCTCAAGTATTCGGTCTGTTATCAACGACTTCGGACTTATAGAGTCGGACCCTAAACACAGTTTGCTTTGTTATCCATATATGACTTTAATTCTTTCTCACATAACGACTTTTAAAACATCTAGGCAAACACCTCTGAACATGAATAAACAATGGTTGTAGCAAAACAAAGAATCTGCCAATTTGATCAAACTTATTAATTGGATTATCAACTACGAACTTAACTCGACAATCTATCGATAATCAATCACCCAATTATAATATACATGACAAACCAAGAAGTTGGAAGGTCTATGCATCCAAATATGTTGTTTCTTAGAATTGGTCAGGGTCGATATTTTATAATAATAATACATACGTCATGGATAAGTCATGGATGGCATCATTGGGGGAAATCCAATTTGTCTGAACAGTGAAAATTACGGTTTCTAAATTATAATACAGAATGGAAGAAGCGAACATATATAAACTGGGATGGATTTATGTCACACGGACATGCACTACGTGTTTGATATAAATGAAAAGGCATTCGTATAAAGAGTGCCTTTTATTAGCGTCTGTATTTCGAGGAAAAGAATATCGGGGTTTTGTGATACCATTGGCGTAGTCGTCTGCGCCGTTACAAAACTTTAACTTTACCTCCTAACTAAAAAACCGTCAACATTTTGAAATTTGCTACACAAGTTCATAGGGAAAATAGGCATGCTTTGTTTATCATGTGAGCCGAGCCCCCGTAGCTCATTCGGTAGCGACGCGGGCTTTCAATCCAGGGGTTGTGAGTTCAAATCCCGGCTCGGCCAACTTTCTTTCCGACGTTTGACAAAAGTCAATAATTCGTCTTCCACAATGGGCTAAGTCTATGTGGAAAAGCAGCCATTGCTTGGGAAGATTGTTGTGTGGTATACTGGTGTGAGAAAACCAAGTAACATATGAGTAGGTGAACTGGCCGCCGTGATATGACTGAGAAAATGTTAAAAACGGCGTTAAGCCCAATCAATCAATTGTTACTCATGTAATGGTTTTGATGATGACGTCGAAAAATGCCTCGTCGCGCAACTTCAATTATTTCGTCTTGGAAGCAGTTTTGCACCAATATTTTGCTTTTGCGACAAATAATAGTCTGGAGTCCCTTCCCCTTATTACAAATATTCAAGATAAATGTACAAATTGTTTAAACAGTTCTTGTATAAAATTTACTTCTAGGCTTAATTATATAAATATTTTTCATCATACGCCGATTTTCAACCGAAAGAAAAAAATAGTGAGAACTTAAAAAATCTTCTTCTCCGAAAGTGTCAGGCCGATTTTCAAATAATTTTGTAGAAATGTTCCTTGGGTGACCCTTTATTAGATTCCTTCAAGAAATTTTGATTGGGCGAAAAACATGGCCGCCAGGGGGCGGGGCTTTTTTGCCTTATATAGCTATAGTGAAAACTTAAATAATCTTCTTCTCAAAAAGTGTTCAGCAGATTTTCAAATAATTATGTAGAAATGTTCCGTGGGTGACCCTCTATCGGATTCCTTCAAGCCATGTTGATTGGTAAAAAAACATGGCCGTCACAGGGCGGGGCTATTTTGCCTATATGGCTAAAGAGCAAACTTAAAAAATCTTCTCCTCCAAAAGTGTCAGGCCGATTTTCAAATAATTTTGTAGAAATGTTCCTTGTGTGAACCTTAATTAGATTCCTTCAAGAAATGTTGATTGGGCGAAAAACATGGCCGCCAGGGGGCGGGGCTTTTTTGCGTTATATAGCTATAGTGAAAACTTAAAACATCTTCTTCACCGAAAGTGTTCAGCCGATTTTCAAATAATTTTGTAGAAATGTTCATTGGGTGACCCTCTATCAGATTCCTTCAAGCCATGTTGATTGGTCGAAAAACATGGCCGCCAGAGGGCGGGGCTATTTTGACTTATATGATCATAGTGAAAACTTAAAAAATCTTCTCCTCCGAAAGTGTCAGGCATATTTTCAAATAATTTTGCAGAAACATTCCTTTGGTGACACTCTACAAGATTCCTTTAAGCCATGGTGGTTGGTAAAAAAAATAGCCACCACGGGGCAGGGCTGTTTGGAGATTTTATTTTTGCCTTATGGCCGTGGAGCGATACTGGCCCTCTTGGGCCTCTTGTTATTTAATTGTTGTTAGAATATAAAGTGCAACAAAGTTAGTTGCAAGACACTTCTTTTCCATATTATCATATTTTGAAATAGGTATGATACAAAAGAACCAGTGATTGTAAAAATAAAACTATCCTAAATGATGATTTGTTGTTTAATCAAATGGCCAAATAGTTTAATAATCAATGTAATAGTATTACAAATTTGATAGTAAATGTTCAGAATTCCCCAAAGTTTTAACTGTATTTATCATGAGGGGTCTTCAACATTTTTAGCTAACCTAAGCCAGAGGCTCATGGTGAGCTGTTGTGTCCAGTCTAAGGCCGTCGTCAGGCGGCCGTCATTATTTTGCTTCAAGCACCATCTCCTCCTGGACCACTTGGCCAATTTTGATAACATACTACAAGGCTCGTTTTCCTTATATGTATATATAGAGATTTTTTTTAAAATCTTAATGTCAAAAGTAGTTTTGGTGAATCTATACCAAGACTTGAAATTATTCAGAATATTTGAATAACATGGCCACCAGGGGGCTTTGCTAATTTTCCTTGTATGCAAAGAGTAAGTACATTGAAAACTCGTTATATCAAATCAGGTGAGCGATATGGGATCATCATGGTCCTCTTGTTTTAGACTGAACGCTCTTCCCTGTAAAATATAATAGGTGTTTGCATGGAATATACCATAACTTAAAGGTCGTTTTAAGAGCAGATTAAATTGAATCAGAGATGTATGTCAATTCATCATGTTCCCTGAAGCTTTAACCCTTTCCCTCATATAGACGCTTTCTGACGCCTCTGTAGCAGACGTCTTTTTGAAAACATAGTGACAAAAGAAATTGCTCAAAACGAGCAATTTCTCCTTTTGACACACTGTTTTCCACTTTTAGTCATAGATTATCCATTCAATTATAGAGATTTTCTATTTTTTGACAAAATATGCTCAAAGTCGTCTGCTGCAGAATTGTCGTAGGAGGAAAAGGGTTAACTGTATTTATCAAGAGGGGCGAGACTTGAGCCCTTCCCTGTAAAATACCAAAGGTATTTTTGCATTGAATCTTCCAAACCGTAAAGGTCATATCAGGGACACTATATTACATGTAATATAGTGTCCCTGGTCATATCATTGGCCGAGTACACTGAAGCACTGATATATGTAAGTTTATATGTCTCTAACTCAACAAACCAATACAATTAACATTGTTTTCTCAAAGATTGATAAATTGGGGTTTAGTGCCGTTATCAAGAACAAGAGGCCAAAGAGCGCCAGTATCACTATTGCATTAGCAAAAATTTGAAATATTTAAGACAAAACAGCCCTGTCTCCTGGTTGCTATGTTTTTTCTAATAATCAACATGGTTTGAAGGAATCTGAAAGAGGGTCACCCAAGGAACATGTCTACAAACATTTCTTTCAATCGTCTACATACTTTCTGATAAGACGATTTTTAAAGTTTTCACTATAGCCATATACGGCAAAACAGTTATGTGTTCGAAACCTTAAACGGTTATTTAATCTTTCCCAATTTATACCCAGCGTCATTCTTATAACATAAATGAACTTGACAGTGTATTACACGTGAAGGGACTTTCTTTACGGGTGCAAGACATTCTACATGCATTGGGGGGAGTCAAACCGAGTATTTTTAATCAAGTGAAACCCTTTTCAGTCATTCACTGTAAATGACCTGATATAGGCGACATAAGTTATTGTTGCGCAATGCAGATGAAAACGTAATGGCGGTCTTCTCTCAAAGGTAAGAAAAGCGTCGAGTGAAAACCTGAGCGGAGGTTATGCATGTACTTCATTGACTCCAACAGAAAGTACGATAAGTTGTCACATTTTATTGTGCTATCCAGTCTTTTCATTCTCGTTATACAGTAAAGGGTTAAAGTGCTCTTTTTGTCCTTTTTTCACCCGGTTTCAGACCAATTATTTCCATAATATTGAATGAGTGTGTATTCCAGTCATTTTCTTATAGTTCTGGCACTCCTCGATACAGGAAAATCCTTTTTATAATACCAGAATGGATATGAGAAATATTGAGAGAATAAAATTCGGGGTGTCCCCAGGAAACAGAAAATCAGCTCTCAACTGTGTATTGCCACCTTTGGTATGATGCGACCGGGTATCGAACTCGCGACCTACCGCGGACGCTCTGCCACTACACCATCAAGGCGGTATAAAGGAAAGCACTCTTATTAAAGGTGAATACAAGTGAATGGACAAATTGCATTAGTATGCATTAGACACAATGTTTTCAAAAATCGTCTGCTGCAGAGGCTTCAGAAATAATTTATTATCGGGAAAGGGTTAAGTCATTTGTTTACGACACTCCATTATTATGTTAATATCGGCGAAAAACCGTTTCAATACCGTTTCGACGTTTATATTGAAATCATTCCAATGCAGATGTGGCCAGTCGAAGGGCAAGCGACTTAGGCACCCTGCCAATGCAGGCTATACAACGCTTGGTTGTGTAGTGGTCTAGCGTCTGCCTCGGTTATGGACCAGTAGCACTGGTAAAGAATCACCGTTATATAACTAGAACAATGTTTAAAACGGCGTAAAACACCATACACAACGTTCGAATGTTTTCAATCGAGAGTCTGTAGCGGAAATGGTGCTCTAATTGTTTGAATTCGGGCTTAGAGCCTCTAATTGAAAAGAAGAAACTGTTTATACACATATGTTTATTAGACTGTAGAATAACAGAATATTTCAATACTTTATGAATAGAAACAGCATGGGCAATGTCAAACCAAGAGATCCTGAAATTATAAAGGGCAGTTATAAAAGAGTTTAGTACTATATTACGTACACCCACTATTGGACGATCGTCAACCAATTGTCCAGACTTTCATTTAATCGACACTGAAACAAAAACATGATTCACGGGAAAACAAAGTACATTTCAGTATTTCTTGGAAAAACAAGATTTCTTTCGTCGAAACAGGTCTTCGAGTGTAATGGTAAAGATTATAGTGTATGGCAGTTTAATGTGTTCATGTAGCAAGAGTTAATTACCCTTTTTAATTAATAGATGTAGACTTGCTTTAAAAAATAACATTATTTAATAATTGGAACATAATGGATAACCGAAATTACTACTTTGTGAACAATTTATCAATCAGCCACATATGCAATACCGTGGAATATATTATGCGAAATCCCGACCCAACGTTTTAATTTACAACGTGGCCTTGAAAACATTAGGATACCCATTCGAAAATCTACACTGGAGTGATAATATAGGTATATATTAAGTGTAGACGTACATGGAAGGTTCTATACACCGGGCACGTAAAATAACCAAGGGGTCTTTTCGGAAAGAGCTAGGGTATCGATATCGGACTCCCTTGTATCTAACTTTGTCTGCTCGCCAAATAGTTAATTATGCACGACGAGGGTAAATAAACACAAACAAACAAATGGAAGGTTCTGATGACTATATTTGCTTTATCATAGACTCATTCGAGTCTCTATTGTTGATAAACGCAAAGGCCCGTTACTTTTACATGTAGTCTTACCATAATGTCGAGTTGATCCTCCGAAAACAACGTCTTTGATTATCAATCTTTTGCTGATGGATCCGATGTTGGTACTATCGACATTTAAATTGTTTCCAGAGAATGCACGCCTTCTTCGTCGATTACCATCACAAGTCTGAAGTATACATCGAACTGTTTAAAGGCATATCATACATCGTGTATACACATGTGGGACAATTAAGTTTCAATCATCTTATTTTAAGATAAACCTGATTAATTGATCAAAAGTCCTTATGGCATGGTGATCTTTTATCAGAAAAAAATATGTTCAAACAATGATTTAATTTCAAATGCGATGAACCTAATTTATAAATGATGACAACTGCATTTCGACATTTAGAAAGTTGAGACAAACGATTCCATCCCTTGTGATTCCCCATCATAATTTACACAGGAAGCGAAACTAGTTGTACATTTGAAAATTTAAAATACTGATCATCGTGCAGCTTTGTATAGTCTGATTAGAGTCTTTGCAGTGAGCTATCAATTCATATAAGCTTTTAGAAAAGGGTTACAACAACATAAATTTTCCTATAAAATTATCGTAGATTTTGTTAGTTAGTTATACAAATGTTCATTTTCATATCGATTAACTCAATAAAAAAAGAAACAAAATCTGCACAGTTGATTCAAACAATTAACTATGTAAACGAACTTTCTGATGGGTAACAAGGCGTGACAACCACAATAACTTTTATTATATCCAAGTGTAGATAGAGATCTATAATTTGTAACTTTGCTATTTTAATCCAAATGCAAAATGTGTCGGGAAATTCCTTGAAACAGACAAACAAATTGTCGAACGGCGTATGCGATTCGTTTTAAGATTCAGTCCAATCTCGGCTTGTATTTTTTAATGGCAAAAATCACAATATTAGACGGTAATTACTTGATAAGTGATTTGATCCGTCCGCGAGAAAACCAACAGTATGGTCTCTGCGTAATGTATCGACCCATATCAGCCTACAGTCCGCGCAAACTGATACGGGCCGACACATTCCGTCTAAGGGGGAATAGAGATATAGAGTAATGATTCCTGAAACAGAACATCTACAGGATGCGAAAAGCGTCTATCCGGGTAAGTCTGCGCGGCATGCTTAGGCTGATCCGGGTCGATACTTTACGCAGAGTCTACAATGTTGGTTTTCTCGCAGGACGGCTCATTTATAATTGAACTGTAGAGAGAAGGGAAGTGGGTGCTCTGTCGATCGTTATTAAAAGAAACCTGGTGAGACTATCAACAGTTTTACTAGAGACATGTCCTAATGCTAAAGGCTTCGTACACTTACAAAGTCACAGTCAAAAGATGTGCACATTTTGACAGTACACATCAAAGTCAAATCATCAACGTCGAAGAACTTGAATGCATGGAATGTCATTGTGTAAACAACATCGTGAGTTGAGTTTGTTTCAACAAAATTCGATACCAGATATTGATCAACGGTACAGCTGAAACAGAAAACAAATAAATAAAACATCATGGAAAATGGAATGGTTTTATTTCATTATAGAATTTGATATAGAGTTAAATATTTCAATTATAGGTTTTCGTCAGAATGATAAGGAGCCGTCCCACGAGAAAACCAACATTATGGTATTCGTAAATTTCGTACCAGATCAGCCTGCTCAGGCTAATCCGGGTCGACACATTCCTTCTGAGGGAGATAGAGGTATAAAGTAATTAATCCACAGAAGGATTAGTCTGCGCGGCATGCTTAGGCTGATCCGAGTCCACAATGTTGGTTTATATATTGGTTTCTAGACTTAATTACGCATGCATGCCTTCGTTATCTCTGTCGGGACTGCGTGGAATCCGCTGTGGTCGAGCGGTTAGCGTCGGGGATTTCGAAACCGGGTGTCCCGGGTTCGATCCCCAGTCGCGGCACTACGGTCATGGTGGAGTGCCCTTGGGCAAGGCATATTTTCTAGCCTAGTACTGGTTTGTTTACCCAGGGATCATGAATAATTAAATTTAATTGCGCGCTAAATGACCTTAGCTGTCGATGCGCCATAAAACAATAATACATTCATTCATTCATTCGGGACTGCGTATGTACAGACTCGAAAAAACAGATACAAATTATTGACTGACGCGGCACTCTTTACTACGATGCTACGATCGAATATAACTCATGTAATTTATTGTCGATTCAACATTTGACAGTTTTTATATAATGTTTTAGTGAACATACCCATATATGATGAGTGTCCTGGTATAAGGTCCGCCTGTTGCGACACAGGATAAAGGCAGCATGGTATATTCAACTGAAAAGAGTATTCAACTCTTTGATAACAACAGTCATTAAACTATAATAAGTATCAAGTATATTGATGTATATTTCTCCTTGGTGTTGGAGAGGTACATGTTTATCGTCGGTCCTGGTTGCATCCATTAGAGCTGGGTAAAATACAATCTGCACGAATACATTTTCATGGAAAGAGACATTTCAGAATTCTAGGGATTTTCTGATAAGTTTTCAATCTTCTAAGTTGCTAAATACCTGCTTAACGCTTTGCATAGACTTTTCTAAGCCGCACTTGACAAACTTACGTCCTCTTTGTGGAAAGCGTTTATTCTGAAACATATTTCATGTGATGATGTAAAAACAAAAGCGTACACGTTATTAGTCGCCGGGCAGAAGCCCGCGACTTCTATTTTTAATAGCTTTTCGGAAATCACATGGGAGGGGGGATTATTATTAGAAAGAAACAAATCTAGATGATTTGAACATATTACAATTGTGGTTGTTTACGAACACTAATAAATGACACATCTAAAATGAAATAAATATTCCGATTTTTTAATGTTTGCATTTTTTTTTTATTTCACTCGCATTTAAGTTTTTTGTCTTATTTACGAAGCCAAAAGTGGTCCCTTCAAGACGTGAACCAACACCCCCTAATGCAGACTCTTATGTGTCATCATTGAGGTCAATTTCGGATTCTCCTTTTAATAGCAATTTTAACTTACTAAATGTTGTTTTCATGTTCAAAGAGATGTCTTGATTTGTGTAGAATTCATTTAATAATGTTAATCCATGAATATCTAAAGTAGGAACTGTTTCTAAGCTAAATATAGACCCTATTCTGTCATGTAGTTTCGTGACCTTTAACATCGATTTTCGCGCATGCGCATTTCGATATGAAAAAGCAAGTGATATTATTTTATTTTAGACAAGTACAAGACGAATGTTTGACGCAAAGCGTCAAAGAGAAGCCGCAATATTTCGTTGTACATGTAGAAATAAGAAAAAAAGAACATTTTTAAATCTACAAACAATAGAACAATTTAAACTGTAGACGGTAATGCTGATATATTTCTCCTTTTGAAGACTTTTGTTTTCTTCAAATTACCTCCCTTTAAAGCAATACCAGGATATTTACCTTGTGATTCGAATAAGATTGACAAACATTGAAATTATATGAATGAATACTATTATTTAAATAAGTAACAACAGCAAAATTAAATTTAAGCCGGATAAATGTGTACACATTTCGTTAATTTTTTATAGATACCCTAATGTATAGGTATGTATATAAAATTTATAAGCAAATGTTTTCATTATTACGTTCCTAATGTTTGAATAGACTAAGGAAAGTCAAGAATACATAAATAAATCAATGCAGTCTTTTCCGGCGACATTGATGCCTTGCATCAACTTTCTCTTGTAATATATATATATGCCTACATCCAGTTTCAGTGCGTAAAATTTTCAAATGCGACGCATGACGTACACCTGTCGACTAAAATGTTCACATCTTACTTGGTCCACTGATCTTGAAGGTCAGGTCCTGTCCTACTGTGGCCGAAGTTACAGGAACGTTTTCATAAAGGAAACTGACAGAGATACCATAGAGTGGGTCCGATGATTCAACAGTGTGGTTCACGCTGGAAAATTGAAGACGAGTCGATTACGGGTATTCGAAAGGACAAGTGTTATAAGTGCATACATAGTTCAGTACGATTATGTTAAAAAATGAAATTACCCAACTCCTACATGCTGGTAGAAACGCCAAATAATTTAGGTTAAATGGAGATTACTGGCGATTAAATTTACTAAATCAACTCTTTCCAGACAACGTTCAATGACTTCAAACAATATGCCGAGCACACGAATCACAACAATGTTACCATTTTCTTTGATGTTTAATACATATCTAATGACTGAAAGTATACAGACACGAAACAAATATAATCAAGGCATGCACTTTTCAGTCCGGACTTTATATCGGAACAGTAGTCATCTTCAACGAAATCAATTAAACGAAGTATAAATACCTCACTGGAATCAGGTTTCCATACACGGTTGCGTTATAGCTCGCAAGAAAGGAACAGCGGAATGTATACATGAGACTCTTGTCCTCCGCTCCTCCAATTATATCGTCATTACGCATATTTTGATTAGAGAAATAAAGCGTGATATTGTAAACCTTTAAAATGAAATAAGACATATAAAATTATAAATACATGTATGTTTCTCGGTCTAAGTTAACCGATGTTTTCCGATTGGGTAATCGGGGTCGTTAGACACTTGTTATGAACGCGTGCATGACAAATATTATGATCCGCGAGACTCTCGCCGTACCCGCGATAGAATGAGAGATTTTGCGCCGATTGAATCTCTGTATTTATACGTCTATGGATGAAAGTAGGGACTATAGGTGAACATATTAATTAAGCATATCTATTTTTATACAAAATAAGAATCCACGTTATTTCAAACGCCTGCTAATGATAAATGTATTGTGTCAGAAAATACATTGAGATAATTTACATACATGTATACATTGTGAAGAATTTACCACCGTCAGACACCGTATTACATTATTCGGACAATTTCACTCTAACATGTACGATGCCCCCTTGACGGTTCGTATATACATATTTAGGGAAGATAACTCAGTGTTAGTGATATAATCCACGACTATGTTGATTTTCATAGCGCGTATTGACAACACGTATTCACAAAGATACAGTGTTACTACCAATTTTCAATTGCAGGTGTTCGAAAAATGCATCCAGATATAAGTTTTCACAATAGCTGGACAGAGATTAAATAGTTGATATACACATGATACACTCGCACCTTAAAGTCTTTCATCCATTATCATTGACGAATTGATAGAACAGTATCAGTTAAACAAATAGGAACATTCAATAGTTACAGAAATACATGAGCCTGCAATGAACGAAATAAGTATTGGCGACCGTTCCGGTATCAACTTATTGAGGCGTATACGGACCCGACACTACAATGGCTTACTAAACAGTAAGAACGAGCAGGATCTTGTGAGACTGCTGCACAGGCTCGCCATATGTCTTACTGCCCGCAAAAGTGATTTATTAGCTATATAATGGGGGATTAATTGATCCAGATCACCCTTTTTCATCTACGCAGTTTTGGTGATCGGGAGTTGTATGGTTTATATATCAGCTACAATAATGGTCAAGCAACAATCTGAACCACGACGTATAGTTTATTAAACATTTCAGTCATATAGACGCTTTTTGACGCCTAGGCAGCAGCCAACTTTTTGAAAACATTATGCCGAAAGAAGAAATTGCTCAAAACGAGCAATTTCTCCTTTTGCTTCAATGTTTTCATCTATTTTTACTAATTATACCTACAATTATAGAGCCTTTCCAAGATACGTTCAAAGTCGTCTGCTGCAGATTTGTTGCATTTGGTAAAAGGTTAACATGGTGCTCATTCTCGAATGTGTTGTTTTCCTGAAGCACGGCTATACTTTTTTGCGCCAAGTATCTCACTTTATTCAGAGACCTAAAATATCATGTTATTTTAGGTCTCTGCTTTAATCAAGTCATGTGCGGAAAACGTTTTCTTTAACACTTACCAATCTGCAGACGCATTTTGACGCAATAGCAGCAGACGACTTTTGAAAACATTATGGCCAAAGGTGAAATTGCTCATAATGAGCAATTTCTCCTTTGGCCACAATGTTTTCAACTTTATCTAACAATTAAGCTATTTTTTATAGAACATTTTCAGGTTTTTGACACTATGTCTCAAAGTCGTCTGCTGCAGATTTGTAGTATGTGGGAAAGGGTTAAACAAGTACAGGAAGTTTTTACCACAAATATTCGAATGATAAGACTAGAATATTCAATCAATGTTAAGCTTTCCTCCTCCTGTTAAAGACACGCAAATTCAGAGCCAACAAAATCTCCAGATGTGTGCCATTTTGCGAATTCTTTTCAGAAACAAAAGCTATACTATGTATATAAATAATAATGAAATTTAGGACTTATTCGTCGTCTATTCGTCGTGAAAAGGCTTACCGTAGAATCACACGCAATGATAACGGTAATATCATTGTCATTAGACGATGCTGTACAATTAATGTCAGTACTGCCGTTAGAATAGGAAGCTCTATAATAAGTGTAGGTACTGGCATCTGGATTTGTCACATGAATCGTTTGATTTGGGAAACAATCTGAAATAGATATTAAAACATTATCATTTCATGATTATTTCATTATAAATAGCATATGTATGCTGTCCATTATGAGTGGAACATAAACAAGTAACTAGAAAAATAATGCAAAAACACTTTGTTAAGATACTTTTAGACACAAATTGGATGATCTCAACCATTGCGTTTGACACTCAAGAAATGTGTATTCAAAGTTAATATAGAATCTGGTCACATGCCGATACAAAGTGCCGTTTAATTACTTTATAACACATGTTAACACACATGTGTTATAATGAGCATATATAGCGTGTTCAAATATACAATATAAACATGGATGCGCTTTATAGCTCATACTCTCATCCAACAAACGTGCAACATCTTGTTGCAATAGAACGACATTTCGCATACGTGACGGAAAGACATTGTCTTACACAATATAGTACAAAGACATCTCAATCACATGAGATAAGCATCATTTAAAATATAAAGTATCAAATCAATCCGGAATGTAACATGATGCCTTGAATTCTAAATAAAGACAATCACAAAGAAAATGATAAGTACTGCCAATTTAGCTGGTAAGTTTGTATGCGTCGCAATGACTGTGCCTAGGTTGTGACTATTAAAAGGGAAAAGTAACATGGAGAAAAACTGATCAGACATTAGATAGCCAGGGATCAGAAAAATCGATTTTAACCTGAATTATATGACAGACATCAGTCACGTCACATGATATTCGATCTTATTGGTTATAAATTATTTGCGAACAATGTTGACAGAAAAATTACGAAAGAAGTCAACTTCTCAGATCTTAAACATCTAAAATATGATGTTTACGGTAAATGATTGGCAGGACGAGCGAACGGTGTTAGTTGTAAATTGCAGATCAATGGTAATGAAATTAAGTGTTGCTACGAACGCGAATTCTTCATTAGGGAGTCACATGTGTCAGATTTGTTAATACCTCGACACTTTTAAGCAGATTCCTTATTACTCAAGCGCCATTGTAGAAATACATATCGGCTGTAGGGTTAGAAGCGGATTTACGTAGATCTTCTTTAACTTTAATCGTTCGTTATATTGCTTCTGTTTGTATGGTGTTGTAAGAATGTATATTGTTTTATGGCGCATCGACAGCTAAGGTCATTTAGCGCACAATTAAATTTAATTATTCATGATCCCTGGGTAAACAAACCAGTACTAGGCTAGAAAATGTGCCTTGCCCAAGGGCACTCCACCAAGACCGTAGTGCCGCGACTGGGGATCGAACCCGGGACACCCGGTTTCGAAATCCCCGACGCTAACCACTCGACCACAGCGGATTGTATGGTGTTGTACGCCGCCTTCAACGGTAATTGTATTAACTCTTTCAGCGCCGAATTGTTTAAAGTAGACTGTTCCATGTCCAAAATCGGGCGTCTCCATTTCTCATGTAATAAAAGTTTGGACTATTTTGATAACTAAAAGGCAAACAATGCTGATTTCAGGTGAGACAGCTCGTTACGAGCCGACTCACCTGAATCAGTATTGTTTGCAACAACCTCAATATTGCCTTTGGCGCTGAAACAGTTAATAGCACGACGTTTCCTTGATTAATTATCAGCATAGATGGTAAGCTTATCGCAAAAGTCGTAATGCTATCCCTGTACCACTGAGCACCAAGGACTTTTTTTAATGTGGTCAGTGTGAAACGACCATATAACTAACCATCTCCCGTTATCTAGGCAACGTGGCGACCACGACAACACCGGTGCGGTCGTTATACATCAAGTAGTTAAACCATTTCATACATACAACACATCTGTAGCAGACGGCTTTGAAAACATAGACAAATACGTGACACATATTTCCATAAAAGATGGCTTAATTGTAAAATAAAGTTGAAAACATTGTGGCCAAAGAAGAAATTGATCATTTGGCCTCAATGTTATCAGAAGTCGTTTGCTGCTATTGCGTCAAAATGCGTGTGCAGGTGGGAAAGGGTTAAGTGAATATCGGAGATGCATCAGTGCTAACAAGGGGTTATTTCGAGTAACTATGTGAATACTATTCGAACTCGAAAGACGTGTACAGATATCTCTAGCAATGCCCGCGCAGGACAACAGGTATGCAGCTAGGACTCGGAACACACGATTTAAACAATTGATTGCCATTCATTTCAAACATTTGGTTGTACAGTTGGATCAGGAGTAAACCTCCTCCCTATTTAGTTGAACAAGTATCCTAAATGTTATTGATAACCCAAGTTTATAAATTGCACGCAATCCGATCGCAATTCAATGTTCTATGAAAACCCGGTTTCCGCATGTCGAAGCCTGCAATTCACACTAGTACTTACAGACATCATCTCCCATAACGTCACAAACCATTATGACCAACATAACGAATACTGCAACTCTCAACATCTGTTCAATAAAAAAAGGATATATATTATATTATAAGAAGCTACTTAAAATACTGTTAAACAAATGTACTTCATTTCGAAATACAAATAATTCGAGCATGGGATAATTTGAATAAACGGATATGTTTATCAAAACAGAGCAGTAGCAGTTCTAATTGCTCATATGAACAATACAAATTACAACTGATGTTTTATTTATATGACTTCATTAATAGCTCGATTTTCACAATTACCATTTTAAGCACGATTTAATTAAGATGCTAAAAAACATATGACCCTGCGTAAAAGTATAGATCCGGATCAGCCTAAGCATGCCGCGCAGGCTAACCAGGACAGACATTTTTCTCCTCCTGTGAGATTTGTTTCATGAATCATTATTCTATACCTATATCCCAAGGAGCAGATTGTGTCGGCCCGGATTAGCCTGCGCAGATTGCGCATGCCGATCTTGGTCGATACATTACGCAGAGTCTATAATGTTGGTTTTCTCGTGGAATTAGATCAATTTATTACATAAACAGAGGGATCACTCCAACATGTCGATAGCTGAAGTAATTTATTCACTATATTTCAATTCTCGTAGGTTAAAACTATGGTTTCAACAGTATATCATTTATATATAGACATGTAGATTGAAATCCGCCAAAAGTGTATCATTTGTATCGAAATATAGATTCGAATCCTTCAAACCTTGTTCAGCTGTTGCTCCCCTTTTTATAGCGTGTAAACATTTGTTTTAAATAAATGAATCCACTACTAGTTGGCATATCTCCCCTTCAGACAATAATTTTAACTATTGTAAAAGTCCTTTTTTCATACGATTCAGATCCATTACGTCCGAGCCATTTTCAGAGGTGTTCATATCAAACGACTGTTATGTTCTAGACATATATATATATATATATATATAAGTATATGCACGATATTTGGTTCCCCCTCCTTGTGCGTGCATTTACCTAATCAGTATATCGAGGGCTTGGCGTGAAACGGTTGTAACTAAAAATCTATTTTGAAAACCGTGGTTTAGGGGCAATTTTGACCCCTTTGTAAACAATGCAAATGTAGGTGCTATTGCTCAGAACGAGCAATGGCACCTAAATTTCCATTGTTTACCAAGTAAAATGAGTTAACGCTTATAAAAACTTTATTGCGAAGAGATTAACCTTGGTAAAAAAATACCAATTTAAGTTACAACAGTTTCACGCCAAGCCCTAGATATGTAGTCTCAGTTTATTAATTAGTTGATCGTCGTTGTGAAGCGGTGATTCGCATCAGGGCTAAACTATCATATAACTTTACTATTCACTAGAACTTGAATTACTATCATTATGAGTTGAATATAACTTTTATACTATTTTTATTATTAGCTGTAACATACTGCTTTATTCTGCCACGTTGATAACATAAATGTATATACACGTATTATGTGATAAGAAACATGTGTTTACGTTACAAAAAAGGAGTTTGATTCTAAAATGTTTCTGGTAAACAGAAACCTCGTCTGTATCAAAGAAATTGTAAACGGAAAGGCGTCAAAGACTACGTAAGTATCCTAGTAATTACCGTAACTATATGAGCAGTCCCGCGAGAAAACAAACATTGTGGTCTCTGTGTAAAGTTTCGACCCGGATCATTACGCAGAGTCCATACTTTTGGTTTGTTCGTGGAACCGCTCAGATGCCGCCAAGAAACAGACGAAATTAAGAATGATAGAAACTGCCCTCCTAGGCTCTCAGGGTTGTAGGGTTAGCATTACGACTGACTGGCTGGTGTCAGAATAAATGGACCAGTAGTACTGGTAACTTACCCATGAAACGCTGAAGAATTGTTGAAAACGGCGTAAAACACAAAACAATCAATCAATCTAACCCTTTCCCACATACACCAAATCTGCAGCAGAGGACTTGGAAAACATAGAGAAAAAGTTAACTTATAGAAATTTTTCTATGTTTTAAATGAAAGCTTATTGTAGAGCTGAAAACATTGCGACAAAAGGAGAAATTGCTCATTATGAGAAATGTCTTCTTTTGTCTCCCCGTTTTCAAAGATCATCTGCTACAGAGGCTGTATGTGGGAAAGGGTTAACTGGTAAACAATAAAGAAATAAAACGAAGAACTAACCTTCTGGATATTTTCTACCTTTTTCTTCCGGACAGTCAATTAATCAACCTTTCTGGAACGTCTGCTCGCTGTGACTGATACTATCATAATCGTTCACGCTGTTTTTATAGTAATCGGCGCTTGATTTAGATATTATCAAGACAACTCACATGCACGTGAACATTTGAATATCTCCAGTTGTAGATCATTGTCACAAGAAAAAGGACTCACAACGTTTACATATAGTTTCGGCATATATTTTCTTTAAGTTCGACGAATAAGATCTCATTTACAGTAAATGCAATATTCTTAATATGTGGCTATTTAAATTGTTCTAGCTAAACAAATTACTTGATACAGGGCAGTTGGGCTTTCTTGGCATTGGCATTGCTTACCTGTGTTACATTTTTCTTTGACGCAGTGACCTTTTAAACGGGGTGAACAATACTTCATAGAAAGTGAGTGAATTCGAAATGTGATTTTTTTTTTCAAAATATCAAGCACGAGCTGAGATTACTAAGAATAGTAAGATTACTGAGATTATTAATAGAACACCGACGCCTTAGACAGTAACTAGTTAGGCTGAGCAGACGCTCCATTATGGTTGAATAATTGAATGTCGGGAGAAGAGCAGAAAGAAAATGTTACAAACATTGTGAAGCGAGTAAGTTCTTAATCTCTCTTGATGTCTCATTCGATGACTTTCAAAAATGTATTTAATTTTTACCCCACTTTAACCCGGGACCGACGATGAACATGTACCTCTCCAACACAATAGACAAATACATATACAATCATAAATATAAATGATACGTATTATGATTATTGTTATCCAAAGAGTTTAATCCACTTTTCAGTTTACTATACCAGGCTGGCTTTAATCTGTGTCGCAATAAGCGGATCTAAGTCCAAGACTCTCATCACAGCTAAGTATTGTCACGAAAACCATTACATTCCCTGGTTCACAATATACACCGTCTAAAGGTTAATCGACAAAACATTACATTCCCTGGTTCACAATATACTCTGTCTAAAGGATAATCGACAAAACATTACATTCCCTGGTTCACAATCTACTCTGTCAAAAAATTAATCGACAACACATTACATTCCCTGTTTCACATTCAACTCTGTCTAAAGGTTAATCGACAAAATCTTACATTCCCTGGTTTACAATCTACTCTGTCTAAAGGTTAACCGACAAAACATTACATTCCCTGGTTCACAATCTACTCTGTCTAAAGGTTAATCGTCAAAACATTACATTCACTGGTTCACAATATACTCTGTCTAAAGGTTAATCGTCAAAACATTACATTCCCTGGTTCACAATTATTCTGTTTAAAGGTTAACCGACAAAACATTACATTCACTGGTTCACATTATACTCTGTCTAAAGGTTAATCGTCAAAACATTACATTCCCTGGTTCACAATTATTCTGTCTAAATGTTTACCGACAAAACATTACATTACCTGGTTCACAATATACTCTATCTAAAGGTTAATCGACAAAACATTACATTCCCTGGTTCACAATATACTCTGTCTAAAGATTAATCGACAACATATTATATTCCCTGGTTCACAATATACACTGTCTAAAGGTTAATAGACAAAACATTACATTCCCTGAGTCACAATTTACTCTGTCTAAAGATTAATTGACAAAACATTACATTCTCTGGTTCACTATATACTCTGTCTAAAGGTTAATCGACAAAACAGTACATTCCCTGGTTCACAATATACACTGTCTAAAGGTTAATAGACAAAACATTACAATCCCTGGGTCACAATTTACTCCGTCTAAAGGTTAATCTACAAAACATTACATTCTCTGGTTCACAATACACTCTGTCTAAAGGTTAATCGACACAATATTACATACCTGGTTCACCATATACACTGTCTAAAGGTTAATCGACAAATCACTACATTCCCTGGTTCACAATATACACTGTCTAAAGGTTAATCGACAAAACATTACATTCCCTAGTTAACAATATATACTGTCTAAACGTTAATCGACAAAACATTACATTCCCTGGTTCACAATGTCCTGACTTTGGAATTTTTCCACACAATCGGCGCGAGTACTGGTTAAGTATCCAGGAAGCAGACATCGAGCGTGATTAATATAAGCTTAAAGCTTGTTTCGCAATCGATTTAAAATCAATAAGTTTAAAGGTTAATCAACAAAACATTACATTCACTGGTTCACAATTTACACTGTCTAAAGGTTAATCGAAAAAACATTACATTCCTTGGTTCACAATATACTCTGTCAAAAGGTTAATCGACAAAACATGACATTCCCTGGATCACAATATACACTGTCTAAAATTTAATCGACACAACATTACATTCCCTTTTTCACAATATACACTGTCTAAAGGTTAATCGACAAATCATTACTTTCTCTTGTTCACAATATACTCTGTCTAAAGGTTAATCGACAAAACATTACATTCCCTAGTGCACAATTTACTCTGTCTAAAGGTTAATCGACAACACATTACATTCCCTTGTTCACAATATACACTGTCTAAAGAATTAATCGACAAAACATTACATTCCCTTATTCACAGTATACACTGTCTAAAGGTTAATCGGCAAAACATTACATTCCCTGGTTCACAATATACACTGTCTTAACAAAGGTTAATCGACACAATATTACATGAGTAATCTTCCGTGATCGCAGTGTATGTCATCTTGTCTTGTGCGGTGCCAGTCAACAATGTGTGTCTACGTTGAGCAGTACTGACGGTCTTCTCCCAAATGTAAGAAAAGCGTCACGTGAAAACCTGAGCGGAGGTAATGCATGTACTTCATTGACTCCAACATACAGTATGATAAATTGTCCCATTTTATTGTGCTATCCAGTCTTTTCATTTTCGTTATACAGCTGACATTTAGAGTTATTGCTCCAAACTATCTTTAACATTTGATCGTTATATTGCCAAACTGTAAACATTCGTCAGAGTCACGGTAGCGACGCGGGCCGTCAATCCAGGGGTTGTGAGTGTCAATCCCAGCTCGGCAAAAAATTATTTCAGACGTTTGTCAAAAGTCACTTAGACTAGCGTCATTCGACTTCGAACCGGCGATGGACTTACACTGTAGTGGAAAGTATGTTGTATGGATTACTGATGTCAGAAAGCCCGGAAACACGCGAGTAGGTGAACTGGCCGCCGTGATATGAATGAAATTTTTTGAAAACGGTGTAAATCAAAAATTCTTCAGACGTGTTTAAAGCAGACGACTGATAATGGCATGTCCAGAACATATCTTACCTTGGTTCCTAGTGCCGTTAAACAGAAGTAAGCACTTAAATGGTTATTGGCTTAGTTAACGATTCCAACAAACAACGATTGGAGGAAACTGCTCTTATTGAGTAATTTTACCTTCTGCCTCTGTCGTCTGCTGTAAATGCGTCAACAAGTGGGGTAAATCCTATTATTGCGCGGGCGCATCAGCACCAGCGCTTATATTGGTTGTGTTTAGAACTACCACTGGTGCAATGGGCTTGCGCATGCGCCGTATTAATCGTCTTGATCGCGCATGCGCCGTATTTTACCGTCAGCTCTCGGATTCTTCCGTAGCAGTTCGTCAGTAGACTGTTTCTCGTTCGAGTTTGCAATAGAAGATTAAGATTAGTGAACCAGTCTATTTATATGAGACTAGTTTTTGTTCTAATTAAAATGTAAATTAAAACCATAGTGCCTAATAGGTCTTGTCAGGAGAATTTTTGTGTATATGGACCAAAAACACTTTCTGATGCTGTACAAAACCCTCATTCGTCCTCATCTCGATTATGGAGATCTTATATATAACCCATGTCTAAAGAAACTAGGGATGGCAACGATTAATCGGTTACCCGGTTAACCGTACGTTTTCCGATTAATCGGTTAGTAATTTCGGTAACCGAGTACTCGGAAGAAAAGATAAAATATATACACAGTTGTGTTTCACCTTTTGTTCTTTTCAATTTGTCACACGTATCTGACATGAGAGGTTAATTATTCACACCTCGATCGGCCAGTGTTTACATTACTACGATAACAGCCGCACTCGATTTTATTGATGATCATTTGTTTGTGTAATTGTCAATTAAAGGACGCTTTGTTTCTCTTTAAAAATGTTTGATGTCTAATAAAGGCAGAAATTATACGATAATTACTTATTAATTATATTCGGCGTTTGTTTTGATAATACATCTTATTGGAGTGAGTGTGTCCCGTGTGATACATTTGAATTGTTTTTTTTTTGTAAATTATTATTTACCAACACGATTGAAAGAGTAATTTGAAGTTTGTAACACATTTTCCCCGAATTGTTTTATAAAGATATGCAGCTATGTACCTTTTTCATTCGACGTATTATAAATCGTTTAGCAGTCACTTCGTTAAAAAAGATCTACAGAATATATTGCCATAATGCCGCCTGCTACATCCTTTGTCTGGAAGTATTTCAAACGCTGTGCTGATGATAACAAAATGAACTGGCTTGGACTGGTGGAACCAGTAACATGCACAATCACAATCGACTAAAACAGTGGATATTTATTGTCTATGAATCTAGACGGTTAACCGGGTAACCGGTTACACAATTGTACGAGTAACCGGTTAGTAATATCGGTAACCGTTGCCATCCCTAAAAGAAACATAAACAGATTATTGAAAACTGTCAAAGACGTGCAACAAAATTAGTACCGGAAATTTCTCATCTTCCATATGAGCAACGTTTGATTGAGCTGAACTTGCCATCTCTAGAATTCGGAAGGCTGCGAGGTGATCTCATACAAGTATTCCAAATGATGCATCACATCGATGACATAGATTTCACTACTTTGTTTACTGTATTAACCAACAAATCTAACCGTGGACATAATTACAAGGTACAGAAGCCAATAGCTAATAGCTAATAAGAACATTCGGATACACTCGTTTGCCCTTAGAGTCATAAACAATTGGAACGCTTTACCTGTAGAAATAGTGAATGCAAAAAATGTTATTAGTTTCGAGACAAAGCTAGATAAGCTGTGGCAACCAGAGAGGTTTACTCTATAGAAAGTGTATGGATAATTCTAAACGTGCTATTAATTTAACTTATGCCAAACCGGACCGGAGACCACGCAAAACTGACTTCGAGGGGAAAGACAGGCTTTAGGGGCCTAATAGTTTCCTTCAAGAACCAGGTAGGAACCAGGTAACGTGTACCGGCGTTAAACCATCGCTGGTCACCCATCCAGGCACTAACCGCGATGAACGTTTCTTAACTTTACGAAAAGGTCAATCACTCTACCAACGTCGCTATAAAAGCCGGCGTCCACAGCAAGGCTGTAGAAGTGATATATATACCTATACGTTCCCGTTACATTTCTCCCTCTTTTCTCTTGACTTCGACTCGAAGTCACACAACTGAACGCACGCAGTATACCAGAGCGGAGTCTATGTAACATCACTGGGAATCACCGAGGTTTTAATGACAGGAAAATGGAAATATTTTCATAAATGCGAAGTTATTGTGCTAAATTTTAAGAATATATTAAGGTGGAAAAAATGACAAATGTTGCGCAGACAAATGTTTACAATAATTTTGGGAGATCGAGGTCAACACGTTGGGAAAAGGTATTTTTGTTTTCGTTTTACGTATTTAACTAAAAAACTATTGTTATCATATATTTATATCATATATTTAAAAGCGGGTTTCGTGTTTATCGAATCAAACAGTATTTCACAAGCCATAACATGATGATTCCCGCGCTAACATCCAATTGCTGCATCTTGTAGCAACTCTTGGATTACATTTAGTGGCAAGTCTCAAGTATTCGGTCTGTTATCAACGACTTCGGACTTATAGAGTCGGACCCTAAACACAGTTTGCTTTGTTATCCATATATGACTTTAATTCTTTCTCACATAACGACTTTCAAAACATCTAGGCAAACACCTCTGAACATGAATAAACAATGGTTGTAGCAAAACAAAGAATCTGCCAATTTGATCAAACTTATTAATTGGATTATCAACTACGAACTTAACTCGACAATCTATCGATAATCAATCACCCAATTATAATATACATGACAAACCAAGAAGTTGGAAGGTCTATGCATCCAAATATGTTGTTTCTTAGAATTGGTCAGGGTCGATATTTTATAATAATAATACATACGTCATGGATAAGTCATGGATGGCATCATTGGGGGAAATCCAATTTGTCTGAACAGTGAAAATTACGGTTTCTGAATTATAATACAGAATGGAAGAAGCGAACATATATAAACTGGGATGGATATATGTCACACGGACATGCACTACGTGTTTGATATAAATGAAAAGGCATTCGTATAAAGAGTGCCTTTTATTAGCGTCTGTATTTCGAGGAAAAGAATATCGGGGTTTTGTGATACCATTGGCGTAGTCGTCTGCGCCGTTACAAAACTTTAACTTTACCTCCTAACTAAAAAACCGTCAACATTTTGAAATTTGCTACACAAGTTCATAGGGACAATAGGCATGCTTTGTTTATCATGTGAGCCGAGCCCCCGTAGCTCATTCGGTAGCGACGCGGGCTTTCAATCCAGGGGTTGTGAGTTCAAATCCCGGCTCGGCCAACTTTCTTTCCGACGTTTGACAAAAGTCAATAATTCGTCTTCCACAATGGGCTAAGTCTATGTGGAAAAGCAGCCATTGCTTGGGAAGATTGTTGTGTGGTATACTGGTGTGAGAAAACCAAGTAACATATGAGTAGGTGAACTGGCCGCCGTGATATGACTGAGAAAATGTTAAAAACGGCGTTAAGCCCAATCAATCAATTGTTACTCATGTAATGGTTTTGATGATGACTTCGAAAAATGCCTCGTCGCGCAACTTCAATTATTTCGTCTTGGAAGCAGTTTTGCACCAATATTTTGCTTTTGCGACAAATAATAGTCTGGAGTCCCTTCCCCTTATTACAAATATTCAAGATAAATGTACAAATTGTTTAAACAGTTCTTGTATAAAATTTACTTCTAGGCTTAATTATATAAATAGTTTTCATCATACGCCGATTTTCTTTGCATTTCGTAGCGGTACACTCCTGGAAAGGAATTAGTATAGGGCAATAACATTGCTTGTTTTCCAATCCATTTCAATCTACTATTGTTATACGGTTATTATTGTAAATATGAACTGAATACATATGATTATACTATTACTATCATAGGTAGTCGGGAACCAGACTACGCATGTGACTCTTTTATATTTAACATTTTAAAGTATACTTTAATACGGTCTCGAATAAATCCTTAAGTCATGAGCAGGTGCTCTATCTCGTTTACTTATACGGGCGATCCCCTCCGTTGAAACCTAACGATTTTGTTGTGGACAATTTTGCCTACGCCAATGCCAATCTGAGAACACATGTACCAGGCCGTCATTAGATCTATAAAAGCGATTGCTACTGCATTGATGTTAAGGCCGGGTTTAACCCTTTCCCACGTGCAGACCCTTTATGACGCCTCTGCAGCAGCCAACTTTTGAATGATTGTGGCAAAAGGAGAAATTGCTTATAATGAGCACACAATTTGCCACAATTATTTCAATTCTATTCAATAATCATACCATTTATAGGACGTTTCTTTATTTTGAATTTAACAATTTCAAGGCCGTCTGCTGCATATTCGTTGTACGTGGGAAAGGGTTAAATGAGATGTGCAGTTGTGTTTGACACAATAAACCCGATGCCTAGAAGATATGTGCAGATAGTGTATGATGTATACTAAACGGATTCTTCGTTTAACATACAACGGGGAGAAGCCATTATCTCTTTGATTGGACGTGCTGCAGCCAAGCCAATGTAACGTTATAGATAACGTTTGGCGTTTTTTCAACGGTCAACAATTTCTAGCCACCGACGTTTTGGATTTCTCATTGCGAACAAAACTAGTAAAGGGAATATTAACATGTTTAGAAAAAAGACTATAACTCACTGAATTAAGCCTGCTAAGTCTGTGTTATGGGAGCGCTTAAATTGGCAATATGCTTTACACACGGGGTATGGAATGTTTTGGAAAATCCCACGGGTAGAATACTGCCCATTTTGATTAGCCAACATCGATCCCTATAGCCCTGAGCGCCAAGAAGGGCAGCCAGCTATTACTACCATGATATGATCCGACCGGGTATCGAACTCGCGACCCACCGCAGCCGCTCTGTCACACCACCAAGGCGGTATAAATGAAAGAACAATAATTAATTTAAGGTGAATAGAAGTGAATGAACAAATTGCATTCTTATGCGTTTGCCACAATGTTTTCAAAAATCGTCTGCTGCAGAGGCTATAGAAATTATTTATTAGCGGGAAAGCGTTAAGTCAGCTGTTTACGACACTGTCCTATTGGTCTGCTTCGGTTTTGAACTGGTAACTTTCTAAAGAAACACCGTTATATAACTAGATCAATGTTTTAAAACGGCGTAAAACACCATACACAACGTTCGAATGTTTTCAATCGAGATTGTATTGCGGAAATGGTGCTCTAATTGTTTGAATTCGGCTTAGAACCTCTATTTGGAAAGAAGAAACAGTTTATACACATTTGTTTATTATACTAGAATAACAGAATAAAACAAAATAACAATCGTTTATTCAATCCATTATGAATACAAACAGCATGGCCAACGTCAAACCAAGAGATCCTGAAATTATAAAGGGCAATTAGTTATAAAGAGTTTAGTTCTAGATTCTGGACGCCTCCTATTGGACGATCGTCAACCAATTGTACAGACTTTCATTTAATCGACACTGAAACCATAATATGATACGCGGGAAAACAAAGTATCAGTATTTCTTTTGGAAAAAACAAGACTTTCGAGTGTAATGGTAAAGATTATAGTGTATGGCAGTTTAAGGTGTTCATGTAGCAAGAGTTAACGTTTTAATTAATCAATGTAGACTTGCTAAATTATTTAATTATTGGAACATAATGGATAACCGAAATTAGTACTTTTTTTGTGAACAATTTATTGACCACATATGCAATTCCGAGGAATATCTTATGCGAGATCCCGATCCATATTAAACGTTTGAATTTACAACGTGGGCTTAAAAACATTAGGACACTCATCCGAAAATCTACACTGGAGTGATAATTAGTCGCCGGGCAGAAGCCCGCGACTGGTATACTTTATTTTACACTATATACTACATGTACTCAAAAGGCGATAACTACAAACCTTTACGTCGCACAGTCTAATTTGTTTACATACGCGCACCTGCTTGAAGCAGACTATTTGTTATGTGTAAATATCGAGATGAAAATGACCTCGAATATTCTCCTTTTAATGGCAATTTTAACTTACTGAATGTTATTTTCATGTTCAAAGAGATGTCTTGATTTGAGAAGAAGGCATTTTATAATGTTTATCCATGTATATCTAAAATACGAAATGTTTCTAAGCTAAAACTGTTGATCGCGTGACTCGCGAATACCAACTGCGTAGATCAATCTCCTTTGCAGAGAGCCGCTTTTTACACTCACTTACAAATAGTAAATCGTAGGTGATTTAAAATGTTTATTTGGTTCGAAACAAATGAAGAAAAGAACAAACCGAGATAAAACTAGTTATAATAGAAAAATTACTTTGAACGAACACTCTCTGCCTATAAAGAGAGTTTCAAGAACGACACCTCTGCGAATAAGAAAGAATCGGGTCTTTCGTACAAAATTATTTCGTCCTTGACAATTTTAAATGTGTCATTTAATTCCCTAAAGGCATATTGCTTCCGATCTGCATATTGTTATGCATCATTGACACAAGGGCGCTCATAATATAATTTTAAAACATGAGTAGTTTGTTATTTTCATTATAAAAAAGTAAGGAAAGAATTAAAATAAATTAACATGTTGTAGGGCTCAGTTTATGTTCGAAATTAAGTTTAAATTATACAACAATTTCAATGAGATTTAACTGTTTAGTTGATATTATATTTCGAAGGTGGTCTAATTTATAAATATTGGACTACATTTCAACATTTGTTAAAGTATGATATAATTAGGATGCCAAGCTAATATCATTTTGAGAAAAAGAGAAAACTCATGTCTTCAGCGTTTTAACCCTTATCTCATTGTTTTAAAAGTAGATTGCTGCAAAGGTGTCCACTGTTGACTTTAATAGAGGAAGGGTAAAATGACGTGCTATTGCATGCAAATCCTAAATTGTCTGTTTTTTGGTTTTATTGAAAAATAATAAAATTCAAATATTCTGACAAACATCTTGAAAAGTGTATGTGGAATTCACAAATCTTATAATTATTCCTTAATGAAAGCACTGTATACATACTAAGACTAATGATTGGCAAGATCTCATTTCCATTACTGTTTATGATCAATAATTACTTGGTTGTGTGTATGGTCAACCTACTTTGGAATGGAGATTGATCATAAGCAATGAAAGGCTTCAATTATCATTCACTTCGTTGACAAAACAATGCAAGTTACGATACATTTTCACTTGACCCCCACCCCGATGTTCCAATATGCCCCTCAGTTGATAACTGATTATTCAACTACTTTGATGTTAGTGTTATGCATAACTGCACTATGGATATCCGGCGACATTGATGCGTTGCATCAACTTTCTCTTGTATAGGTATATATTTAGTGTAGACGTACATGGATGGTTCTATACACCGGGCACGTAAAATAACCAAGGGGTCTTTTCGGAAAGAGCTAGGGTATCGATACCGGACTCCCTTGTATCTAACTCTGTCTGCTCATCAAATAGTTAATTATGCACGACGGGGGTAAATAAACACAAACAAAAAAATGGAAGGTTCTGATTATATTTGCTTTATCATAGACTCATTCGAGTCTATTGTTGATAAACGCAAAGGCCCGTTACTTTTACATGTAATCTTACCATAATGTCGAGTCGATCCTCCGAGAACAACGTCCTTAATTATCAATCTTTTGCTGATGGATCCGATATTGGTACTATCGTCATCTGAATTGTTGTCAGAGAGTGCACGCCTTCTTCGATTACTTATACAAGTCTGAAGAATACATCGAATTGTTTAAAGGCTTATCATTATATACATCGTGTATACACATGTCTGACAATTAAGTTTCAATCATGTTATTTTAAAACAAACACAAATAATATGCTCAAAAGTCCTTATGGCATAGCGATCTTCTACCAGAAAAAAATATGTTCAAACAATTATTTAATTTCAAATGTTGACAACTGCATTTCGACATTTAGAAAGTTGAATTGATAGAATGGATTTCAACCCTTGTGATGACCCATCATAATTTACACAGGAAGCGAAACTAGTTGTACATTTGATAATTGAAAATACTGATCAACGTGCAGCTTTGTATAGTCTAATTAGAGTCTTTGCAGTAAGCTATCAATTCATATAAGCTTTTAGAAAAGGGTTACAACAAAATGTATTTCGTTATACAAATGATTATTTTCATATCGTATGGCTCAATAAAAAAGGAGACAAAATCTGCACAGTTGATTCTGGGTTCAAACAATTAACTATGTGGACGAATTTTCTGATGGGTAACAAGGCGTGGCAACCAAGAATCGTAACTTTCATTAATATCCAAGTGTAGATAAAGATCTATAATTTGTAACTTTGCTATTTCAATCTAAATGCAAAATATGTCGGGAAATTCCTTGAATCAGACAAACAAATTGTCGAACGGCGTCCGCGATTCGTTTTAAGATTCAGTCCAAATTAATTTGCAATCACGGCTTGTATTTTTTAATGGCAAAAATCACAATATTAGACGGTAATTACTTGATAAGTGATTTGATACGTCCGGGAAAACCAACAGTATGGCCTCTGCGTAATGTATCGATCCATATCAGCCTGCGCAGTCCGCACAGACTGATCCGGGCCGACACATTCCGTCTCAGGGGGATATAGGTATAGAGTTAAGATTCCTGAAACAGAACATCCACAGGAGGCGATAAGCGTCTATCCGGGTAAGCCTGCGCGGCATGATAAGGCTGATCAGGGTCGCTCCTTTACGCAGAGTCCACACTGTTGGTTTTCTCGCAGGACGTCTCATTTATAATTGAACTGTAGAGAGAGCGGATGTGGGTGCTCTGTCGATCGTTATTAAAAGAAACCGAGTGAAACTATCAACAGTTTTACTAGCGACATGTCCAAATGCTAAAGGCTTCGTACACTTACAAAGTCACAGTCAAAAGATGTGCACATTTTGACAGTACACATCAAAGTCAAATCATCAACGTCGAAGAACTTGAATGCATGGAATGTCATTGTGTAAACAACATCGTGAGTTGAGTTTGTTTCAACAAAATTCGATACCAGATAATGATCAACGGTACAGCTGAAACAGAAAACAAATAAATAAAACATCATGGAAAATGGAATGGTTTTATTTCATTATAGAATTTGATATAGAGTTAAATATTTCAATTATAGGTTTTCGTCAGAATGATAAGGAGCCGTCTCACGAGAAAGCCAACATTATGGTATTCGTAAATTTCGTACCAGATCAGCCTGCTCAGGCTTTTCCGGGTCGACACATTCCTTCTCATGGGGATAGAGGTATAAAGTAATGAATCCACAGAAGGATTAGTCTGCGCAGCATGCTTAGGCTGATCCGAGTCCACAATGTTGGTTTATATATTGGTTTCTAGACTTTATTACGCATGCATGCCTTCGTTATCTCTGTCGGGACTGCGTATGTACAGACTCGAAAAAACAGATACAAATTATTGACTGACACGGCACTCTTTACTACGATGCTACGATCACGGAAGATAACTCATGTTATTTATTGTCGATTCAACATTTGACAGTTTTTATATAATGTTTAAGTGAACATACCCAGATATGATGAGTGTCCTGGAATAAGGTCCGCCTGTTGCGACACAGGATAAAGGCAGCATGGTATATTCAACTGAAAAGAGTATTCAACTCTTTGATAACAATCATTAAACTATAATAAGTATCAACTATATTGATGTATATTTCTCCTTGGTGTTGGAGAGGTACATGTTTATCGTCGGTCCTGGTTGGATCCATTAGAGCTTGGTAAAATTCCAATATGCACGAACACATCTTTGGATGTCATGGAAAGAGACATTTCAGAATTTTAGGGATTTTCTGATAAGTTTTCAATCTTCTAAGTTGCTAAACGCTTTGCATATACTTTTCTAAGCCGCACTTGACCAACTTACGTCCTCTTTGTGGAAAGCGTTTATTCTGAAATATATTTCATGTGATGTAAAAACAAAGGCGTACACGTTATAATATATATATGCCTACATCCAGTTTCAGTGTGTACAATTTTCAAACGCGACGGATGACGTACACCTGTCGACTAAAATGTTCACATCTTACTTGGTCCACTGATTTTGAAGGTCAGGTCCTGTCCTACTGTGGCCGCAGTTACAGGAACGTTTTCATAAAGGAAACTGGCAGAGATACCATAGAGTGGGTCCGATGATTCAACAGTGTGGTTCATGCTGGAAAATTGAAGACGAGTCGATTACGGGTATTCGAAAGAACAAGTGTTATAAGTGCATACATAGTTCAGTACGATTATGTTAAATATTGAAATTACCCAACTCCTACATGCTGGTAAAAACGCCAAATAATTTAGGTTAAATGGAGATTACTGGCGATTAAACTTACTAAATCAACTCTTTCCAGACAACGTTCTATGCCTCCAAACAATATGACGAGCACACGAATCAAAACAATGTTACAGTGTTCTTTGATGTTTAATAGATATCTAATGACTGAAAGTTATACAGTCGTGAAACAAATATAATCAAGGCATGCACTATTCAGTCCAGACTTTATATCTGAACAGTAGTCATCTTCAACGAAATCAATTAAACGAAGTATAAATACCTCACTGGAATCAGGTTTCCATACACGGTTGCGTTATAGCTCGCAAGAAAGGAACAGCGGAATGTGTACATGAGACTCTTGTCTCCCGCTCCTCCAATTATATCGTCATTACGCATATTTTGATTAGAGAAATAAAGCGTCATATTGTAAACCTTTAGATGAAACAGAGACATATAAAATTATAAATACATTTATGTTTCGCTGTCTAAGTTAACCGATGTTTTTCGATTGGGTAATCGGGGTCGTTAGACACTTGTTATGAGCGCATGCAGGACAAATATTATGATCCGTGAGACTCTCGCCGTACCCGCGATAGAATGAGAGATTTTGCGCTGAGTGAATCTCTGTATTTATACGTCTCTGGATGAAAGTAGGGACTATAGGTGAACATATTAATTGAGCATATATATTTTTATACAAAATAAGAATCCACGTTATTTCAAAGGCGCCTGCTAATGATAAATGTATTGTGTCAGAAAATACATGAGATAATTTACTTACATTGTGAATAATTTACCACCATCAGACACCGCATTACATTATTCGGACAATTGCACTCTAATCTGTACGATGCCCCCTTGACGGTTCGTATATACATATTTAGGGAAGATTACTCAGTGTTAGTGATATAATCGACGACTATGTTGATTTTCATAGCGCGTATTGTCAATCTAGGTTTGGGTAACTACACCAAGCGTTTGGTGAAATTTATGAAATCCTTATCTAACAATTAAGCTATCTTTTATAGAGATTTTCCAGGTTTTTGTCACTTTTTGTTTCAAATTCGTATGCTGCAGATTTGTTGTATGTGGGAAAGGGTTAAACAAGTACAGGAAGTTTTTCCCTACACATATCGAATGATAAGACTGAGTGTTTTTAACAGGAGGAGGAAAGCTTAACATTGATTGAATATTCTTAATTCAGATCCAACAAAATCTCCAGATGTGTGCCATTTCTTTTCAGAAACAAAAGCTATACTATGTCTATAAAGATTAATGTAGTTTAGGACTTATTCGTCGTCTATTCGTCGTGAAAAGGCTTACCGTAGAATCACACGAAATGATGACGGTAATATCATTGTCATTAGACGATGCTGTACAATTCATGTCAGTACTGCCGTTAGAATAGAAAGCTCTATAATAAGTGTAGGTACTGGCATCTGGATTTGTCACATGAATCGTTTGATTTGGGAAACAATCTGAAATAGATATTAAAACATTATCATTTCATGATTATTTCATTATAAATAGCATGTGTATGCTGTCCATTATGAGTGGAACATAAACAAGTAGCTAGAAAAATAATGCAAAAACACTTTGTTAAGATACTTTTAGACACAAATTGGATGATCTCAACCATTGCGTTTGACACTCAAGAAATGTGTATTCAAAGTTAATATAGAATCTGGTCACATGCCCATAAATAAAATCATCTTTATTTATACATTTTACACATGATTGTGATTTTGAAAGGTTCATTACACAATTAAATTAACTATTCAAATTAGCAACTATTGAAGAAGCCAAATATGTTCCATAACAAACGAGAGTCATACAAAGTGCCGTTTAATTAAGTGTTAACACATGTTAACACACATGTGTTATAATGAGCATATATAGCGTGTTCAAATATACAATATAAACATGGATGCGCTTTATAGCTCATACTCTCATCCAACAAACGTGCAACATCTTGTTGCAATAGAACGACATTTCGCATACGTGACGGAAAGACATTGTCTTACACAATATAGACATCCAATCACATGAGATAAGCATCATTTAAAATATAAAGTATCAAATCAATCCGGTATGTAACATGATGCCTTCAATTTTAAATAAAGACCATCACAAAGAAAATGATAAGTACTGCCAATTAAGATGGTAAGTTTGTATGCGTCACAATGACTGTGCCTAGGTTGTGACTATTAAAAGAGAAAAGTACCATGGAAAAAAACTGATCAGACATTAGATAGCCAGTGATTGGACAACTTTGGATCAGAAAAATCGATTTTAACCTGAATTATATGACAGACATCAGTCACGTCACATGATATTCGATCTTATTGGTTATAAATTATTTGCGAACAATGTTGACAGAACAATTACGAAAGAAGTCAACTTCTCAGATCTTAAACATCTTAAATATATGATGTTTACGGAAAATGATTGGCAGGACGAGCGAATGGTGTTAGTTGTAAATTGCAGATCAATGGTAATGAAATTAAGTGTTGCTACGAACGCGAATTCATCATTAGGGAGTCACATGTGTTAGATTTTTAATACCTCGACACTTTTAAACAGATTCCTTATTACTCAAGCGCCATTGTAGAAATACATATTGGCTGTAGAGTTAGAAGCGGATTTACGTAGATCTTCTTTAACTTTAATCGTTCGTAATATTGCTTCTGTTTGTATGGTGTTGTACGCCGCCTTCAACGGTAATTGTATTAACTCTTTCAGCGCCGAATTGTTTAAAGTAGTCTGTTCCATGTCCAAAATCGGGCGTCTCCATTTCTCATGTAATAAAAGTTTGGACTATTTTGATAACTAAAAGACAAACAATGCTGATTTCAGGTGAGACAGCTCGTTACGAGCCGACTCACCTGAATCAGTATTGTTTGCAACAACCTCAATATTGCCTTTGGCGCTGAAACAGTTAATAGCACGACGTTTCCTTGATTAATTATCAGCATAGATGGTAAGCTTATCGCAAAAGTCGTAATGCTATCCCTGTACCACTGAGCACCAAGGACTTTTTTTAATGTGGTCAATGTGAAACGACCATATAACTAACCATCTCCCGTTATCTAGGCAACGTGGTGACCACGACACCACCGGTGCGGTCGTTATACATCACGTAGTTAAACCATTTCATACATACAACAAATCTGTAGCAGACGGCTTTGAAAACATAGACAAATACGTGAAACATATTTCCATAAAAGATGGCTTAATTGTAAAATAAAGTTGAAAACATTGTGGCCAAAGAAGAAATTGATCATTTGGCCTCAATGTTTTCAGAAGTCGTTTGCTGCTATTGCGTCAAAATGCGTGTGCAGGTGGGAAAGGGTTAAGTGAATATCGGAGATGCATCAGTGCTTAGGGGTTATTTCGAGTAGCTATGTGAATACTATTCGAACTCGAAAGACGTGTACAGATATCTCTAGCAATGCCCGTGCAGGACAACATGTATGCAGCTAGGACTCGGAACACACGATTTAAACAATTGATTTGCATTCATTTCAAACATTTGGTTGTACAGTTGGATCAGGAGTAAACATGCTCCCCATTTAGTTGAACAAGTATCCTAAATGTTATTGTAACCCAAGTTTATAAATCGCACGCAATCCGATCGCAATTCAATGTTCTATGAAACCCCGGTTTCCGCATGTCGAAGCCTGCAATTCACACTAGTACTTACAGACATCATCTCCCATAACGTCACAAACCATTATGACCAACATAACGAATACTGCAACTCTCAACATCTGTTAAATAAAAAAAGTATATATATTATATTATAAGAAGCTACTTAAAATACTGTTAAACAAATGTACTTCATTTCGAAATACAAATAATTCGAGCATGGGATAATTTGAATAAACGGATATGTTTATCAAAACAGAGCAGTAGCAGTTCTAATTGCTCATATGAACAATACAAATTACAACTGATGTTTTATTTATATGACTTCATTAATAGCTCGATTTTCACAATTACCATTTTAAGCACGATTTAATTAAGATGCTAAAAAACTTATGACCCTGCGTAAAAGTATAGATCCGGATCGGCCTAAGCATGCCGCGCAGGCTAACCAGGACAGACATTTTTCGCCTCCTGTGGAATTTGTTTCATGAATCATTATTCTATACCTATATCCCACTGAGACAGATTGTGTCGGCCCGGATTAGCCTGCGCAGATTGCGCATGCCCATCTTGGTCGATACATTACGCAGAGTCCATAATGTTGGTTTTCTCGTGGAATTAGATCAATTTATTTACATAAACAGAGGGATCACTCCAACATGTCGATAGCTGAAGTAATTTATTCACACTGTATTTCAATTCTCGTAGGTTAAAAATATGGTTTCAACAGTATATCATTTATATATCGACATGTAGATTGAAATCCGCCAAAAGTGTATCATTTGTATCGAAATATAGACTCGGCCAACTTTCTTTCCGACGATTGACAAAAGTCAATGCGCCATGCGTCATTCGTCTTCCACCAATGGGCTAAGTCTATGTGGAAAAGCAGCCAGTTGCTTGGGAAGATTGTTGTGTGGAGTACTGGTGTGAGAAAACCAGGAAATGCATGAGTAGGTGAACTGGCCGTGATATGACTGAGAAATTGTTAAAAACGGCGTTAAACCCCAATCAATCAATCAATCAATCGAAATATATATTCGAATCCTTCAAACTTTGTTCAGTTGTTACTCCCCTTTTTATAGCGTGTAAATATTTGTTTTAAATAAATGAATCCACTACTAGTTGGCATATCTCCCCTTCAGACAATAATTTTAACTATTGTAAAAGTCCTTTTTTCATACGATTCAGATCCATTACGTCCGAGCCATTTTCAGAGGTGTTCATATCAAACGACTGTTATGTTCTAGACATATATATATATATATATATATATATATAAGTATATGCACGATATTTGGTTCATCCTCCTTGTGCGTGCATTTATCTAATCAGTATATCGAGGGCTTGGCGTGAAACGGTTGTAACTAAAAATCTATTTTGAAAACCCTGGTTTAGGGGCAATTTTGGCCCCTTTGTAAACAATGCAAATGTAGGTGTCATTGCTCAGAACGAGCAATGGCACCTACATTTTCATTGTTTACCAAGTAAAATGAGTTAACGCTTATAAAAACTTTATTGCGAAGAGATTAACCTTGGTAAAAAAATACTAATTTAAGTTACAACAGTTTGACGCCAAGCCCTAGATATGTAGTCTCAGTTTTTTAATTGGTTGATCGTCGTTATGAAGCGGTGATTCGCATCAGGGCTAAACTATCATATAACTTTACTATTCACTAGAACTTGAATTACTATCATTATTAGTTGAATATAACTTTTATACTATTTTTATTATTAGCTGTAACATACTGCTTTATTCTGCCACGTTGATAACATGTTTATACACGTATTATGTGATAAGAAACATGTATGTTTACGTTACGAAAAAAGGAGTTTGATTCTAAAATGTTTCTGGTAAACAGAAACCTCGTCTGTATCAAAGAAATTGTAAACGGAAAGGTGTCAAAGACTACGTAAGTATCCTAGTAATTACCGTAACTATATGAGCAGTCCCGCGAGAAAACAAACAATGTGGTCTCTTGAGTAAAGTTTCGACCCGGATCAGCCTAAGCATGCCGCGCAGGCTAACACGGACAGACACTTTTAGCCTCTGTGGGTTTTCTGTTTCAGGAATCATTACCGTCTATCCTCAGAGATGGAATGTGTCTGCCCGGATTAGCCTGCGCGAGCTGATCTGGGTCGATACATTACGCAGAGTCCATACTGTTGGTTTGTTCGTGGAACCGCTCAGATACCGCCAAGCAACAGACGAAATTTAAAAATGATAGAAACTGCCCTCCTAGGCTCTCAGGGTTGTAAGATTAGCATAACGACTGACTGGCTGGTGTCAGAATAAATGGACCAGTAGTACTGGTAACTTACCCATGAAACGCTGAAGAATTGTTGAAAACGGCGTAAAACACAAAACAATCAATCAATCTAACCCTTTCCCGCATACACCAAATCTGCAGCAGAGGACTTGGAAAACATAGAAAAAAGTTAACTTATAGAGATTTTTCTATGTTTTTAAATGAAAGTTAACTTATTGTAGAGCTGAAAACATTGTGACAAAAGGAGAAATTGCTCATTATGAGAAATGTCTTCTTTTGTCTTACCGTTTTCAAAGATCATCTGCTACAGAGGCTATATGTGGGAAAGGGTTAACTAGTAAACAATAAAGAAATAAAACGAAAAACTAACCTTTCTGGATATTTTCTACCTTTTTCTTCCGGACAGTCAATTAATCAACCTTTCTGGAACGTCTGCTCGCTGTGACTGATACTGGCATAATCGTTCACGCTGTTTTTATAGTAATCGGCGCTTGATCAAGATATTATCAAGACAACTCACATGCACGTGAACATTTGAATATCTCCAGTTGTAGATCATTGTCCCAAGAAAAAGGACTCACAACGTTTACATATAATTTCGGCATATATTTTCGACGAATAAGATCTCATTTACAGTAAATGCAATATTCTTAATATATGGCTATTTAAATTGTTCTAGCTAAACAAATTACTTGATACAGGGCAGTTGGGCTTTCTTGGCATTGGCATTGCTTACATGTGTTACATTTTTCTTTGACGCAGTGTACTTTCAAACGGGGTGAACAATACTTCATAGAAAGTGAGTGAATTCGAAATATGATTTTTTTTCAAAATATCAAGCACGAGCTGAGATTACGCCTTAGACAGTAACTAGTTAGGCTGAGCAGACGCTCCATTATGGTTGAATAATTGAATGTCGGGAGAAGAGCAGAAAGAAAATGTTACAAACATAGTGAAGCGAGTAAGTTCTTAATCTCTCTTGATGTCTCATTTCATGACTTTCAAAAATGTATTCGAGCAGATTTGATTTTTACCCCACTTTAACCCGGGACCGACGATGAACATGTACCTCTCCAACACAATAGACAAATACATATACAATCATCAATATAAATGATACGTATTATGATTATTGTTATCCAAAGAGTTTAATCCACTTTTCAGTTTACTATACCATGCTGGCTTTAATCTGTGTCGCAATAGGCGGATCTAAGTCCAAGACTCTCATCACAGCTAAGTATTGTCACGAAAACCATTACATTCCCTGGTTCACAATATACACCGTCTAAAGGTTAATAGACAAAACATTACATTCCCTGGTTCACAATATACACCGTCTAAAGGTTAATCGACAAAACATTACATTCCCTGGTTCACAATCTACTCTGTCTAAAGGTTAATCAACACAACATTACATTCCCTGGTTCACAATTTACACTGTCTAAAGGTTAATCGACAAAACATTACATTCCCTGGATCACAATATACACTGTCTAAAGGTTAATCGACAAATTATTACATTCCCTTGTTCACAATATACTCTGTCTAAAGGTTAATCAACACAACATAACATTCCCTGGTTCACAATTTACACTGTCTAAAGGATAATCGTCAAAACCTTACATTCCCTGGTTCACAATCTACTCTGTCAAAAGGTTAATCGACAAAACATTACATTCCCTGGTTCACAATCTACTCTGTCAAAAGGTTAATCGACAAAACATTACATTCCCTGTTTCACATTCAACTCTGTCTAAAGGTTAATCGACAAAACATCACATTTCCTGGTTCACAATCTACTCTGTCTAAAGGTTAATCGACAAAACATTACATTCCTTGGTCCACAATCTACTCTGTCTAAAGGTTAACCGACAAAACATTACATTCACTGGTTCACAATCTACTCTGTCTGAAGGTTAATCGACAAAACATTACATTCCCTGTTTCACATTCAACTCTGCCTAAATGTTAATCGACAAAACATTACATTTCCTGGTTCACAATCTACTCTGTCTAAAGGTTAATCGACAAAACATTACATTCACTGGTTCAAAATATACTCTGTCTAAAGGTTACTCGTCAAAACATTACATTCCCTGGTTCACAATTATTCTGTCTAAATCGTAACCGACAAAACATTACATTCACTGGTTCACAATATACTCTGTCTAAAGGTTAATCGTCAAAACATTTCATTCCCTGGTTCACAATTATTCTGTCTAAAGGTTAACCAACAAAACATTACATTACCTGGTTCACAATATACTCTGTCTAAAGGTTAATCGACAAAACATTACATTCCCTGGTTCACAATATACACTGTCTAAAAGTTAATAGACAAAACATTACATTCCCTGGGTCACAATTTACTCTGTCTAAAGGTTTATTGACAAAATATTACATTCCCTGGTTCACTATATACTCTGTCTAAAGGTTAATCGACAAAACATTACATTCCCTGGTTCACAATATACACTGCCTAAAGGTTAATAGACAAAACATTACATTCCCTGGGTCACACTTTAATCCGTCTAAAGGTTAATCGACAAAACATTACATTCCCTGGTTCACAATATTCACTGTCTAAAAGTTAATAGACAAAACATTACATTCCCTGGGTCACAATTTACTCTGTCTAAAGGTTAATTGTCAAAACATTACATTCCCTGGTTCACTATATACGCTGTCTAAAGGTTAATCGACAAAACATTACATTCCCTGGTTCACAATATACACTGCCTAAAGGTTAATCGACAAAACATTACATTCCCTGGTTCACAATCTACTCTGTCAAAAGGTTAATCGACAAAACATTACATTCCCTGTTTCACATTCAACTCTGTATAAAGGTTAATCGACAAAACATTACATTTCCTGGTTCACAATCTACTCTGTCTAAAGGTTAATCGACAAAACATTACATTCACTGGTTCACAATATACTCTGTCTAAAGGTTACTCGTCAAAACATTACATTCCCTGGTTCACAATTATTCTGTCTAAAGGTTAACCGACAAAACATTACATTCACTGGTTCACAATATACTCTGTCTAAAGGTTAATCGTCAAAACATTTCATTCCCTGGTTCACAATTATTCTGTCTAAAGGTTAACCAACAAAACATTACATTACCTGGTTCACAATATACTCTGTCTAAAGGTTAATCGACAAAACATTACATTCCCTGGTTCACAATATACACTGTCTAAAAGTTAATAGACAAAACATTACATTCCCTGGGTCACAACTTACTCTGTCTAAAGGTTAATTGACAAAACATTACATTCCCTGGTTCACTATATACTCTGTCTAAAGGTTAATCGACAAAACATTACATTCCCTGGTTCACAATATACACTGCCTAAAGGTTAATAGACAAAACATTACATTCCCTGGGTCACAATTTACTCCGTCTAAAGGTTAATCGACAAAACATTACATTCCCTGGTTCACAATATACACTGTCTAAAAGTTAATCTACAAAACATTACATTCTCTGGTTCACAATACACTCTGTCTAAAGGTTAATAGACACAATATTACATACCTGGTTCACAATATACACTGTCTAAAGAATAATCGACAAATCACTACATTCCCTGGTTCACAATATACACTGTCTAAAGGTTAATCGACAAAACATTACATTCCCTAGTTAACAATATATACTGTCTAAAGGTTAATCGACAAAACATGACATTACCTGGTTCACAATATACTCTGTCTAAAGGTTAACCAACACAACATTACATTCCCTGGTTCACAATTTACTCTGTCTAAAGGTTAATCGAAAAAAAACCATTACATTCCCTGGTTCACAATATACTCTGTCTAAAGGTTAATCGACAAAACATTACATTCCCTGGATCACAATATACACTGTCTAAAGGTTAATCGACAAATTATTACATTCACTTGTTCACAATATACTCTGTCTAAAGGTTAATCGACAAAACATTACATTCCCTTGTTCACAATATACACTGTCTAAAGAATTAATCGACAAAACATTACATTCCCTGGTTCACAGTACACACTGTCTAAAGGTTAATCGACAAAACATTACATTCCCTAGTTCACAATATACACTGTCTAAAGGTTAATCGACACAATATTACATGAGTAATCTTCCGTGATCGCAGTGTATGTCATCTTGTCTCGTGCGGTGCCGGTCAACAATTTGTGTCTACGTTGAGCAGTACTGACGGTCTTCTCCCAAATGTAAGAAAAGCGTCACGTGAAAACCTGAGCGGAGGTAATGCATGTACTTCATTGACTCCAACAAACAGTATGATAAATTGTCCCATTTTATTGTGCTATCCAGTCTTTTCATTTTCGTTATACAGCTGACATTTAGAGTTATTGCTCCAAACTATCTTTAACATTTGATCGTTATATTGCCAAACTGGAAACATTCGTCAGAGTCACGGTAGCGACACGGGCCGTCAATCCAGAGGTTGTGAGTGTCAATCCCAGCTCGGCAAACATTATTTCAGACGTTTGTCAAAAGTCACTCTGACTAGAGTCATTCGACTTCCAACCGGCGATGGACTTACACTCTAGTGGAAAGTATGTTGTATGGATTACTGATGTGAGAAAGCCCGGAAACATGTGAGTAGGTGAACTGGCCTCCGTGATATGACTGAAAATTGTTGTAAACGGTGTAAATCAAAAATTCTTCAGACGTGTTTAAAGCAGACGACTTTGATAATGGCATGTCCAGAACATATCTTGCCTCGGTTGCTAGTGCCGTTAAACAGAAGTCCTCAAGTAAGCACTTAAATGGTTATTAGCTTAATGAAGTTAACGATTCCAACAAACAGCGATTGAAGGAAAATGCTCTTAATGAGTAATTTTACCTTCTGCCTATGTCGTCTGCTGCACATAAGTCAACAAGTGGTGGTAAATCCCATTATTGCGCGGTTGCATCAGCACCAGCGCTTATATTGGTTGTATTTAGAACTACCACTGGTGCAATGGGCTTGCGCATGCGCCGTATTAATCGTCTTGATCGCGCATGCGCCGTATTTTACCGTCAGCTCTCGGATCCTTCCGTAGCAAGGTGTCAGTAGACTGTTTCTCGTTCGAGTTTGCAATAGAAGATTAAGATTAGTGAATCAGTCTATTACTATGAGACATTAGTTTATAGATGAGACATATAGTTTTTGTTCTAATTAAAATGTAAATCAAAACCATAGTGCCTAATAGGTCTTGTCAGGAGAAATTTTGTGTATATGGACAAAAAACACTTTCTGATGCTGTACAAAACCCTCATTCGTCCTCATCTCGATTATGGAGATCTTACATATAACCCATGTCTTAAAGAAACATAAACAGATTATTGAAAACTGTCAAAGACGTGCAACAAAATTAGTACCAGAAATTTCTCATCTTCCATATGAGCAACGTTTGATTGAGCTGAACTTGCCATCTCTAGAATTCAGAAGGCTGCGAGGTGATCTCATATAAGTATTTAAAATGATACATCACATCGATGACATATATTTCACTACTTTGTTTACTGTATCAACCAACACATCCAACCGTGGACATAATTACAAGATACAGAAGCCAATAGCTAATAAGAACATTCGGATACACTCGTTTGCCAATAGAGTCATAAACAATTGGAACGCTTTACCTGTAGAAATAGTGAATGCAACAAATGTTATTAGTTTCGAGACAAAGCTAGATAAGCTGTGGCAGCCAGAGAGGTTTACTCTATAGAAAGTGTATGGATAATTCTAAACGTGCTTTTAATTTAACTTATGCCAAACCGGACCGGAGACCACGCAAAACCGACTTCGAGGGGAAAGACAGGCTTTAGGTGCCTAATAGTTTCCTTCAAGAACCAGGTAGGAACCAGGTAACGTGTACCGGCGTTAAACCATCGCGGGTCACCCATCCAGGCACTAACCGCGATGAACGTTTCTTAACTTTACGAAAAGGTCAATCACTCTACCAACGTCGCTATAAAAGCCGGCGTCCACAGCAAGGCTGTAGAAGTGATATTTATACCTATACGTTCCCGTTACATTTCTCCCTCTTTTCTCTTGACTTCGACCCGAAGTCACACAACTGAACGCAATCAGTATACCAGAGCGGAGTCTATGTAACATCACTGGGAACCACCGAGGTTTTAATGACAGGAAAATGGGAATATTTTCATAAATGCGAAGTTATTGTGCTAAATTTTAAGAATATATTAAGGTGGAAAAAATGACAAATGTTGCGCAGACAAATGTTTACAATAATTTTGGGAGATCGAGGTCAACACGTTGGGAAAAGGTATTTTTGTTTTCGTTTTACGTATTTAACTAAAAAACTATTGTTATCATATATTTATATAATATATTTAAAAGCGGGTTTCGTGTTTATCGAATCAAACAGTATTTCACAAGCCATAACATGATGATTCCCGCGCTAACATCCAATTGCTGCATCTTGTAGCAACTCTTGGATTACATTTAGTGGCAAGTCTCAAGTATTCGGTCTGTTATCAACGACTTCGGACTTATAGAGTGCTTTGTTATCCATATATGACTTTAATTCTTTCTCACATAACGACTTTCAAAACATCTAGGCAAACATCTCTGAACATGAATGAACAATGGTTGTAGCAAAACAAAGAATCTGCCAACTTATTAATTGGATTATCAACTACGAACTTAACTCGACAATCTATCGATAATCAATCACCCAATTATAATATACATGACAAACCAAGAAGTTGGAAGGTCTATGCATCCGAATATGTTGTTTCTTAGAATTGGTCAGGGTCGATATTTTATAATAATAATACATACGTCATG